>CM055275.1:63538992-63567428 GCA_029237695.1 Conchocele bisecta
ATGCCATGTGGGTGGCTGGGCGGCCGCCTTCAGACAGCAGGGAGCTGGTGCTGGATCATATGCATACGCTGTTACGCAGCAGAATGGAGGATTTTACTTACACAGATTCCTCGTTCAGTCGTTGCATGTCCTAGTTCTGCATGGCATAATCCTTGCAACTTGTTTATTCTGATAGCTGTTGTTGCCAGGATTATGACATGCAGAACTACACAGGCCTTTATAGTGTGGTATTGGCAAAAAGTGTAGATCCAGATGACCTGGCTCGTGACGACGACCTGGCTCGTGACGAGCCGTCTCATCAGGATATGCACTTTTTGCAAGTAAGTTTCATATTTTTTAGAACAAAGCCACCCTCTTTTCATAAATGGACTGGATTGGTTGCAAAATTAACATATCGAAACCCATTCCAGTTACAGAAATGAAAGTGTTAACCCATAGTCCGCTACTCACAACAATTGTCGTCTGCTGTTGCTTTTATATCTTGCCTCATTTCTCAATAAAAACATGGTTTGACAGCACTTCAGAATCATTTCCAATGGAAATGATTCTGAAGTGCTGTCAAAACATGTAAATTATTCTAAAGTGCTGTCAAAGCAATTTTTTGATGATAAAAATGGAAAATAAACAGCAGACGACAACTAAATTAAGATAGCGGTCTAAGGGTTAATGCAAGCATAACTCCTCCTTCTAACCCTGAATGATGACAAGGATCAAAGCTGTACGATAAAACCATTGCTTGCCGACGCGTAGGCTGATATGGGTCTACACTGTTCGCGAAGAAAAACCCTATTTTTCAAGTCTCTCACACATATGAAATTTGAAAGACAGGGTGGGTGGCCGATTCCATTTAGAGCAGATAAATATACCAACAGAAACAAGAAATTGTAGCCCTGTCAGCACACAATCCATCCAGCAGCTGATTAGGGTGGCAGGTGGGGAGGTTTGCACAACCGACCCCAACATATTCAAATTTGAAGACACAGTGTTGCATAAACATAAACATGTATATGAATGTATGAGTTGAAATCATATCTGTGTGAGTGGAAAATTAAGAATTTGTCACGGTCTGCACCTTATTTATTAACCCTCACTACGCGGGAGACGAAAATTGTCGTCTGCTGTTTTTTATTTTTGCCTTAATTCTTAACAAAAAACCTGTTTTGGCTACACATGAGAATCGTCTCCAGTGGAGTGGAGACGATTCTCATGCGCTGTCAAAACAGGTTTTTAAAATAGGCATGTGGTTTTTATTGAGAAATAATGAAAATAAACATTTCCAGCAAACGGCAAAATTTAATTCAGCGTAGTAAGGGTTAAACACACAAATCAAGAACCGTTTAAATTGTTATTTTCATTGATTGAATGGTGTATTCCATCCATTCAAGCAGCACTATTCAATTGGAATTCTAAGGTGAAGTCAAACCATGTGTTTAATGAGAAAAAAAAGAGAAACAAAAAGATAATAAGCGGACGACAAACTTTAAATCGGCGTTGTAAGGGCTAAACCATGAACGTGTACGTGTCCCCTTGAATCCGAGTCGTATGCACAATGCTGGATGCACTTTGGTTCACACTTACACATACGAGACACGCCATGTGATTTTGTACCTTCGGATATCTGCGTAATTTCATTAAATACGTTTACAACATTTACAATATTTTCCATAAATAAAATCAAAAGTTGACAAAGTACATGATTGTGGAATATAATTCTGAAAATGTTGTCAACTTTTGACGCCATTTACGGAACATATTGTAAATGTTGTAAACGTATTTCATGAAATTACGCAGATGTCCGAAGGAACAAAATCACATGGCGCGTCTCAAATGGTGTAAGGTCGACAAACCTCAACAGTTTTTATTAGCCGATCTATTTATAGATCGGCTAATATATTGGTTATCCATCGAATTCTGAAAAAGTTTGTAGCAACCCTTTTCTCCGCTATTCGGTAATCTACGAACGCGAATTTTTCTATATCACTTCCAAATTGCATCAACCGATAAAGTTTGCATTTTTGGCAATTATCTCCGTTTAAAACTTTACTTATAGCCAAATAACACAATTTTGAATACGTAATGAGCTGAACGCGGAAGAGATTTAACCCGGAACAGGCGCGGATCTAGCACTGGGTTGTGTGGGTTGCAACCCCCCCCCCCCCCCCCCGTTCAGCCACGGAGGTTACGCAAATATGAACTGATATGAAATTGTCATGATCATATGGTATTCATGATGGACAAACATGTTCGATATATGTTTAAAAATGTGAACCTTACACAATTAAACGATTGAATATGTATATGTATTGTGTTTGTTACTGTAGCTACTTTACATTGTATTCGCATGATTCATGATTGATCATAGAGCGTTGATCATTTACGGTGCCATGAAAAGTAAACGCGGGAAACATGTGCACGCAGAAGAAACAACAACAACAATAACCTGACTGCTCTAGATTTGCACGATGGAGCCTGTCGCGAAAAAGATGCGACAGACCAGCATGAAATCATTTTTCAGCTGATTACAGGTATGTGGTTTTGATAATCAGTTAACTTACAAAAGAATATAATCATAGTAGTACACAATATAACAGTTTATTACCAGCTCGAGTCGGATTTTAAATCCCGTAAAACGCAGGAAAATGCATTTCAGGACATCTGTATTTCAATCGGGGGGGGGGGGTGGGGGCATGCCCCGGACCCCCCTAGCAGACTCGGTCCACTGCGTGCACCTCGACAACCCCCGTTCTCAGATACCTACATCCGCGTCTGCGGAAGTTATTGTTGTTGAAGTCCATAGTTGGCTCTAATGGCCATATACGCCAACATACGCCGATTATTGGGCTAATTTAAAGCTTTTATTTATTAAACAGAACAAGTTTCAGCCACGTATAATCGCGTAAAATTTGTTTATTCGGCTAATTTATAATCGACCTCTGCTCAAAATCTCCTTACTAGTAACCCCAGCATTTTCGGGTTTATCCCAGCATCTCGGGATTTATCCCATTGGATCGCGTATGCGCGTCATTGACGCTAGTTAATATTCACAAAATTTTCCACCAATCAAAACGAAGAATTGCCCTTCATAGCCAACTTTGATTTGTTTACGTATCATGCAGGGATGCAGGGATGCATCCAGCACGCGCGATTGCGGCAATCCCCCTTAATTATTGTCAATGCCGCAAATTATTGATTGTCTTGCGCCCGACATCGCGCAAAAAATCACGGATGGGGCACATTAGGCCAATCTGGGCATGTGCCTGAATACGCAGGAGCTTGCGTCTATTTTTAGATGACACTGTAACCGCTAGATATATATAGCCCTGGTAGCTCCGCCCACTCGCATGCTGCCACAGAATTCGGACAAACACACACACAGTGACTACAACTTTGTGTATTGCGGAGTGTAATTTGTAGATAAATAGAGCATACAGTACAGGTGTTACGCTGGAATATTTCGCAACATAATGGTGACAACAAAACATTGCTGCTATGGCATTGCTGCTATTGGATGGATTTGGGAACGGGTTTCCAAAACCTGCACAAAATCGAGAAAAATGTCAACGCTGGGTACAGAACTGTGGTCGAAAATAGTTTACCATTGACAATGTTACCAGAGACACCTACATATGTTCGATGCACTTTACCCTGATTTGATCGGCTAATAACATCATGCTCTGCATGACTTTTCATTCTTGTCTTTATATTCCAAGTGTGCCGGCAAGTTTGTTATTTACCCAATTATGAACTAAAAATTTGTAAACAAATTCTTTATTACTTTTTGAATTTTTTCTTCTTCAATGTTTGGCTAGGACATACTCCTAACAACATGTATTGTCTTACCACACTGTTTACAATTTGTCATGGATAAAGATAAAATGTGGATAAAGAACAGTTTAAATATCTTTGCTTTGATCTTTTGTTATTTCCAGTTTTCAGTTACAATAATGTTTTTCGTCTATTCAAAACTTTAAAGCTCTTGTCCCAAAATAAGGAAAATGTAATTTGTATCATAAACAGTTGTTTTACATACATGACACCGTGTATACAGTGAAACCTCTCTAATCCGGACACCCTGTGAGGTGCCCAGGGTGTCCGGTTTAGAGAGGTGTCACTGTAAATCAGACATTTGACCATTCTGAGCCATAGTTGTGTGCTATGCGAGCATATGAACCAGAGATAAATGACCAAGAAACCCAAGAAAAATAAGATCACATTTGTTTCTTAGTGTCCGTTTTAGAGTGGTTCCACCATACGTGTAACAATATTACAAGTACAAGCTCTTGGGGACACGGTGTGTGTGTGTGTGTGGTCAGAAACTGTGATTTCCTCCGCTCTGGCGTGTTTTGTGTACTTGGCTGCCCACGCGGCAGATTTTCCCCTGTGTTGCCTTGACATTGCTGAATTTTATGTGTGTAGTTGGAGGTGAACAGGTCATGTGTTGGAACAGAATAAGAAGCAAGCTAAACACTGGCCTGGCGTGAGATTTACCTCCAGGCTATGAATTAGCTGTATACACTGAACAAAGTCCAAAACTTAACATTATATGTGGCTGTGACTGGAGAAATGGGGGCTTATTGGTTTTTGCGGCCAGTGAAGATCCAGATCAGACTGCACAGTCTGATCAGGATCTGCACTTTTCGACGTTTCAACTGTCGTGCTTCTTACGAGAAATATATATCGTCGTCAGGTTACAGGAGTGTGCGATTAGTCCAGGAGCTACACTGGTGGCCCGCAAATTCCATAAGCTCAGGTCTCCAGTCACTGCCACATACATTGTATAGTGTAATGCATGCATAATCTGCCCTTTGTTCGGGGTGAATAGGGAATTGTAAGCGGGTTGTATGAAAATTGGCATTATAATAAAGCTTTACCTGGTATTACAGCTACTGCTATTCATTGCAAGGAGTTAAAACTCTGAAAAGCCGGTGTAAAACCTGTTTTATACATGAACATGTCTCGGTAATCGATTTTGGCGCGCGGTCTTGCAAAATACACAGCTTGAAAATATACAGTTGCCAGGTTAGGATTTGAGATCCAGTGCCCCAGATAAGTTTTGTATGTAGAGTATATTTCAAATTCCATGCGTATTTTACATTTACAAAATGTAATACTGATTTTCTTCCTTAATAAATAGGGAACAACAAATGATATGAAAAATAAAACAAATTTAATAATTCACTTATTTCAGCTCCAAACAGCATTTTGCAGCTCAACTAAGTACATTTTCAACTTTATTACAGTATTTTCACTACTCAATTTGAAACTTGATGCGTATTTTCACATTTCTGTGAGTATTTTGTACTCCCTCCCCCTTTTGATAATCAATGCATATTGTGCTAAAATAAGTGTGTAAATACGCCAATACACGTCTTATCTGGAGCTCTGAGATCAATGATTAAGGCTTGCAACGATATATCAATATGTGCGTCGAAGTAGATAATAAATCTATTTGCAAAGCACACAAACAAGGATTGTAGTTGGTCTATGGTAGAGCAAAATAATTGATTGATTGATTGATTGGGACAAAGCAAGGTCATATACAGGCGGGAATGCATGGGGTGTGTGTGCGGAGTATCATGCGTTCAGGTGTGAATCCCAGTAAATTTCAACTTTAAGACATGAATCCTTAATGGAGGATTCATCATCGTTAATAAGAAAAAGAATATTGATTGCAATTACAGTTGTACCTCGCTATACCCGACACCCTGGGCCGGACCTCACAGGGTGTCCTGTATAGCGAGGTTCCACTGTAGTTCACAAATCATGACGAATACGAATAACCAACCACATTGCACATGATCACAGGAGGTATTCAGGGATTCCGCTGAGGAAAATAAAAAAATCGCCACTTCAAAAAAAATAAAACAATTGGCGATAAAAAAATACAATTTTCGAAAAATTGCGAAAATTGTAATTTTGTATCGCCAATTGTTTATTTTTATCGCCAATTGCGAAAGTGGCGATCTCCAGCGGAATCCCTGGGTATTGAACGATGAATCCGTCGTTACCGGATTCGTATCTTAACTTGACATGGTGAATCTTACTTGGATTCACAAATAGTGATCAGTAGCCTATTTCACCAACATTGCAAAGTATACTTTTCTAGCAAAGTATGGTTTGAGGGAGTAATCATTTATTTTTCCCGAAATGCATTATGTCGTATAGAGCTAACGACTGCATATATTTGATGATTAAAAGTATGCAGAATTATTATACTGAATTTATTACATTTTCACAGCCAAAATGTCTGTGATATTGTAATAAATTCAGTATAATAAAAATTAATAAATTTATCCTAAAATTGAAAATTGCTCCCTCAAAGTATACTTTGCAATTATGTTGGTGAAATAGGCTACAGAACATACATGTATCCCCCATCCCCTATATGAGTACAATCCAGTCTGTATACGACCTTGCTCTTGGAAAGTCAAAATGTCCAAAGAAAAACAAGTTTAGAGAAGTTTTGATCATTTTAAAAACTCTTCATTTGTATTTGCTTTGTTTTCTAGACGTACATGAGCACTTGTCTGCTCGAATCGCGCCATACGGCTATTTATAGCTGGCTATTGATTTCAGCTACCGAGCGTCGCTTTTAGCCAATATCATGTCGAGGATAGATAATTTTTCTTATGAAAAAAATATATTTTTCTTATTTCCCACCCAAAGAATATGTTGTTACCACTCATTTGAACCGTCTCGCCGAGTGGTGACAAGGTATATTGCCATCATAAGAAGATATGCTGGTCAATTTGATACATGTACGTATGAATCGGTATCATGCAAGGAGATACGATTGTGATGCAAGTTCTCTTCCCAATACAATATTGCGTTGTCAGAATGCAAAATTGTGTCAAGCTCGGAAATTCCCTCAACAGAGACGTTGACTCATAGATAGAATGCGCACTCCATTGTGTCATTAGGCCGTCCTTAAAAAATTGTTTGTTTCCTGTAACCCGACCCAGAATTTTAGAAGTGGGTCGGTCGGTAGGCAATTTCTTTTTTTTTCTGTCACATGACATATTGAATTTAAAAATTATTAATATTAAAAAGGTACAATATTTTAACACTTGCATTGCAAGTGTTAACATATTGTACCTTTTTAATATTAATAATTTTTAAATTCAATATTGCAAGTCTTGCAATAAAAGTATGTCAATTGCTGTATGTGTTGTTGTATGAACATGTATGCCATTTAGGGCCAGAGATTATATTAACCCTTTTAACCCATTGTAGCACTAAATTGAAAAAAAAAATATTGTAAAAAAAATAAATAAAAACAAATTGTAAACGAAATTGCAATAACAAAAATCGGGTCCCACCGTTTTTAGCGGGTCGGTCGGGTTACAGGAAACGGATATATAATTATGGAAGGCCTTATACCTTATATAGAATGCGCACTCCTTTGTGTCATTATACCGTGTCACCTGACATGCAGAGACATTGATATCTACGACTACCGGGTAGAGCTCCAGTTAAGGTGCGTCATTTGACCAACTTGGGGTGAAATTTCGTTATTTCTTCATCAAAAATGGCAAGTTAGGAGTCCTTTAGAATCGTCTCATTCTAAAGCACTCCCAACTTGCCATTTTTGATGGAGAAATAAGAAATTTACCTCCAAATTACGCACCTTAACAGGAGCTCTGCTACCGGGACATGTAATTGGAGCTAATTCCGCCCCATGTATAGTTAGTTATTCATTACATTCTATTCATTGTGGAAATACTTTTTCAAAGAAAGTTTTGAATTGCATGAAATGTTTGTCAAATATCTAATGTCGAGAGTCCGCAATAATATGTCAGTTGAAGGTTGTAGAAAATATGAGCAATTTAACACTTTTCATGCTGTGGATACGCCATGTTTGTGGAAAATCCTAAATATTTTCTTTATGATCTCAGAAGTACATGTCGCGACCACCATTTGAACCGTCTCATGGAGAGGGTTCAAATGAGTGGTCACAACATATACTTTCATTGAGAAATAACAAAAATAAAATATTTAATAAATTTCATACATTAGAAGGTGTATTCCGAAAGGAATGGGTTAGTCCAGAATATATTTCAATATAATTGTCTACATGTATGTATTGTCACTCGGTATTATTATAATTTATTATATCACCGTTTATATTAGGGGATAATTCCCAAAAAAAATTTCCAACAACGACTGAGCCGAGTGGTACATGTACCGGTATATAATATTTGGGCTATTTTTCTGTCCGTGTTTTGCCAGAGTTCTCCAGTCTGCCACCGGGACACATTTCTGTGCTGGCATGCCAAAGTTTCTTGCTTGTATGTGACAGTTGAATCTGGTTATACCCCTTATGTGAGTATTATGATTATGCGTAATCCTATTTTAGGGGAAGGGGCCAAATGACTTTGGTGTGGTATGGACCTGGCATATGGACACGTTATTCTCATTTCAGGGCTGAATATATTTTTTCTCGATGTAAATATTCCGTTCGGATTTTGGGATTCCCCCCCTTCCCCCCCCCCCCCAATGCAGCAGGTTAAACCGGGATCGAACCTGTTTGCCCGACCTTAGCTGTTGATAGGCCGTTACACACCAATAAACAAATATGTTCCATCATTCAACAATAATGATGAAACATTGTAAACATTGTAAATCTTATATGTTCCTTTATCATCAAAACATTAATCCTTTCAACCCTAGGTAACTGGAATGGACTGTGATATATTAATTTTCTGACCAAATCAATCATCACAAAAAGATGTTGAGACTAGTTCATTTAAAATATGAGGTGTTTCTTTCTAAACAATATGAAAAATACTTGCAAAAAGTGCAGATCCTGCTGCGACAGCGCGTTACGAGCCGGCTCATCTGGATCTACATGATTTGCCAATACCACTATACAGGCCTGTAGTGTTGAATGGGTTAACCCTTACAATGCTCAATTAATTTGTGTCGTCTGCCGAATATTTTTTATTTTCCATTTTTCTCATCAAAAACTTGGTTTGGCAGCACTTTAGAATCATATCTATAATCATTTCCATTGGAAATGATTCTAAAATGCTGCCAAACCATGTTTTTACTGAGAGAAAAGACAAAATATGAATTAACAGCAGACAACTATTTTCCGTTCCCGCATTCTAAGGGTTACAGAGCGTCACTTTATCTGTAATTGATATGCAATATTTTCTGTGAATTTGTGGAACATTTAGAAATGTATTCCCTAATTTATCAACTATATGTACGGTATGTTGTAATCTGATGACTTGGGAATCCTCATATATACAAGTCCTTCTATCAGTAGAGTAGTGAACATGGAGTTGATATATTGTACATACATTCAAGTATGTACACATCTAGACGGTGTGTATAAAGTGTTATCTGCTTGGCATATGGCCAACTTCGCCATTAATCATTTGCTGGGTTTTCTGATTTTATCGGCTGATGTATTGTTGTACATGTATTCAATACATACGTCTAGTTTTGAAGGTGTTGCTTGTTTCAAAAACAGTAGTAAATTATCAAACCAAGTATTCCTACTAATTAATCCATCGATCAAATACAGGCATTTGAAAATTAACCCTTACTGCTGAATTGAATTGTGTCGTCTGCTGTTTATTTTATATTTTCAATTTTGCTCATAAAAACATGTTTTGACAGCACTTTAGAATCATTTCCAATGGAAATGATTCTAAAGTTCTGTCAAACCATGTTTTTATTGAGAAAAAAGGCAAAATAATAAGCACCAGCAGACCGCATTTTTTGTTTACAGCATTCTATTAACGGTTAAAGCTTCAGATTCAAATGCAGGAAATTGTATGTAGAGATAAAAAAAAAATTATGATTTTTTTTTATGACACCTACCATACTATATCAGTGCGCTCACACCTACCATACTATATAACACCTACCATACCATACTATATAACACCTACCATACTATATAACACCTACCATACCATACTATATTACACCTACCATACTATATAACACCTACCATACCATACTATATTACACCTACCATACTATATAACACCTACCATACTATATCGGTGCGCTCACACCCTTGTCAACACAAGCCTAGGACCATGGTTGTAAAACATTGTTCTGTCCATCCACAACACAGAACAGTGCCCGCCGATGCGTGTTTGTTGCAAATCATGCAATTTCCCTACACCCCACGGCCACAAACAACGGTGTGAACGGGTCAAATAGCATTATAATGCATGTTTTATATTATGGGAAATAACTGGAAATTCCCCCTCCCTCCCTCACCCACACATTAGCCTTACAATGCGTACCAAACAGGAACCGGTTTTACTTACAGTGGGAAGTCATCTCCAAAAATAGTTGCTTATAATGCTGGTTTAACCCATTACAGACGGGATACACTTTTAGTAGTATGAACCTTTTGAGAGAAAAATATCGCTATTTTCTTTATATCCTTTCGAAAGTATATGTTGTTACCACTCATTTGAACCGTCTCAACGAGACGGTTCAAATGAGTGGTAACAACATATACCTTTATCGATGAATGAACAAAATAATGAGATTTTTTCAACAAAAATCGGAGTATCCTCAGCATGAAATAGGTTAAAGCATGATTAGACATTAATAAAACAATATTCTGTGAAGCCTTTCAACATTACTGACCACTTTCCCAATGTTTGCAAACAGTGTCGATACAGATGATCCGGCTCACCGGGATCAGCACTGTTCGTGGATATTTTATGATTTTTTATTTTGGGACAGGTTCTGTTGACCATTTCAACACCAAGTAACTTAATAGGATGTTCCATGCCAATGTTTCAAGCTATTTCATTAATTTTGTTCATTCAAATTATCCCATTCTTCTAAAAGGGTAATATGTACGACGTTTAAATTTATTAACAAACAGTGGAGATCCTGATGAGACGGCTCGTTACAAGCCGGCTCATCTGGATCTGCACTGTTTTCAAACATTGTTTCTATAGAGGTCTGTGATGTTGAAAGGGTTAAACCTTTCAACACTATAGACTGCTTTCCCAATGTTTGCAAACAGTAGGTCCAGATAATACAGCTCGTAACAAACCCGACTCATCGGGATCTGCACTGTTTTCGAATATTTTCTTATTGTTTACATATTAATTGAATAGTTCAAATTCTACATGGAAGAGTCCATCCCAGATATTTAGGGCGAGATGGTTAAATGCAGGTCACACGGATTGTCAAAAGTTTACGTGTCTGCCTCTATGTTAATCCGCTGTGAAATTACAAGGGTTATGTACTTGCGCTGCCCTTCAACGTTCATCTATACAAATATTAATGGTACAGTTCTATTTTAGGCCATGTCAGCGTGACAGCTTGGGAAAGTGAAATGAAATTTTGATGACACATCAAGTTTAATGGTATGTTTCGTTTCATGTTCCTTGATGAGAGCCCCGTGCAGGCACCGGGGCGGGATCAAGTGATCCTGAGAATAGTGCTGCAGTAGCCATTGCTTGTCGTAAAAGGCGACTAAACTGGCTTAACGATTGGGTTCATACTTTCCGGAACCCACTATACCGGATTTGGCACTCATGTACATTTTTGGCTTTCTTGTATGTGAGAGTTGAGTCGGGCTATGCCCCATATATAAAAGTAAGATTAGCGCTAATCCTATTACTTTTAGGGGATGGGATAAATGATGCTGGTGTGGCGAGGGCCTGGCACCAGATCAGGTTGTTCTAATTTCAGGACTGATAATATATTTTGATTGTAAATATTGAGTTCTGAAGTTGGGATTTACCCCCCTCGGACAGGTGGATACGGGACTCGACCCCGTTGACCCGTCTGCGTGTAGACTCCCTGAGGCTTGTACCTCTATGTCAGAAAAGCGGACGTTAAACCCTATTCACTCACTCACTCACTCCTTGATGAGAGCCAGTTTGTTTGCTGCATTCACCCCATGTTAAGTTTTGTCCCTTTATTCTAGGGATGGGTTGTTGCTTAGGCATTAGAATACCCGACTCCCAATCTGGAGGTTGTGGGTTCAAACCTTGCTGTGGGCATACAAAAATACTTTCATAGTACCCAAGGATTCCGCTGGCGATCGCCACTTTCGCAATTGGCGATAAAAATAAACAATTGGCGATAAAAAAATTACAACTTTCGAAAAAAAAAAAGAAGAGAAAATTTGATTTTTTTTCTCGAAAATTGTAATTTTTTATCGCCAATATTTTAAAGTGGCGATTTTTTTATTTTTCCCAGCGGAATCCCTGAGTACCTGTATTTCTATTTCACTTTTGGATGATACTTGAAACCGAGGTTCCGTCCCTAAAGGACCTTAACTGTTGCAAGGACGTTAAACCCATTCAGTGACTCTGATGTGGTTAGGACCTGGCACCAGATCAGGTTATTCTAATTTTAGAACTGAATTTTTTTTCTGTAAATATTCAGTTCTTATTTTGGAATTCTCCACACCCCGCCCAGAACATGGGAAATAAAGGGTTCTACCCCGTTAACCCAGCCGACAATGACCATAGCTGTTGATAGGTTGCTAAATACCATTCAATAAACACCATTAACCCTTAGACCGCTACTCACAACAATTGTCGCCTGATGTTGCATTTATATCTTGCCGTATTTCTCAATAAAAACATGGTTTGACAGCACTGTCAAAGCATGTTGTAAATTATTCTAAAGTGCTGTGAAAGCATGTTTTTTATTATAAAAATGGAAAATAGAAAATGAACAGCAGCCGACAAAAAAAATAAGAGAGCGGTCTAAGGGTTAAATAAATAAACCTTTTCACATTTCTCTGTACTCTCATTTCAGATATGTTAAAATCCAAACAGTAAAGCTCCAGCCTCGCCCGGATTCTCCGAAAGACCGGGAACCGGAAGAGGGAGAAACTGCGAACACCCTCTCTGCAACAGTCGCATTCACGGATATCAAGTCAGCATCTAATGCACATAAAGCGGAAAATAAAATTGGTGTTAATGTATTGACGAGCGAGTATAGTGAAGGACTACACAGAGCGACAGGAAGCGTAGTGACTCGGACGCGCGAGCCGGATATTTACCCGCGCGTGCCCCCGCCAGGACCCGCACCTGCATTTCCAACTCGTAAAGGGTAAGTGTATTAGGCTGTCGCAATGATCAAGTGTTTTGGAATATTAACCCTTTCAACATCACAGGCCTGTATAGTGGTATTCGCAAAATGTGTCGATCCAGATAAGCCGTCTCGTCACGAGCCGTCTCAGCAGGATCATTTTCATATTTTTGAGAATTAAAACACCCCCTTTTCATAAATGGACTAGTCTGAAAATAATTTTGTGACCATTGGATTGGCTGCAAAATTAACATATCAAAATATACTCCAGTTATTTATGGGTGAAAGGGTTCAGTGCACATGCAGATGTGATCCCGGCCGAACCTGTTTATTACGTTGAAGATGGTGCCATAGAAGTCATTAATTAGTTCTTAGTTAGAATCTTACATGTACCTATATCCGGCATGAAATGTGTTCACATTTCTGAACATCAAACATTACCTGATAAAACATAGAGAATAGTAGGTTAGTGTCGGGAATGGAAACAAATATCTGGCAAGGCTTAGGAAACGGGATGGTCGAGGCTGTGCCGAGCACATCCCGTTTCCGAGCCGCGCCAGATATTTTTCCCATTCACGGCACTAACCTACTATTATATTTATCCCGTCAACACCTACTAATGGCTTTAAAATGCTAAAAAATAAGCCCAGCCACCGCACATATTCATACGCAGTGATTAGGTCGTATTGACAAGATATCAAAAATGTTTCACGGCACATACGCACTGTGTTGACGGGATAAAATACAATACTAGTGTCTAATTGGGCTCGACTAACAAACGGGTAGGAATTCGGAGGCGAGCCTCCGAATTCCTACACCTTCCCTAGCCTTGCCGAATATAAAAAAGACATTAACCAGGTATTCGCTTTTGTCAGTTAGTTATTTCGTTAGTTTTAGTTAGTTAGTTGGCAGCTAACTAGTAACTTACTAACTAGCTTATATTTAAGGATGGCAATTGGCTGTAAACCTTCCATGCCCAAATTATCATTTAAACACCTATGTGTACAAATTTGTGTTGTACTGTCACTTTGTTTGTGGCAACTTAATCATTTCATATTTGCTTTGTGAATGTGACACGCACCTTTAGCACAAAACAAAGGGTGTTGCCAATATTTTGGTTGCCGTGGTAATATGGATTTTTCCCTTTATGCTGTCAATACCACGTTGACAAGTAATTTACACCTTGTCGCGTGCACTGGTCATCTGCACATGGGCTTGGTGGGTGTTTATGAGTTATCAGATGGCTAATACAGCGATATGTTGTTGTGATCTCTATGACTGATCTCTATGACGCAAATTAGCGACTCAGAGCTCCAGATAAGGAATTAGTAATTGAGTATTGTTTCTCCATCATATCTGAAGCAATAGGGTATTCCAAAATTTTAATTGGGTAATATAAAATCGCACTACTGTTTACACATCAACAGACCGCAATTATTGAATAGTTTGCTTCGAAATGAAAACATGTCTTGGCATCTCATTAGAATTGTCTCCTTGAAGACAATTCTAATGAAATACCAAGATGTGTTTTCATGGAAAATAAGAAAAATATGCTATATTTGTGGCTGGTCTGTTTATTGTTTTCTGCAGCATGATAAATTACCACAAAATTGTTATTGCTTTTTGATACTCACTACTGATTACAATTGGGTTTTTGGCAATTTTAATTGTAAGCAAATACACAGCTTATCTGGAGCGTGGAAAACAATGCAATTTCATAACCACATGCCTATTTTAATAGTGTGTATTAGGAGGTTATTCCTTTGTTTGAAAACAATAAGTGTACCACCTAAGTGGTGTCAAGGAGGTACGTCCGTGATTTCGTTTGCCGGAGTTTCTTCAATCTGCCACCGGTGGCAATATTTTTATGCCGACTGACGGGCTACATTTTCTTGTTTGTATATAATTTCAAACTTGTATGGAAGGTGTTCGAGCCAATTCCCACATTTAAATATAATCTCAATGAATGCATTTTCCACAACCTCGTCCCATGATACATGCACGCATTACTGTTAAGTGTCATATGAACGAAATAAGCATGTCTGTGACGTCGTCACATAGCCATCTTACTTTTGTACTTTCTATACAAATCTAAAATATCTTGATATAGAATGCTTCCTAATAGGATACATAGTCTCCGTGAACGCGAAATTCGTCGGTCCGTCTTTTCCGTTAAAATTGCTGCCGGTCCGCCGGTAAACCGGAAGTCGCCAGACCGAATGTCCGACCAAAAAAAATAATTTGTTTTTAATTGATTTTCTTTACTTTTCTATTCTAAGCTTCAATCAAATCATCTTTGGTACGCCCATCAGCTTTACTTATATGACTGATATACCGTAAAGATTCTAATAGACGCCCATGCTCTAATAGGCGACCGCCCCCCACTTTTTACGTTGAAAATGACACATTTTTTGGCCGATTTTCACGAAATTAGTGCTTCTAATAAACGCCCAGTACCGACTTGAAACAAAATCTGAGCTAATTGTTATGTGGAGCGCCGTGGCGTAATGGTTAGTGTGTCGGACTACTGATCCAAGGGTCGTGGGTTCGAGCCTGACTAGCGGCGTGCGTTGTGTCCTTGAGCAAGACACTTTATCCACACTGCTCCAGTTCACCCAGCTGTAAATATGTACCGATAATTCGTAGTTGCTCTGTAAATACGAATTACCGGCTTCTCTCAAAAATCTCTACCTCCGTTCTTTCTCCCATTCTTGGGAGACGGCATGCAAGGTCCTAGAGCCAGTGCCGCCGTTAAATATAAGCTAACAAAAAAAAAAGGAAAAAAAAGCTAATTGTCCAATTAGATTTTTTTTCTTTCCATTATTTCGAAAGCAACTTCCTTTAAAATCGGGGAAAAAACATAATTGCTACTTTCACTTTCAAAAGCGGAGGCGAAATTCGACTGTTTCCGGTGTCACAGTAAATTCCTCATCAGCAGTAGCTGTTTGCACGGACACAGGGTGATCAGAATTTACACGGTTACGGAGACGCCATTTTCAAAGCATCTCAAACCCGACAGATCCGAAATGCTGACGCTGACGAAACGTCCGTAGGCGTAAATCTGATCAGCATTAATGATTGACGCTGTCTTGATATACATTACCATTAAATTTAACATTTCTACCGACTGTACCATAATGACCAGAGTGGGCCGAAACGTCTTGGCCCAAATGTTTATAAACTGACAGACAGTACAATCAAGTCTGGCGTTTGAGAGTAACGTCCCTTAGTTATGTTTTTGTTCAGATAGCAGAACATCGTATATTTTTTTATCATTTTCCCTTTGTTGAATAACACTTGCCTCTATTAAACGCCCACCCTGGACTTCTGAGCCAGTGGTGATTCTAATAGACGCCCGGGCGTCTATTAGAATATTTACGGTACTTAAAAAAGCTCTAAATATCACACAAAATCAATTTCATTTTTATAAATGTTTTTTTCTGTTTGGTAAATGTGAACAATTTCAAGTTTACCAGACTGAATGTCCTGTAAAATGTTGGCAGGTACGCGGAGACTGTACGTATATCCACTTTCAACTCATTTCAGTAATAGGATTCCTATTACTGAAGCGAGTTGAAACTGGATATAACTAAGTGTATACTTTGATGAGAATGACCCCGATGTCTGTCGATGCAGAAAGATGTATATTCAGCGAGCAGATGACTATCAATGTAAAGAGATCTATTCAGTGAAATCCGGTTTTAAAGTCTTGCTATGGGAACTTCCGGCTAGATAACATTCATGGTGCAGAGCTCCAGTTAAGGTGCGTAATTTGACCAAATATTTGAGGTATTTTTCTTACTTCTTCACCAAAAATGGCAAGTTGGGAGTTCTTTAGAATCGTCTCAATGGCATCAATTTCAGTATCTATCATGTTGGTGTAGATATAACGGGCATCAATTTCAGTAACTATCAATTTCAGTATCTATCATGTTTGTGATTAATGTGTAGATAAAACGGGCATCAATTTCAGTATCTATCATGTTTGTGATTAATGTGTAGATATAACGGGCATCAATTTCAGTATCTATCATGTTTGTGATTAATGTGTAGATATAACGGGCATCAATTTCAGTATCTATCATGTTTGTGTAGATATAACGGGCATCAATTTCAGTATCTATCATGTTTGTGATTAATGTGTAGATATAACTGCATCAATTTCAGTATCTATCATGTTTGTGTAGATATAACGGGCATCAATTTCAGTATCTATCATGTTTGTGATTAATGTGCTTGTACATTTTTGTATTCAGTTAAAACATTGGCATAAATGACGACTGAATTAATTCAAACGTTGGCATCAATTTCAGTATCTATAATGTTCTCCAATCACTTTTGTTGTTTTTCACTGGTACATATTGGATTGTTGTTGTTATTAATTGTGAGCCAGCAGAATTGATGGCAGGACTTGATTGGTGTGCCCTATGCTGTTACGTTAAACCCTGTGCACAACTGGTGACATTTCACAATGATTTTCAGTATCTATAATGTTCTCCAATCACTTTCGCTGTTGTTGTTGTTAATTGTGAGCCAGCAGAATTGATGGCAGGACTTGATTGGTGTGCCCGATGCTGTTCCATTCAACCTGATGCACAACTGGTGGCATTCACAATGATTCGGCTTGCTTTGTTTGTGACCTAGGCTGGAACCCTTTGCTTAGATTATATAGCCAGCCATAGCAACCCTTACAATGCTGAATTAAATTTTGTAGTCTGCTGATTATGATATATTTTCCATATTTCTCAACAAAAACATGGTTTGACAGCACTTCAGAATCATTTCCGATTCTAAAGTGCTGTCAAATCGTGTTTTTATGAAGAAATAGACGAGTTTTCGGTTCCCGCCTTTTAAGGGTTAATGAAAGCTAGGTCGGCACAAAGTTGTTGAAATTACTAGCGTAAATGAACTGTCAGTGTGAAATAAAAAAAACAGAATTTTAACAATGAACTTTTCAGTAGCCAAATGACCCTTTCTGAAATAGTATTATCGAAATGGCTATTTTAGTAGGCTACTGAAATGACTATTTCACTTGTATTTTGTGTAATATTACAATTGGCTACTGAAATGACCATTTTGCTAGTAATATGTGTAATATGCCAAATGGCTACTGCAGCCAGGCTACTCCAGTGCTCCAGTCAAGGTGCGTAATTTGGGGACACATTTCTTATTTCTCTATTAAAAGTGGCATGTTGGGAGTGCTTTAGAATCATCTCAATGAGACGATTCTAAAGGACTTCCAACTTGCAATTTTTGGTGAAGAAATAAGAAAATTTCACCACAAATTGAACAAATTACGCACCTTAACTGCAGCTCTGGAGTACTCCAGCTAAGAAAGCAGAAACAAGCTGATTCTCTGTGTTGACACTGTGTTATAGGATAACTGTGTGTGAATATTGGTGGTAAAGGCAGGTGATTGATGGTTTGGCCGCTGGCTGTCCCACCATGCTGTGTTGATGGACATTACACACATCAGATGGGAAATCTGAGTGTAGGACAAAACACTCCCCCCGGACTAAACACCTCCCGCTCATTTTTGTATAGGTGGACAAAACACCCCTCATCATTTTTACAAGGTGGACAAAACACCCCCTACGGCTTTTACAAGGCGGACAAAACACCCCCTACGGTTTTTACAAGGTGGACAAAACACCCCTTAACTAAAACACCTCCTAATAATGAGGTTACAATAATGACAAAATATTTTTCAATATTTTAATTTTTATTTTATTACACATGTTTAATTTACACAGAAAATAAAACATTCAAATGGATTTACATAACAGAATAAGATATCAGTTTTCAACTGATTGTCAAATTAAAGGTAACACTTTGAAGTATTTAATCACTATTAATTGCTTACACAGTGTTACCTTAAAATTGACAATCAGTTGAGTTTCAACACCTAAAGACCAATTTTACATTAACATTATATTTCATTACCAAAGAAAATTTAAATTTCAGATAATATAAAAATAATATTGTTTATATAAAAATATGATTGATAGTAAATTAAAGATTTCAAGTTATAATATTATTCAATATAAGCTACACTTAGCACATAGTTTTATTCCATGACTCGCACATATTATTAGTGCGATGCTGGTCTGTCACTGTGGCGTCATGAACATTCCAGATCTGAGGTGGAAACCGTGGAGTTGTTCGCCGGAACCTCATTCTTTCTTCCTCACCAACCACAGCTCTGTAATTTCCGGACACATACGTTCCGTCGAAATACTCGATCAGCCCGTTGAGATTTTCTGGCGCAGTTTCCTTCAGGATTCTCATTCCCTCTTTGACCCGGTCGACTGGAAGGAACGCCAGGGCATCAAGCATCCCACAGAAGATGCGAACTTCTTCATCTGACTTGTAGAGATTCTGAAGACCCTCGGACTGGACACGTCTCCATGTTGACTGAGTGAGGTGGTAGAAACATCCCTGTATATGAATATTTGCCGAGATTACAGCCCTTACTGCGTTGTGTATGGCGACCTCGTAGTCTGCGACAATGCGGTTGGGGTTAGGACGGATGTCCTTTCTCAGGCAGGCGTCTAGGAGGGCGGTGAGGCACTCTTCATACACCTCCTGATGTTTGGATGGCAGCAGCGCGTAGGTAGCAGACACACATGTTTCTCCCAGAGGAACACGGATGCAGAACAGCTGAGGGAACTGAGAGGGCGCTGTGGAGTGGGTTCCATCCATGAACCATGTATCAGCGTTTTCGAGGAGCTCAAGTCCATCATCGCTTGCGAAACCTGGCGAACACCAGTAGCCTCTGATGTATGGGATGTCCTGTCTGGTTGCTGGCTCTGAGGGTGCTGTTCCACGTTTCGCCCGACGTACGACTCTCTTCAGTGAATCGACCCTGTCAGCCGCAGATGCTACCTCCTTAGGCACGGTGGCTAGTTTGTCTGTAACAATCTGCCCAGGTTTCCCTCTGTTGGTCTGGACGGTAGCCTTGATTTCTGACTTCACCTTCATGGCAGCGATGGCGAACATTTTGTGCAGTTTGCATCTTTTTGCAGTTTGAATTTCGCAGTTTGCAGTTTGCAATATCAATTGGCAACCTTAATTATTAATTGTCAATTAAAAGCTTTATGTGTAAAAATAATATAATTGGCAATAACCACTCATATTACTCTATGATATCAGTTATACATGATAACAGCTAATTAAGGAATTCCAACAATAAAAAACTTCCTAATTAACATTAGCAGAAAAAAAGAAACCATAGGGGTGTTTTGTCCACCTTGTAAAAACCGTAGGGGGTGTTTTGTGCCGCCTTGTAAAAACCGTAGGGGGTGTTTTGTCCACCTTGTAAAAATGATGAGGGGTGTTTTGTCCACCTATACAAAAATGAGCGGGGGTTGTTTTGTCCGGGGGGTGTTTTGTCCGGCTCCCGGGAAATCTGACCATATAATTATGGAGAAGTCATTCATGAAAACCTGGAAGAAAAACAAATAAACAGACACTAGTTTAGTTTCCCATATTTGTCGTGAAGAGTTTTGCAGCAGATTTTTTGTTTGCGTATTTTTACAATATTGAAAATATACAAAGATATTCGTCATATCCGTCCATAATAACTGAATAAAATCAATATTGGACCAAATTTAACAAAATAAAAAGAAAGCACATTCTTAAAATTTTATAAAATTTATCATTTATCCAAAAGAAATATTGTTATATTGTTTAAATATCCGTAAAATTCGTGAAACTGACAGTAGTGTATTTTTGAACACCCATTTTATGACTGATGTTCAGTAAAATTTAAAATAAACTCTGCAACACCTCTAACCTCCTGGCCTGCCGTCCCATACGGTAGATGCAGACTCTGCAATTGAACTTGAGGTTATTTTCGGCAACACGAAACGTAATCAATTAAATTAGGCTCACTTCCCCGTCATATGGGACTACACATTTCTTAATTAGCAGCAACATCTGGCATGTCGGCCTTCTGGTTTCCATTTTCTGTCGCTGATTTTCAATCGTCCTCTCGTATTGGCAAGTGAATTTTCGATCTGGACGAGTGGTTGTTTGAAGCGATAAGTTTGGTACCTAAAGAGTATTATATCCGCATATTTCAAATTAAATGCGTATTTTCTTCCTTATTAAATATGGAACAAATGATAAAACAAAATAAAACATTTAAAAATTCACTTATTTGAGCTGCTTGCTTTTTGCAGCTCAACTAAGTAAATTTCAACTTTATTACAGTATTTTCACTACTCAATTTGAAAATCAATGCGTATTTTCACATTGCTATGAGTATTTTGTACTCCCACTTTTGATAATCAATGCGTCTTCTGCTAAAATAACTTCGTAAAATACGCCAATACTACCTTATCTGGAACTCGGGGGGCATTAACCCATTTCAGTCTGAGGATACTCTGATTTTTGTTGAAAAAAATCTCATTATTTTGTTCATTCATCATAAAAGGTATATGTTGTTACCACTCATTTGAACCGTCTCGTTGAGACGGTTCAAATGAGTGGTAACAACATATACTTTCGAAAGGATATAAAAAAAATAGGGATTTTTTTCTCTCAAAAGGTTCATACTACTAAAAGCGTATCCCGTCTGTAATGGGTTAGCATTGGAACATACAGAGGTTTTTGTGTTGAAATCCAATCTGTACCAGTGAAAAAATAAATGAAAAGTCATGCAGAGCATGATGTTATTAGCCGATCAAATCAGGGTAAAGTGCATCGAACATATGTAGGTGTCTCTGGTAACATTGTCAATGGTAAACTATTTTCGACCACAGTTCTGTACCCAGCGTTGACATTTTTCTCGATTTTGTGCAGGTTTTGGAAACCCGTTCCCAAATCCATCCAATAGCAGCAATGCCATAGCAGCAATGTTTTGTTGTCACCATTATGTTGCGAAATATTCCAGCGTAACACCTGTACTGTATGCTCTATTTATCTACAAATTACACTCCGCAATACACAAAGTTGTAGTCACTGTGTGTGTGTTTGTCCGAATTCTGTGGCAGCATGCGAGTGGGCGGAGCTACCAGGGCATATATATCTAGCGGTTACAGTGTCATCTAAAAATAGACGCAAGCTCCTGCGTATTCAGGCACATGCCCAGATTGGCCTAATGTTGCCCCATCCGTGATTTTTTTGCGCGATGTCGGGCGCAAGACAATCAATAATTTGCGGCATTGACAATAATTAAGGGGGATTGCCGCAATCGCGCGTGCTGGATGCATCCCTGCCATCCCTGCATGATACGTAAACAAATCAAAGTTGGCTATGAAGGGCAATTCTTCGTTTTGATTGGTGGAAAATTTTGTGAATATTAACTAGCGTCAAATGACGCGCATACGCGATCCATTGGGATAAACCCGAGATGCTGGGATAAACCCGAACATGCTGGGGTTACTAGTAAGGAGATTTTGAGCAGAGGTCGATTATAAATTAGCCGAATAAACACATTTTACGCGATTATACGTGGCTGAAACTTGTTCTGTTTAATAAATAAAAGCTTTAAATTAGCCCAATAATCGGCGTATGTTGGCGTATATGGCCATTAGAGCCAACTATGGACTTCAACAACAATAACTTCCGGGTTAAATCTCTTCAGGCGTTCAGCTCATTAAGTATTCAAAATTGTGTTATTTGGCTATAAGTAAAGTTTTAAACGGAGATAATTGCCAAAAATACAAACTTTATCGGTTGATGCAATTTGGAAGTGATACAGAAAAATTCGCGTTCGTAGATTACCGAATAGCGGAGAAAAGGGTTGCTACAAACTTTTTCAGAATTCGATGGATAACCAACATATTAGCCGATCTATAAATAGATCGGCTAATAATAAGCACAGCTCCCATGCTCCTGAAAGTTTAACTGACCACGTTGCCTACCAGGGAGCAGCGGAGCTCGCACAGCTGAGCCTAACCGTCACCTGACCTCGACGGTTAGGTGGAATAATCAATACGCAGTATTCCCATGCGTTGTCGTTGTCGCAGCATTTCCTAGCTCTGTGGATGCCCCGGTCAATACAAATGTGGCGGGCAGACAGGACACGGATGACACCTCTGACCAGTGTATTTCCTTCATTTCTCAATTTGTGGCCAGTGTTAATCCATGTGTAGCCAGTGTGAATCCATGTGTAGCCAGTGTGACTCCAATGTGAGGCCAGTGTGAATCCAAGTGTAGCCAGTGTGAATCCATCAGTAGCCAATGTGAATCAAATGTTACGTATGACCAGTGTGACACCATGTGTGGCTAGTGTGAATCCATGTGTAGCCAGTGTGGCCAGTATGACATGTTTGACCAGTGTGAATCCAGTGTATGGCCAGAATGACGCCATGTGTGGTCAATGTGAATCCATGTGTAGCTATTGTGAATCCATGTGTAGCCAGTGTGAATCCATGGCCAGTGTGAATCCATGGCCAGTGTGAATTCATGTGTGGCCAGTGTGAATATATGTGTGGCCAGTGTGGCCAGTATGACATGTGTGAATCCAGTGTATGGCCAGAATGACGCCATGTGTGGTCAATTTGAATCCATGTGTGGCTAGTGTTAATCCATGTGTAGCTAGTGTGAATCCATGTGTGGCCAGTGTGAATCCATGGCCAGTGTGAATCCATGTGTAGCCAGTGTGAATCCATGTGTAGCCAGTGTGAATCCATGTGTGGCCAGTGTGAGTCCATGGTGTGGCCAGTGTGAATCCAATGTGTGACCAATGTGTGACCAATGTGAATCCAATGTGAATCCTTTTTCTGTTGTCTTTATTTGTCAATGTGTGAATATGTTTTTGGTGAGAAATAAGAAAAACAATATTTTTCCCGAATCCTGCAAATTAACACTTCTCGCTCATGAGCTGGACGTGCAAAACTATTTTACACACTAGCGCCATAAATAATACTAGTCAGTGAATTGGGAGTATTTTTCTTATTTCTCTCTCTCTCGATATGTCTTTGAATAATGAAATTCCAACATATTAACCCTTACAATGCTGAATTTAAATTTGTCGTCTGCTGTTTATTTTTTATTTTCCATTTTTCTCATCAAAAACATGGTCTGACAGCACTTTAGAATCATTTCCAATGGAAATTATTCTAAAATGCGGACAAACCACGTTTTTACTGAGAGAAAAGACAAAATATGAATTAACAGCATTCTAAGGGTTAATCATATTTACAGGGAGAAATAAAAAGAAAATGTAACAAATTGTCGTCTGCTATTTCTTACCTATTTATAGCCCACATGTTTCCTAGAATGTAAAGAGTCAGGGCTCCAGATCAGGAATGAGTAATTGAGTATTGTCACTCCATTATTTCTGAAGCAATTGGGTACATCAACATTTTAATTGGGTAAAATAAAATCACACTACTGTTTACACATCAACAGACCGCAATTATAAACATGGTAAATAAGAGTTAAATTTTAGATTGTCTTAAATTTTCAGCCAAAGGACAGGATATTTATCGTGGAGTTCTGAGATGTTGCAATGGATATTGATCAGAAGATGTGGTAATGACAGTGGTATGAAATTGCTTAGCTTCCTCCAAGTATACAGCCCAATCCTATTAACTGGGCTTTATCTTAGTGGGGCATAAAACAACAGGGGCTGGACAATGGCAGTTTTCACATTGAACCACATTAAATGCCCCAGGCCAGTAATGTTTTATTCTGGCCAGTAGAAATCGACAGCCATCTGGTCCAGTGGGCCAGAAGAATTTTTACACATATTTAACTTGTTTTCTCGTAATTTTTAAGGTTCGAACCCACAACACATACCTAAACAGGGATTTCGCTGGGGAAAAAATCGCCGCTTCAAAAAAAAAAAAAAAAAAAAATCACATTTATTTTCTCGAGATTTGTAATTTTTTATCCCCAATTGTTTATTTTTATCGCCAATTGCGAAAGTGGCGATCGCCAGCGGAATCCCTGCCTAAAATAGGGAGAAATTGTACCATTTAGGGAGACAAAATCGTCCTGTACCTTGATCCCTACGCGACTTTGTGAATGCGTAATTTGGCGGATCAAACAATATAGATTCATCATTGAGACTAAGATGTATGTGTCCTACATGGGCAACAGTCCGGGATTTTTTCGAAAACAATTACAGCTTTAATATGAAAGTGAAATTGTTCAACATCCCAGCAACAGCTATGGTCATAGAGAGACGGAACCACGGAACCACAGAACCATAGAGAGACGGAACCACGGAACCACGGAACCACGGACCAGTGGGATGGAAATACCTTGTAAGTATTTTTCACATCCATGGTGAGGATTGAACTAACGAAACTTTTACAAAAGAGCTCCAGATAAGCATTAGTCTAAAGCGTACGGTACACCCTGATTTCAAAATATTTGCGTATTTTACTTTTACAAATGATAACAAAATATAGCAAATTTAAACATTCACTTATTTGAGCTGCAAAAAGCAAATAGCGTTTGCTTTTTGCAGCTCAATTAAGTGAATTGTGCACTTTATGACAGTATTTTCACTACTCAATTTGAAAATCAATGCATACAAATGAGAAAACAAACATAAACATTTCATTACGCTGCTATCATACATAAATGTTAAGACAGAGTAGACTTTCCAAATGTGCGTTTCAAGCGTTCTTTGTTTACTTTCTACTTCGTGGAGTGACCTATGAATTTTGCTAATACACACTGTATTAGGTAACTTTATGGTATTATTATTTTGTGTCATAGTGTAAAGATGTCTCTCACTAACAATATAGCGAAGTATAAACGTCCAGGGCTCCAGATAAGGAAATTGGTAAATTGAGTATTTTTTAACATTTTAATTGGATAAAAAAAAAATAAAATCACACTACTATTTACTCATCAACAGTCAGCAATTATTGCATAGCTGCGTATTTGCGTAAATACCCAATTAAAATGGCCAAAAACCCAATTGAAATCAGAAGTAGTGAGTATCAAAAAGCAATGAGAACAATTGTGGTACCTTTATCATACTGTAGAAAACAATGAACAGACCACAAATATAGCATATTTTTCGATGAAAACACATCTTGGTATTTCATTAGAATTGTTTCCAAGGAGACAATTCTAATGAAATGCCAAGACATGTTTTCATTTCGAAACAAACTATTCAATAATTGCTGTCTGTTGATGTGTAAACAGTAGTGTCAATTTATTTCACCCAATTAAAATTTTGAAATACCCAAAAGCTTCAGCAATGATGGAGTAACAATACTCAATTAGTAATTCCTTATGTGGAGCACTGTAAAGACATAGTGTAACTGTGAAAAAAATAAGTAATTTTAACAAAATTTGTCAAAAAAGTCCAGTACTGTTTTGTTTTTTGTGTGCCTTACACAGGTCCCACTTTAATAGTGGGAAATATGTGTAAATAAAATCTTGCAGTATCTGCTTCACTGTAGCCGAGATGATCTCAGCTAAACGGACGTCTTTTCTTATTTCATCCGTCTTTTATATTTTATGTATCTTCACATAAGGATACATAAAAAGTGAAAGGGTTTAACGTCCCACCAACAGCTAAAGTCATATAGAGACGGTACTACAGTTTAAAGTCTCATGCGACAGACTAGTGAGATAGAAATACTAATTTTGGATGCCCTAGACGAGGTTTGTACCCACAACCTCCAGATTAGAAGTCAGGTGTTCTAACCCCTATGCCACAACCCATCCCTAGGCTAAGGATACATGAAATATAAAAGAGAGATGAAATAGTAAAAGACATCTGTTTAGCCGAGATTATCTAATCTACTCCACTGTTCGAGCTTCCCCAACAAAACCAGACATGTATAACAATAATAATTGGAGCTTTCAACAGTACAGGCCGCGTTCCCAGGCCAATGCTTGCAAAACGTGTAGATACAGATAATTCGTAACGAGCCGTCTCATCAGGATCTGCACTGTTCGTGGATATTTTCTGATTTTTGAGGAAACAAGTGTGATTAATGGAATAGTTCTAAAGTCTAAGTTGAAGACAGTTATTTAGGGGTAATTTTGTCAATTACAAGATCTACTTTCTCCAACAGGTGCACTTGCCCATGCGTATACAGGGTTTCCGCTGGGGAAAAAAAATGGCACTTCAAAAAAAATAACAATTGGCGATAAAAAATTACAATTTTCGAGAAAAAAAATCAAATTCTTTTTTGTTCTTTTTTTTCTTCAGAAAATTGTATTTTTTTTATCGCCAATTGTTTATTTTTATCGCCAATTGCGAAAGTGGCGATCGCCATCGGAATCCCTGCGTATATCTGGATAAATTTCACGCACGACTAATTTTGTCACCTTTTACCAAACAAACAATGGGCATAAATCCTCACAATCCTATCAAGAAATGCAATACACAAGAATAGTAGCGCATGTACTTGTTGTTCAAGTTTGTCTGTGTGAATACTAATTGGCGTCTCCGATCCCTCAATATCCATGCGCGTCTACAGCAACGTGTACACCCGAAATTCGAACTAACTATTTTCCGTGAAAGTGTCGATGTCTCGCAACACACGGTTCAAAAAGAACGTAAAACGTTGATTTATTAACAAATATTTCTCGTTAGTTTAATTCGTAATCAGGTCATTCAATGCGGCGCCAAAACGCGTGAAACGGTTCAACCCGTACGTTAGTTCTAGAAAACCCGCCATGAAATCAGGTCGGGATTTTGCGACCGTAAATTGACGCTTAGCGATATAACTACGGCAAATAAAATGAAAACAAAAAAAGATAAATAAATTTGCCGAAGTTATATAACATAGAAATATTGCATGTCCGTGACTGAGTGAATGCCAGGATGTACACGGACGGACGGACGCACGGACAACGCGTTGATGGCCACCTCAACGCTCCACCTGGCAGCTAAGGTATGAACGTCCAGACCCCCCCCCCCCCCCCCCCCCCCCCCCCCCCCCCCGCCCCTGGCTTAGATAATCTCAGCTGTATATGGATGACTTTTACTACTTCATCTGTCCTGATAAATGCCGCAAATTTCAAAATTAAGATACAGTTAACCCTATATTTAACGATCGGGATTCATCCTTACCAGTATCCCCGACTAGAGACGTCGTTTGGCCCTCACATACATCGTTGGCATTCTTGTATGTGACAGTTGAATCTGGTTATACCCCTTATGTGAGTATTATGGCACCAGGCAGATCGGCTTTTTCAATGTAAATATTCAGTTTTCATCCCCCCCAAACAGTTAATTCCCGATTATATGTGGCTCACAGTGACTGCAGAAATGGGGCTTATGCGATTTATGAGCAGTGTATTGTCACTCCATCATTTCTGAAGCAATTGGGTATTTCAAAATTTTAATTGGGTAAAATAAAATCACACCACTGTTTACACATTAACAGACAGCAATTATTGAATAGTTTGCTTCGAAATGATAACATATATTGGCATTTCATTAGAATTGTTTCCTTGGAGACAATTCT
>CM055275.1:63567928-63634905 GCA_029237695.1 Conchocele bisecta
TCAAACATGTCATACTGGCCACACTGGCTACACATGGATTCACACTAGCCACACATGGTGTCACACTGGTCATACGTAACATTGGATTCACATTGGCTACTGATGGATTCACACTGGCTACACTTGGATTCACACTGGCCTCACATTGGAGTCACACTGGCTACACATGGATTCACACTGGCTACACATGGATAACACTGGCCACACATTGAGAAATGAAGGAAATATACTGGTCAGAGGTGTCACACCCGTGTCCTGTCTGCCCGCCACATTTGTATTGACCGGGGCATCCACAGAGCTGGGAAATGCTGCGACAACGACAACGCATGGGAATACTGCGTATTGATTATTCCACCTAAAAGTCGAGGTCAGGTGACGGTTAGGCTCAGCTGTGCGAGCTCCGCTGCTCCCTGGTAGGCAACGTGGTCAGTTAAACTTTCAGGAGCCTGGGAGATGTGCTTATCTCAATGTTAACTTTAAACCGAGGTCCCGTCTCCAGACCCAATTATTCAAGTTTGTAGTCCGATCAGGGTCTAAACTGTTTTCCATATTGTCACAGAAACATAAATTAACAGTTTATGTCCTTGTCCGGTTGCGGAAGCGAGTGGTTAAGTATTCATAAAGTCAAACTAGCTATTGTAACTATTGTTTATTATTTTTTATCGGTCATAAAATAACAAGAACTGGCATTGTGAAACGAAGCTAATCCCCTCGCTGTTGGCCTTTAACATTTTTGCCTTGCAAACATGGTGAACATAAGTCCGCAGTGACCTTGACCATAAGCGGTCGGACGTGAGTCGTATGCAAAACAAAGCACCATCCCTAGACACACAGTATGGTCAAATATTATCAAAAACGGTGAAGCGGTTCATCGGTTATTGAAAAATCATAGGTGTTAATATCATTGTTATCGGGCCGTCCTTAAAAAAAAAATTGTTTCCTGTAATCCGACCCAGAATTTTAGAAGTGGGTCGGTCGGTAGGCAATTTCTTTTTTTTTTCTGTCACATGACATATTGAGTTTAAAATTATTAATATTGCAAGTGTTAAAATATTGTACCTTTTTAATATTAATAATTTTTAAATTCAATATTGCAAGTCTTGCAATAAAAGTATGTCAATTGCTGTATGTGTTGTTGTATGAACATGTATGCCATATAGGTCCAGAGATTATATTAACCCTTTTAGCCCACTGTAGCAGTAAATTGAAAAATAAAATTGTAAATATAATTGTAAAAAAAAAAATCAGGTCGCACCGTTTTTAGCGGATCGGTCGGGTTACAGGAAACGGAGATATCATTATGGATGGCCTCGGACCGAGTATGTTTCAAAGTGACAATACAAAATCCATCTGTTCCACTAGCTGTTGAAAGGAAATTAAACTCCATTCAGTCAATCAATCAATGACAACATTTTAATTATTTTTCTTCACTAAATTTTTCCTCATCTCGTCAAAAGTTTAGCCCTTACACTGCTGAATTAAATTTTGTCGTCTGCTGTTTATTTTTTATTTGTCCATTTTCTCATCAAAAACATGTTTTGACAGCACTTTAGAATCATTTCCAATAAGTTCTGTCAAACCATATTTTCATTGAGAAAGACGACAACATATAAAACAACAGCAGACTACAATTTTCGTTCCCAGAATTTTAAAGATTAAAGGTACTAACACCAAATCACATTTAGGTAATGCTCAGATTTAACGGGTAAACTTTGCAACTACTAAAATTTTACGGCTATAGATAAATAATGCAAAAACAATATATTTTTCAACAATATTAAATTATAGCAAAATTTAAGAATGAGCTTACTTTTTATTTCGTGAAATTTGGTCCAATATTTATTTTATTGCGAAAAAACAATTTCCACTACGCGAAGATGTCTATGGGGATTTAACATGGCAATTTTTTTTTTTTATAATTTCAGAAACAGTGGACCGATTTTCAAAATGTAACTTGTTTTCTTAGATCATTTCCAAGCTATCTAGCTAGATTTCAGAATCAAATTCCAAAAGTTTTTCGACTCGTCCTCCATGTTGTCCACCGTTTTTTCCCCATGTTAAATTCCCATAGAGAACTAATTTTTCGTAATAAAATCAATATTTGACCAAATTTCACAAAATAAAAAGAAGGCTCATTCTTCAATTTTGATAAAATTTAATATCAAAACAATATATATTGTTTTTGCATTGTTATTACGGCCGTAAAATTTGGGCAGGTTTCGTGAAACAGGCAGCAATCTTGTGTATCTGGTTCACTCAAAGAGATGAGGCGAGACTACACACATTTCTGTTTTTATTGTATACTGAATACATTCCAACTAATTTCTAAAAAATTAATGTTGTAAACTAAAAATGTTCAAAACATTTTCTCATGTTAGCTACTTTTATATTATAAATCCTATCTCTAATAGACATTCTAGTATTCTATATCAACAATCTCGATCACAATAGCCGACGTAGATCCTATTATTGCTCGTATAAATCAAGATACTGCGAACTACAAAATGTTTTTAATGATGTTTTTCGCAAATTTATTCACTATAACATTCCAACAGTCATTATATTGCGTTTTATTTATAGTCATTACAGAGTAAAACGTCCATTTCTGCGTTTTAGCTGGTAAAATAATCAAATTTCAAAATGGCTGCCTCTGTATAATGGCTCGAGCCCCAGATATTTGCCTCATGTACATGTAAACAGTCACACGGCTATGAATCATCATGGCCTATTCCATTTTGCGACAAGAGGTAATCTCGGTAGGTAATTAGGAAAGCAGCCGGTTGCATTCATTTGGCATGTTCGAAACCTGGTACAGTTTATCATTATGCACAGATAAGATGTGGAAGGTTGCATTGCAATTTCGAAACTTGTAAAATATTGGAAAAAAACCTGGAAAAAACCGAGCAGTGTCTGGAAATAGACTGGTCCGCTAAAACAGGCGGCCTGGATTTATCTGAATAGCATATTCATGTATGCCCTCTAGCTTGCTGATATCAATGTGTCAGCCGCTCATTGTAAATGCTAGCCTATGCAGACCACTGAAGCATATGTTGTACACAATAAGGCGTTTACACCGATTTATATCGCCTTCATTCGTTATATCTATATTCACTGCAATGTACATAGGTGAATTTGCAATATGAGCTAATTTTTATTAATTGTTACAATTCTGAATTCAATTTGTCGTCTGCCGGTTATTTTCTCTCCATTTTTCTGGTCAAAAGCATGGATTGACAACACTTTTGAATCATTTCCACTGGAAATGATTCTAAAGTGTTATCAAACCATGCTTTTGGTGTCAGAGAAAGAAGACAACAAAGAAAACAAAGTAGACGACAATTTTCTTTTCCTGCATTGGTTAACCCTTACAATATTGTAAGAGTTAACAGGAGGCCAGTGTAGACTGGAACACAGGCATATAAGACAGATATAGGCTGGAACACAGGCAGATAAGACAGATATTCAAGTACCCTATAAATAAGCTTTTCTAAAGGTTATTGCCAAGCTTTAGTGATTGCTGGCTTGCCCTGAGACATAACTGTAGTGAATAAACAACTGGCGTGAGAATTTAGTGACTTGTCCAACTTGCAAACCAGTCCACATGATGGTGTTTATTCTTGTCTTTATATTCCAAGTGTGCCGGCAAGTTTGTTATTTACCCAATTATGAACTAAAAATTTGTAAACAAATTCTTTATTACTTTTTGATTTGTTTCTTCTTCAATGTTTGGCTAGGACATACTCCTAACAACATGTCACACTGTTTACAATTTGTCATGGATAAAGATAAAATGTGGATAAAGAACAGTTTAAATATCTTTGCTTTGATCTTTTGTTGTTTCCAGTTTTCAGTTACAATAATGTTTTTCGTCTATTCAAAACTTTAAAGCTCTTGTCCCAAAATAAGGAAAATGTAATTTGTATCATAAACAGTTGTTTTACATACATGACACCGTGTATACAGTGAAACCTCTCTAATCCGGACACCCTGTGAGGTGCCCAGGGTGTCCGGTTTAGAGAGGTGTCACTGTAAATCAGACATTTGACCATTCTGAGCCATAGTTGTGTGCTATGCGAGCATATGAACCAGAGATAAATGACCAAGAAACCCAAGAAAAATAAGATCATATTTGTTTCTTAGTGTCCGTTTTAGAGTGGTTCCACCATACGTGTAACAATATTACAAGTACAAGCTCTTGGGGACACGGTGTGTGTGTGTGTGGTCAGAAACTGTGATTTCCTCCGCTCTGGCGTGTTTTGTGTACTTGGCTGCCCACGCGGCAGATTTTCCCCTGTGTTGCCTTGACATTGCTGAATTTTATGTGTGTAGTTGGAGGTGAACAGGTCATGTGTTGGAACAGAATAAGAAGCAAGCTAAACACTGGCCTGGCGTGAGATTTACCTCCAGGCTATGAATTAGCTGTATACACTGAACAAAGTCCAAAACTTAACATTATATGTGGCTGTGACTGGAGAAATGGGGGCTTATTGGTTTTTGCGGCCAGTGAAGATCCAGATCAGACTGTGCATCCGCACAGTCTGATCAGGATCTGCACTTTTCGACGTTTCAACTGTCGTGCTTCTTACGAGAAATATATATCGTCGTCAGGTTACAGGAGTGTGCGATTAGTCCAGGAGCTACACTGGTGGCCCGCAAATTCCATAAGCTCAGGTGTCCAGTCACTGCCACATACATTGTATATGTAATGCATGCATAATCTGCCCCCCTTTGTCGGGTTAATAGGGAATTGTAAGCGGGTTGTATGAAAATTGGCATTATAATAAAGCTTTACCTGGTATTCATTACAAGGAGCTAAAACTCTGAAAAGCCGGTGTAAAACCTGTTTTATACATGAACATGTCTCGGTAATCGATTTTGGAGCGCGGTCTTGCAAAATACACAGCGTGAAAATAGACTGCTCAATATACAGTTGCCAGGTTAGGATTTGAGATCCAGGGCCCCAGATAAGTTTTGTATGTAGAGTATATTTCAAATTCCATGCGTATTTTACTTTTACAAAATGTAGTACTGATTTTCTTCCTTAATAAATAGGGAACAACAAATGATATGAAAAGTAAAACAAATTTAATAATTCACTTATTTCAGCTGCAAACAGCATTTTGCAACTCAACTAAGTACATTTTCAACTTTATTACAGTATTTTCACTACTCAATTTGAAACTTGATGCGTATTTTCACATTTCTGTGAGTATTTTGTACTCCCTCCCCCTTTTGATAATCAATGCATATTGTGCTAAAATAAGTGTGTAAATACGCCAATACACGTCATATCTGGAGCTCTGAGATCAATGATTAAGGCTTGCAAGGATATATCAATATGGGCGTCGAAGTAGATAATAAATCTATTTGCAAAGCACACAAACAAGGATTGTATTTGGTCTATGGCAGAGCAAAATAATTGATTGATTGGGGTTTTATGTTCGTTCAACAAAAGCAAGGTCATATACAGGCGGGAATGCATGGGGTGTGTGTACGGAGTATCATGCGTTCAGGTGTGAATCCCAGTAAATTTCAACTTTAAGACATGAATACTTAATGGAGGATTCATCATCGTTAATAAGAAAAAGAATATTGATTGCAATTACAGTTGTACCTCGCTATACCCGACACCCTGGGCCGGACCTCACAGGGTGTCCTGTATAGCGAGGTTCCACTGCACTGTAGTTCACAAATCATGACGAATATGAATAACCAACCACATTGCACATGATCACAGGAGGTATTCAGGGATTCCGCTGAGGAAAATAAAAAAATCGCCACTTCAAAAAAAATAAAACAATTGGCGATAAACAATTACAATTTTCGAAAAATTACAATTTTCGAAAAATTCCGAAAATTGTAATTTTGTATCGCCAATTGTTTATTTTTATCGCCAATTGCGAAAGTGGCGATCTCCAGCGGAATCCCTGGGTATTGAACGATGAATCCGTCGTTACCGGATTCGTATCTTAACTTGACATGGTGAATTTTACTTGGATTCACAAACAGTGATCAGTAGCCTATTTCACCAACATTGCAAAGTATACTTTTCTAGCAAAGTATACTTTGAGGGAGTAATCATTTATTTTTCCCGAAATGCATTATGTCGTATAGAGCTAACGACTGCATATATTTGATGATTAAAAGTATGCAGAATTATTATACTGAATTTATTACATTTTCACAGCCAAAATGGCTGTGATAATGTAATAAATTCAGTATAATAAAAATTAATAAATTTATCCTAAAATTGAAAATTGCTCCCTCAAAGTATACTTTGCAATTATGTTGGTGAAATAGGCTACAGAACATACATGTATCCCCCATCCCCTATATGAGTACAATCCAGTCTGTATACGACCTTGCTCTTGGAAAGTCAAAATGTCCAAATAAAAACAAGTTTAGAGAAGTTTTGATCATTTTAAAAACTCTTCATTTATATTTGCTTTGTTTTCTAGTTTTACATGAGCACTTGTCTGCTCGAATCGCGCCATACGGCTATTTATAGCTGGCTATTGATTTCAGCTACCGAGCGTCGCTTTTAGCCAATATCATGTCGAGGATAGATAATTTTTCTTATGAAAAAAATATATTTTTCTTATTTCCCACCCAAAGAATATGTTGTTACCACTCATTTGAACCGTCTCGCCGAGTGGTGACAAGGTATATTGCCATCATAAGAAGATATGCTGGTCAATTTGATACATGTACGTATGAATCGGTATCATGCAAGGAGATACGATTGTGATGCAAGTTCTCTTCCCAATACAATATTGCGTTGTCAGAATGCAAAATTGTGTCAAGCTCGGAAATTCCCCTCAACAGAGCTTGACTCATAGATAGAATGCGCACTCCATTGTGTCATTAGGCCGTCCTTAAAAAATTGTTTGTTTCCTGTAACCCGACCCAGAATTTTAGAAGTGGGTCGGTCGGTAGGCAATTTCTTTTTTTTTCTGTCACATGACATATTGAATTTAAAAATTATTAATATTAAAAATAAAAAGGACAATATTTTAACACTTGCATTGCAAATGTTAACATATTGTACCTTTTTAATATTAATAATTTTTAAATTCAATATTGCAAGTCTTGCAATAAAAGTATGTCAATTGCTGTATGTGTTGTTGTATGAACATGTATGCCATTTAGGGCCAGAGATTATATTAACCCTTTTAACCCATTGAGCACTAAATTGAAAAAAAAAATATTGTAAAAAAAATAAATAAAAACAAATTGTAAACGAAATTGCAATAACAAAAATCGGGTCCCACCGTTTTTAGCGGGTCGGTCGGGTTACAGGAAACGGATATATAATTATGGATGGCCTTATACCTTATATAGAATGGGCACTCCTTTGTGTCATTATACCGTGTTACCTGACATGCAGAGACATTGATATCTACGACTACCGGGTAGAGCTCCAGTTAAGGTGCGTCATTTGACCAACTTGGGGTGAAATTTCGTTATTTCTTCATCAAAAATGGCAAGTTGGGAGTCCTTTAGAATCGTCTCATTCTAAAGCACTCCCAACTTGCCATTTTTGATGGAGAAATAAGAAATTTACCTCCAAATTACGCACCTTAACAGGAGCTCTGCTACCGGGACATGTAATTGGAGCTAATTCCGCCCCATGTATAGTTAGTTATTCATTACATTCTATTCATTGTGGAAATACTTTTTCAAAGAAAGTTTTGAATTGCATGAAATGTTTGTCAAATATCTAATGTCGAGAGTCCGCAATAATATGTCAGTTGAAGGTTGTAGAAAATATGAGCAATAACACTTTTCATGCTGTGGATACGCCATGTTTGTGGAAAATCCTAAATATTTTCTTTATGATCTCAGAAGTACATGTCGCGACCACCATTTGAACCGTCTCATGGAGAGGGTTCAAATGAGTGGTCACAACATATACTTTCATTGAGAAATAACAAAAATAAAATATTTAATAAATTTCATACATTAGAAGGTGTATTCCGAAAGGAATGGGTTAGTCCAGAATATATTTCAATATAATTGTCTACATGTATGTATTGTCACTCGGTATTATTATAATTTATTATATCACCGTTTATATTAGGGGATAATCCCAACATTTTCCAACAACGACTGAGCCGAGTGGTACATGTACCGGTATATAATATTTGGGCTATTTTTCTGTCCGTGTGTTCAGGTAAAAAGTTTGCCAGAGTTCTTCAGTCTGCCACCGGGACACATTTCTGTGCTGGCATGCCAAAGTTTCTTGCTTGTATGTGACAGTTGAATCTGGTTATACCCCTTATGTGAGTATTATGATTATGCGTAATCCTATTTTAGGGGAAGGGGCCAAGTGACTTTGGTGTGGTATGGACCTGGCATCTGGACACGTTATTCTCATTTCAGGGCTGAATATATTTTTTCTCGATGTAAATATTCCGTTCGGATTTTGGGATTCCCCCCCCCCCCAATGCAGCAGGTTAAACCGGGATCGAACTAAACAAACATGTTCCATCATTCAACAATAATGATGAAACATTGTAAACATTGTAAACCTTATATGTTCCTTTATCATCAAAACATTAATCCTTTCAACCCTAGGTAACTGGAATGGACTGTGATATATTAATTTTCTGACCAAATCAATCATCACAAAAAGATGTTGAGACTAGTTCATTTAAAATATGAGGTGTTTCTTTCTAAACAATATGAAAAATACTTGCAAAAAGTGCAGATCCTGCTGCGACAGCGCTTTACGAGCCGGCTCATCTGGATCTACATGATTTGCCAATACCACTATACAGGCCTGTAGTGTTGAATGGGTTAACCCTTACAATGCTCAATTAATTTGTGTCGTCTGCCGAATATTTTTTATTTTCCATTTTTCTCATCAAAAACTTGGTTTGACAGCACTTTAGACTCATATCTATAATCATTTCCATTGCAATGATTCTAAAATGCTGCCAAACCATGTTTTTACTGAGAGAAAAGACAAAATATGAATTAACAGCAGACAACTATTTTCCGTTCCCGCATTCTAAAGGTTACAGAGCGTCACTTTATCTGTAATTGATATGCAATATTGTCTGTGAATTTGTGGAACATTTAGAAATGTATTCCCTAATTTCTCAACCATATATCTACGGTATGTTGTAATCTGATGACTTGGGAATCCTCATATATACAAGTCCATCTATCAGTAGAGTAGTGAACATGGAGTTGATATATTGTACATACATTCAAGTATGTACACATCTAGAGGGTGTGTATAAAGTGTTATCTGCTTGGCATATGGCCAACTTCACCATTAATCATTTGCTGTGTTTTCTGATTGTATCGGCTGATGTATAGTTAGTTGTACATGTATTCAATACATACGTCTAGTTTTGAAGGTTTCAAAAACAGTAGTAAATTATCAAACCAAGTATTCCTACTAATTAATCCATCGATCAAATACAGGCATTTGAAAATTAACCCATACTGCTGAATTGAATTGTGTCGTCTGCTGTTTATTTTATATTTTCAATTTTGCTCATAAAAACATGTTTTGACAGCATTTTAGAATCATTTCCATTGGAAAGTTCTGTCAAACCATGTTTTTATTGAGAAAAAATGCAAAATATTAAGCACCAGCAGACCGCATTTTTTATTTACAGCATTCTATTAACGGTTAAAGCTTCAGATTCAAATGCAGGAAATTGTATGTAGAGATAAAAAAAAAATTATGATTTTTTTTTATGGCACCTACCATACTATATCAGTGCGCTCACACCTACCATACTATATAACACCCACCATACCATACTATATAACACCTACCATACTATATAACACCTACCATACCATACTATATAACACCTACCATACCATACTATATTACACCTACCATACTATATCGGTGCGCTCACACCTACCATACTGTATAACACCTACCATACAATACTATATTACACCTACCATACTATATCGGTGCGCTCACACCTACCATACTATATAACACCTACCATACCATACTATATTACACCTACCGTACTATATCGGTGCGCTCACACCTACCATACTGTATAACACCTACCATACCATACTATATTACACCTACCATACCATATAACACCTACCATACCATACTATATTACACCTACCATACTATATCGGTGCGCTCACACCTACCATACTATATAAAACCTACCATACCATACTATATTACACCTACCATACTATATCAGTGTGCTCACACCTACCATACTATATAACACCTACCATACCATACTATATTACACCTACCATGCTATATCGGTGCGTTCACACCTACCATACTATATAACACCTACCATACCATACTATATTACACCTACCATACCATACTATATTACACCTACCATACTATATCGGTGGGCTCACACCTACCATACTATATAACACCTACCATACCATACTATCTTACACCTACCATACTATATAACACCTACCATACCATACTATATAACACCTACCATACCATACTATATTACACCTACCATACTATATCGGTGCGCTCACACCTACCATACTATATAACACCTACCATACCATACTATGTTACACTACCATACCATACTATATTACACCTACCATACTATATCGGTGGGCTCACACCTACCATACTATATAACACCTACCATACCATACTATATTACACCTACCATACTATATAACACCTACCATACCATACTATATACACCTACCATACTATATAACACCTACCATACCATACTATATTACACCTACCATACTGTATAACACCTACCATACCATACTATATTACACCTACCATACTATATCGGTGCGCTCACACCTACCATACTGTATAACACCTACCATACCATACTATATTACACCTACCATACTATATAACACCTACCATACCATACTATATAACACCTACCATACTATATAACACCTACCATACCATACTATATTACACCTACCATACTATATCGGTGCGCTCACACCTACCATACTGTATAACACCTACCATACCATACTATATTACACCTACCATACTATATCAGTGCGCTCACACCTACCATACTATATAACACCTACCATACCATACTATATTACACCTACCATACTATATCGGTGCGCTCACACCTACCATACTATATAACACCTACCATACCATACTATATTACACCTACCATACTATATCGGTGCGCTCACACCTACCATACTATATAACACCTACCATACCATACTATATTACACCTACCATACTATATCGGTGCGCTCACACCTAACATCAATATAACACCTACCATACCATACTATATTACACCTACCATACTATATCAGTGCGCTCACTCCTACCAATACTATATAACAACCTCCATACCATACTATATTACACCTACCATACTATATAACACCTACCATACCATACTATATAACACCTACCATACCATACTATATTACACCTACCATACATATCAGATGCGCTCACACCTACCATACTATAATAACACATAACATACCATACTATATAACACCTACCATAACCATACTATATGACACCTACCATTACCTATATCGACCAGCCCCGTATAAGTGCGCTCACACCTACCTATACAAATAATAATCACCTAACCATACCATTATAATTATTACCCACCTTCTATTGCCTATATAAGGTGCGTTCACACCTACCAATACTATAATCGTGGGCTCAACACCTACCAATACCTAGATAACACTAACCAAACCATAACAATAATACCTCCTAACCATAACCTATATCGTGCGCTCACACCTACCAACTCTAATAACACCTACCATAACCCATACTAAATTACACCTAACCATGCTATAATCAGTAGGCCTCACACCTACCCTACTATATAACACCTACCATGCCATACTAAATTACACCTAACCAATGCCTAATCCGGTGCGTTCACACCTACCCATACTAATATTAACACCTACCAATACCAAACTAAATAACGGCCTGCCATAAACCAGACATATAACACCTACCATACCATGCCTAATATTACCACCTAACCAATACTATATCAAGTCGCTCACCACCTACCAAACCCATATAACGCCTACCATTACCATAAAACTATATTACAACCTACCGTACATATATCGGTGCGCTCACACCTACCATAACTATATAACACCTAACCCTACCCATTACCTAATTAACCACCTACCGTACTATATCGGTGCGCTCACCAACCTACCATACTGTTATCAACACCTACCAAACCATACTATATTACACCTACCATACTAATCGTGCGCTTCACACCTACCATCACTAATATAACACCTACCCATACCATACTATATTACACCTACCATACTATATCGGTGCGCTCACACCTACCATACTGTATAACTCCTAACCATACCATACTAATATTACCAACCTACCTTAACTATAATCGGTTGTGGGGGGGGGCGCTCACACCTACCATGACTTATATAACACCTTACCAATACCAATACTATAATTACACCTACCATAATGATATCAAGTGACGCTCACACCTACCATACAATATTAACACCCTACCATACCATACTAAATTATTACACCTACCGATGCTAATATCGGTGTCGTTCACACCTACCATACTATATAACACCTACCAATACCAATACTTATTATTAACACCCTACCATTACCATACTAATATTAATTAACCTACCATACTATAACGGTCGGGGACCTCACACCTACCATACTCTCTAACACCTAACCAATACCATACTATTTATTTACACCTACCATACTATATTACACCTACCATACTAATATAACATCCTACCAATACCAAATACTATATAACACCTACCAATAACCAAATTACTATATTACCCTACCATACTATATCGGTGCCGCTTTCAACACCTACCATACCTAAATAATAACCCTACCATAAACCATACTAATATTAACCACCTACCATACTATAATCGGTGCGCTCACACCTACCATACTAATAATAACACCTACCATTCCATACTAATATTACACCTACCAATGCTATTATCGGTGCGCTCACCCACATTACCAATACTATAAAATAACAACCTACCCTACCAACTATAAATTTTACAACCTATACCCATACTAAATCGTCGTGCCGCTCACACCTACCATAACTATATAATCACCTACCATACCATACTAATAATTACACCTACCATACTATATCGGTGCTCTCTACACCTAACCATAACTATTATAACACCTACCATACCATACTATAATTACCCCACCTACCATACTATCATCGGTGGCGCTCACACCTTAAACATAAACTATATAACACCTACCCAATACCCATACTAATTAATTACACCTACCATATGACCATACTATATTACGACCTACCATACTATATCGGTGGGCTCACAACTACCATAACTAATATAAACACCTACCATACCAATACTATATTACACCTAACATTCAATGATAAAACACCTACCATAACCACATACTAATATAACACCTTACCAAATACCAAATACTATATTAACACCTACCAACTACTAATCGGTGCGCTCACACCTGTCCATACAATATTTACACCTAACCAATACCAATACTATAATTACAACCTACCATACTGTATATCCAGTGCGCCTCACCCCCACCTACCATACTAGATAACACCTAACCAAGCCATACCTATTATTAAACCTACCTACTATATTAAACACCTACCATACATAAATAATACCTACCATAACCATTACTAATAACACCGACCATAACCATACTATATGACCACTTACCATAACTATATTAACACCTACCATACGATATAACACCTAGCCATACCATTACTATATAATACCTACCATACCATACTAGAATTAACACCTACCATAAACTATACTCTGCGCCTCACCACCTACCAATAACTATATAATACCTACCATACCATACTATATTACAACCTACCATACTAATTATCGGTTCGCTCACACCCTACCATACCCTATAAATAACAACCTACCATACCATAACTAAATTACACCTTACCATGCCTATATCCGTGCACTCACACTGCCAACTAAATATAACGGCCTACCATACATACTATAAGACACCTACCATACATATCGGTGCGCTCACACCTACCCATACTATTATAACACCTCCATACCATTAACCTATATTACACTACCGTACTTAAAAAATTTTATCGGTGCGCTCACCCCTACCATACTGTATAACACCTACCATGCTATATCGGTGGCACTCACACCTGCCATACTATATTACACCTACCATACCTATATCCGTGCGCCACTACCATACTATACGTGCGACTCACACCTATACATACACCTATATACACTACATGCCATACTATATAACTACCATACAATACACACCTACCATACTATATAACGGTTGCCTCACACCTACCATATACTATATACAGCATACATACCATACTATAATACCACCATACTATACTATACGGTGCGCTCACACCTACCATACTGTATAACACCTACCATACCATACTATATACACCTACCATACTACATCGGTGGCGCTCACACCTACCACTGTACACCTACTACATACACCTACCATACTATATCGAGCGCCTCACACCTACCATACTATAACTATACCATACATATAACCACCTACCATACTATATCGGTGCGGCTCACACCTAACCATACTATAATACACCTACCATACATACTATAACACCTACCACTATATAACACCTACCATACATACTATTACACCTACCATACCATACTATATACACTACATACCTATATCGGTGCGCTCACACCTGCCATACTATATAACACCTACCATACCATACTATATACACCTACCATACTATATCGGTGCGCTCACTACCTACATACTATATCACACCTACCATACCTATAAATTTACACCACCTACATACTATGATACACTACACCATACTATATAACACCTACCATACATACTATATACACACATACATACTATATACACCTACCATACCATACTATACACCTACCATACCTATATAACACCTACCATACCATACTATACCATACCTACCATACCACTACTATCATACACCTACCATACTATATCGGTGCGCTCACACCTACCATACTATACCACTACATACCATACTATATTACACCTACCATACATATCGTGCGCTCACACCTACCAACTATATAACACCTACCATACCATACTATATAACACCTACCATGCATATCAGGTGCGCCTGACATACATACTATATAACACCTCCATGCCTATACTACTATACACTACCATACCATACTAATATTACACCTACCATACTATATCAGTGCGCTCACACCTACCATACTATATAACACCTACCATACCATACTATATTACATCTACCATACTATACCTACGTGCGCTCACACCTACTATACTACCATACCACTACATAACTATACTACTCACACCTACCATACTATATTACACCTACCATACATAATATCATACTATACTACACCTACCATACCATACTATATAACACCACCATGCATATCGTCTCACAACCTACCATACTATAATAACACCTACCATACCATACTATATACACCATACCACCTATACTGCGCTCACTACCATATCTACCACTACATACCATACTATATTACACCTACCATACTATATCGTGCGCTCACACTACCATAACTACTACCACCTACATATATATACCATACCTACTATTACACCTACCATACTATATCGTGCGCTCACACCTACCATACTGTATAACTCCACCATACCATACTATATACACCTACCATAACTATAATCGTGCGCTACACCTACCATACACCTACCTAACCATACATATTACACCTACCATCTATAATCTACACCTACCATACTATACACCTACCAATCCACATACCATACCATACTATATCATAGCGCTCACACCTACCATACTATATAACACCTACCATACCATACTATATATCACCTACCACTACTATATCATACACTCACCACCTACCATACTATAATACACCTACTATACGGCGTCATCTATATAACTACCATACCATACCACATATTACACCTACCATACTATATCGGTGCTCTCCACACTACCATCCATCACTATATAAACACCCTACCATACCATACTATATAACACCTACCATACCATACTATCGGTGCGCTCACACCTACCATACTATATCTATAACGCTACACACCTACCATACTATATACCATACACTATACATATTACACCAACCAAACTATATTTAACACCTTAAACCATTACCTATATCACACCTACCATAACCAAATACTAAATTTACCGAGTTACCACCTACCAATAGCCATAACTATATTACACCTACCTACTAATATCGGTGGGCTCACTACCTACCAAGTAAATAACACCTACCATACCCATACTGTCTTACACCTACGCATACTATATAACAACCTACCATACATACTATAATAACACCCTACCATACCAAATACTATATTAACACCTAACCATGCTATATCAGGTGCGCTTCACAACCTAACCATACAATATAATCCTAACCATAAACCATAACAATATACCAAACCTACATACCATTAACTAATATTACCACCTACCATTGCTATAATCAATGCGCTCCCAGTACCATACCTATATAACCCCTAACATACATACCTATGTACACCTCCCATACTTATAAAACAGTGCGCTTCGACACCTACCATATACTGTAAGTAACACCTACCATACCATACTAATATTACACCTACCATACATACTATAATTAACCGGCCATACTATATCAGTGCGCTCACACCTACCATACTATATAACACCTTACCATAACCATACTATATTACACCTACCGTACTATATCAGGTGCGCTCGCACCCCTACCATACAATATAACCACCTACCATACCAAACTATATTACACCTCCAAAACTAAACACCTACCAGACTATAATAACAACCTACCATAACCATACTATATTACACCTACCATACTATATCAGGTGCGCTCACACCTACCATAACTATATAACACCTACCTTACCATACCTATATAACCCCTACCATGCTATTATCAGTGCGCTCACCCCACCTCACCTACTATATAATCACCTACCATACCATACTAATGTAACACCTACCATGCAAATCAGTGCGCATCCCACCTACCATACTGTATAACACCTACCATAACCATTACCTATATTACACTTACCATACTATATCGGTGGCGCTCCCAACCTACCATCACCTATATAACACCCACCATACCAAACTATAATAACACCATACCATAACCATACATAATTACCCTTAACCATACTATATCCAGTGCCTCAATAACTACCGTGCTGTTCTAACCACCTACCATAACCATAACTCATATTACACCTACCATAACCATACCTAATATTAACACCTACCCATACCAATACTATAAAATAACCACCTACCAACCCATAACTATAATTACGGCCTACCATACTAATCAGGAGCGCCTCACAACCTAAACCATACTATATAAGAACCTAACCATACCAATACCTTATATTACACCTTACCATGCTATTACTTCGTGCGTTCACACTACCATACTATTAAACTTCCCTAAACAATAAACCATACCTATTAACACCTACCATACCATTCTAATATAACACCAGACCATACCATAACCTACTACCATGCATATCGGTGCGTTCAACACCTACCTACTATATTACCAACCTACCATACATACTTATATTACACCCTACCATACTATATCGGATGGCGCTCGACACCTACCATAACTATATAACTACCTACCAATCACCATACAATAAATTACACCTACCATTACTATATCGGTTGCGCTCACAACCTACCATACTAGTATAACACCTACCATATTACCATACTATATTACACCCCTACCATGCTAAAATAACGGTTGGCGCTCACTACCTACCATACATAAATAACACCTACCATACCATACTATATTACACCTACCATACTATATCGGTGCGCTCACACCTACCCTAACTGTATAACACCTACCCATACCATAACTAAATTACCACCTACCATACCCATACATCGGTGCGCTCAACACCTACCATTACTAATTTAACCACCTACCATAACCATACTATACGTACACCTACCATGCTATATCGTGCGTTCACAACCCCTACCATACTATATAACACCTACCATAACCAATACTATAATTACACCTACCAATACCCAACAAATATAATAACCTACCATACTATACTTCGGTGGGCTCACACCTAGCCGATACTATAAAACACCTACCATATACCATACTATAATTACACCTTACCATAACTATATTAACAACCCTACCATTACTATAATAAACACCTACCATACCAATACATAAATTAAAAACCTAACCATACCATACTAATCCTTACACCTACCATAAACTATAATCGGTGCGCTCACACCTACCATACCTATATAACACCTACCATAACCATACTAAATTATTAACCTACCATACCTAATTCGTGCGCTCACCACCTACCAACTATAATAACACCTACCATTCCATAACCTAAATTTAACACTATAAATGCTAATCGGTGCGCCTCACACCTACCATACTATATAACACCGTAACCATACCATAACTGCTATAACACCTACCATACTATATCGGTGCGCTCAACCCACACTAACCATACTATATAACCACCTACCAACTAAATACTATATTACCACCTACCATAACCTAATACGGTGCGCTCAAACCACCTTACCATACCTATATAACCACCTACCATACCTACTATTATTACACCTACCATAACTATATTCAGGTGCGCTTCACACCTACCATACTAAATAACACCTAACATACCATAAACTATATAACACCTACCAACCCATACTTATTATTAACACCTACCATACCATAACTATATACCACCTACCATTACCCATACCTATATAACCAACCATACCAATACCAAACTATTATTACCCCTACCATACCATAACTAATATTACACCTACCCATACTATATAAAAGAGGCAGTGGCGCTCGCACCCTACCATACTATATAAACCAAACCAAAGCATACCTGTAAAACAACCTACCATAAACCAATACTAATTATTAACATCCTACCGTAATACCCATATAAACACCTACCATACCATACTATATTACAACCTACCAATAACCATACAAAAAATTACACTACCAACTATATCAGTGCGCTCACACCTACCAATACTATATAACACCTACCCAATATCCATACTATAAAATAAACCTACCATACCATACCTATAATTAACACCTTCAACCATACCCATACTAAATTATTACACCTACCCATAACTATATTCGTGCGCTCTAACACCTACCATACTAATATAACACCCTACCATACCATACTATATTAACACCTACCATACCTATAATAACACCTACCATACCATACTATACTTACCCACCTACCATATCTAAATCGGTGCGCTCACCACACCCACCATACTATAAAACACCTGCCATACCATACTAAATAAAACCCCTACCCTACCATATAACACCTACCATACCATTACAATATTAACACCTACCAGTGCTATAGCGGTGGACGCTTCACACCTACCATACCTATATAACTCATTACCATACCGGTGGGCTCTATAACACCTACCATACCATATAACACCTAACCATACCATAACCTAAGAATTAACCACTACCAATAACTATTATCAGTGCCGCTCAAACCTACATACTATAATTACGCCTACCTTGGCTATTTCGGTGGCCGTTTTTCACACCTAACCATACTTATAATCGGTGGGACGCACACCTAACCCATACCTATAAACCACCTACCATAACCATACTATATTAACACCTACCGATGCTATATCAGGTGCGCCTCCACAAACCTAACCATAACTCTATAAAAACAACCATACCATACCTCATATTAACCCTACCATGCTAAATATCGGTGGCCCGTTCCACCACCTAACCATACTATATAACACCTACCAATAACCAATACTATATAACACCTACCATGCTATATCGTGCGTTTCACACCTACCAGACTATAAACACCTAACATTACCATACAAATCATAACCACCTACCATACCATACAAATTAACAACCTACCATACCATACTAAATTACACCTAACCAATACCTAAATCCAGTGCCGCTCACCATCCTACCATACTATATAACACCTACCATACCCAATACTGAATAATTAACACCTAACCTAATCCATACTAATATCGGTTGCGCTCACCAACCTACCATACCTATATAACACCTACCATACCATACTATTATTACACCTACCGTAACTATATATTCGGTGTGCCTCACACCTACCATAACTGTTATAACACCTACCATACCATACTATATTCACACCTGACCAAATACTATATCGGTGCGCCATCACAATCCTACCATACTATATAACAACCTACCAAATAACCAATACTATATTACACCTACCTCATACTATATCAGGTGCGCTCACACCTACCATACTGTAAAATAACACCTACCATACCATACGATATTACAACCTACCTATCAACTAAAAATCGGTGCGCTCAACACCTACCAATACTAATATAACATCCTACCAATGACCAAATACTAATATTACACCTACCATACTAATATCAGTGCGCCTCACACCTACCCATACTATACTAACACCTAACCATACCATAATACTATATTACACCCAACCAATGCTAAAATATCGTGCGTTTCACAACCTAACCATACTAATATAACACCTACCACATACCATACTATATTACCACCTACCGCATCACCATAAAACTAAATAAAATAATCCTAACCATACTATATCGGTGGGCTCACACCTACCCAATACTAATAATAACACCTACCATACCCATACTATATAACACCTACCATACCTATATTTACACCTTAACCACATACTAATATAACACCTAACCATACCATACTATAAATAACACCTACCCAATGACCATAACTATATTTTTTAACACCTACCATACAATATCGGTGCGCATCAACACCTACCAATCACTATAATACCACCTAACCATACCATAACTATAGTTTACACCTACCATAAACTAAACTAACGGTGCGCTCACAACCTACCATACTAATATAACACCTCTATAACCACCTTACCATTCCATAACTAATATTACACCATACCCATCGCTATATCCGGTGGTGCGCTCAACACATACCATACTATTAATAACACCTACCATACCATACATATTACACCTAACCAATACTAATATCGTGCGCTCCAAACACCCTACCATACTATATAACGACCTACCATAACCATACTATAATTACACCTACCATACCCCCATAACTATACTTAACACCTACCATACTATCAAATCGGTGGGCTCACAACTACCATACTATATAACAACCTAACCAATACCAATACTATATTACACCTAAACATTACTATATAACACCTACCATAACCATACATATAAACCACCTACCATACCATAACTATTTTATTAACCCCTACCATACTATATCGGTAGGCGCTCACACCTGCCATACTAAATTATACACCTACCATAACCATACTAAATAATTACAACCCTACCATACTATATCATGTGCGCTCACAAAAAAACCTACCATACTATATAACACCCCCCACGTAATACCCTCCATACCATACTATATTAAACCTAACCTAATAAACTATATAACACCTACCATACTATAAAATAAAACCTTAAGCCCACCGCTAACCATACTATACTAATAAATAAAACCTACCATACCATAACTAATTTAATTACACCTAACCATACTATCTTTACACCTACCCATACTAAATAATAACACCATACCCATAACCAAATACTAATATAATACCTACCATAAGCCATACTATATTTAACACCTACCATACTATATCGGTGGCCGCTCAACACCTAACCATACTAGTAATAATTCACCTTACCATAAACCATACTATATTAACACCTACCATACTATAATCGGTGGCCTCTCCAACCACCTACCATACTAATATTAACCATCCTACCATACCATAACTATATTAACACCTACCAATGCTATATCGGTGCACCTCCTCACACCTGCCATACTAATATAAAACACCTACCACCATAACCATCACTATATTACTCCTACCAAATACTATATCGGTGCGCTCAAACACCCTACCCATACTATATAAACACCTACCATAACCCAATTACTAAATTTCACACCTACCGTAACTAATATCGGTGCGGCTCACACCTTAAAAAAAAAAAAAAAAAAGCCCATACTGTATAACACCTACCATGCATATATCGTGCACTCACACCCTGCCAATACCTAAATAAAACACCTACCATACCATTCACTATAATTACACCTACCATAACTAAAATATCGGTGGCGCTCCAAACCAAACCTACCATAATATAAATAACACCTAACCATACCAATAACTAATTATTACACCTAACCGTACTATATCGGTGCGTGCGCTCACAACCTACCATACTGTAATAACAACCTACCCATACCCATACTAATATTACACCTAACCATACTAAATATCGGTGCCGCTCACATACCTACCATACTCGTATAACACCTACCATAACCATAACTATAATTACCCACCTACCATACTAAATCGTCGGACGCTCACTCTACCATTCTGTAATAAAACCCACCTACCATACCATACTAATATTACAACCTACCATACCATATAAAATCGGTGGCGCCATCACCCTGCCTACCATAACTGTAAATAACACCTACCATACCGCATACTATATTAAACACCTACCATACTATATCTAGCGCTCACTACCTCAAATACCACAACGTCAAACCTACCATACTTATATAACACCTACCATAACCATACTATATAACAACCTACCAATACTATATCGGGTGCTCTCAAACCTACCATACTAATATAACACCTTACCATACCATCACTATATAACCCACCTACCAATACCAATACTAATTATTAACTAACCTACCATATCTATATCGGTGCTCTCAACGAACCTATCATACTGTATTAACCACCTACCATTACCATACTAATATTACACCTACCATACTAAATATCGGTGCGCTCACACCTACCCATACTAAATAATAACACCTAACCATACCATACTATAATTACGACTTACCATTAGCTATATAACACCAACCATACCGAATAAACCATACATAATTACAACCTACCATACCATACTATATTACACCTACCATACTATATTCGGTGGGCTCACACCTACCATACTAAATAATTAACATCCGCAAAACAATCAACCATAAAAACCAACTAAAAAACTGAAAACAAACAAACATACCTTACCACCAACAAAACCCTACCAAATAGAGCCCTACAAAATACCATAACTGTCTTAAAAAACCCACCTACCATACTATATAACCCCTATATAACCATACCTATATAACCACCTACTCATACATACTATTATTACCACCTACCATACTATATCAGTAGCGCTCACACCTACCAAACTCACTACTAATAACACCTAACCATACCATACTAAATTAATTACCTACCATACCCATACCTCATACATAATTACACCTACCATCGCTAATATCAAGTGCGCTCCCACCTAACCAATACTATATAACACCTAACCATACCATAAACTATTTATTATACCTACCATACTATATCGAGTGCGCCTCACACCTACCATACTGTATAACCACCTACCAAATACCATAACCTATATTACACCTAACCATAACCAATATCTATACTTACACCTACCCATACTAATATCAGTTGCGCTCTCATACCGCTACCATTACTAATATAACACCTACCATACCATACTACTATTATTACACCTACCATACTAATATCAGTGCGCTCACACCTAACCAAATACTATTTAATAACACCTACCATACCATACTATTTAATTCCACCTAACCAAATACTAAATATCAGTTGCGCTCCACCCTAACCTATAAAACTATATAAACTCCTACCATAACCATACTAATATAACAAGCCTACCATGCTATAATCAGTGCCGCTCAAGACTTAACCATACCATACTAAATAACACCTACCATAATACCATACTATATTACAACCTAACCATGGCTATAATCAGTGCGCTCCCACCTACCCATACTATATAACACCTAACATAATGCCATACTAATATTACACTTACCATACTAATATCAGTGCGCTCCCCACCTAACCATACTAATGAAAATAACACCCACCATACCATACTATAAAATAACACCTACCATATAACCATACTATATTAACACCACTACCATCACTAATAACTCAGTGCCGCTCACCACCCCTACCCAACTACGTAATAAACACCTAACCATAACCATACTATATTGTTACACCTACCATACCATTACTATAATAATAACACCTACCGAAATACCAATACTATATAACACTCTACCATACCATACTATAGTTAACACCTACCATACTAATATCAGTGCGCTCACACCTACCATCACTATATAACAAACCACCCTACCATTACAATACTATATTACACCTACCAATTGGCTATATCGGAGCTGCGTTCACACCTACCATACTAAATATAACACCCTACAAAGATTACCATACTATATAAACACCCTACCATATACCATTCTAATATAACACAGACCATACCAATACTAATATTAACACCTACCATGCTAATAATAATCGGTGCGTTCACACCTACCATATTATTCTATAAAATAACACCTAACCCTGAATCCATACTATACTTAACAACCCAACCATACTATAATCGGTGCGCTCACACCTAACCATACTAATATAACACCTAACCAAAATACCATACTATATTAACACCTACCGTACTAATATCGGTGGCCTCTCACCACCTGACCATAAGCATCACTGTACTAACACCTACCATACCAATATCTATATTACACCTACCATACTATATCGGGTGCGCTCACCAAAACCTACCATACTAAATAATAACACCTACCATACCATACTTATAATTACCAACCCCATACCCTAAGTATATCGGTTGCTCTCACACCACCTTAACCATACTGTAAATAAAACAACCTAACCAAATAACCATACTATATTACACCTACCCATACTATATCGGTGCGCTCACACCTACCATACTAAATAAAACACCTACCATAACCAATACTAATTATTACCCACCTACCATGCTAATAATCGGTGCGTTCACAAACCTACCATTACTATATAACCACCTAACCATACCCATACTATAATTACACCTACCCATTACCATACTAATATCAAATAACCTAACCATACTAATATCGGTGGGGCCTCAACACCTACCATCACTCAATACTAACACCTACCATACCAAATACTATATTAACACCTAACCATACTATAATTCACACCTACCATACTATATAACACCCTACCCAGTACCATACTATATAACACCACCCATACCTTCCATAACTAAATATTACACCCTACCATACTAAATAACGGTGCGCTCACACCTACCAATACTATTAATAACACCTACCATACCATAACTATAATTACTACCTACCATACTTATATCGGTGCGCTCACCAAATACCTAACCATACTAAATATAACAACCAATACCAATTCCATACCTATAATTTACACCTACCATGCTATATTCGGTAGCGCTCACCCTCCACCAATACTAATAAAATAACACCTACCATACCAAATAGCTATATTACACCTAACCATAACAATACTCGGGTGCGCTCACACCTACCATACATATAACCACCTAACCATCACCATACCTATATTAACAATACCTACCAATACTATATTCGTGCGCTCCACAACCTACCACATACTATATAAACACCATACCATACCTATACTAATTATTACACCTACCATACTATAAATCGGTGCGCTCACAACCTAACCATACTCCAATATAACACCTACCATACCAATCCTATATTACAACCTACCATACCATAACTATATTAACCACCTACCATACTATATCGGTGGGCTCACAACTAAACCATACTATAAATAACACCTACCATTACCATACTATAATTACACCTAAAAAAAAAAAACCAAAAATAACTAATATAAAAATACCACCTACCATAAACCATACTATATAACACCATAACCATACCAATACTATAATACACCTAAAACCATACTGAATATCAGTTTTTGGCGCTCACACCCTACCATACTATATAACACCTACCAAAATACCATACTAATATTAACCACCTACCATTACTTATATAACACCGCTACCATACCATACATAAATTAACACCTACCATTACCATACTATAATTAACACCTACCATACTATATCGGTTGCGCCTCACACCTACCCATACTATAAATAAACCTACCTATAATTAACAATACTAAATATTACACCTACCAACCATACTAAAATAATAACACCATCAACCATATACCATACTATAATTACACCTACCATAAAACCATACTATATTAACACCTACCATACATACTATATAACACCTACCATACATAACTATATAACACCATACCATAACCAATACTATATAACAACCTACCTACCATACCCAAATAGGCCATACAATTTTACACCTACCTATACTATATAACACCTACCATTCCATTACTCTATAACACCTACCATACCATAACTAATATTAAACACCTACCATACTATATCAGTGCCCGCTCACCACCTACAATACTATAATAAAACACCTACCATACCATACTATATAACACCTACCATACTATATAACCACCTACCGCTAACCATACTATATTACAACCTACCAATACTAATATTCGGTGCGACCTCACACCTACCATACTAAATAAACCTTAACCCACCTACCATACCAACTAAATTATGACACCGTACCTTGCTATATAGGTGATGCGTTCACACCTACCTCATACTATAAATCGGTGGGCTCCACACCTTACCATAACTATATAACAACCTACCCATAACCATCAAACTATTATTACACCTACCTATACTAAATACGGTGGGCGCTCACAAATACCTGCCTACTATAATAACCACCTACCCATACCTCATACTATATTACACCTAACCATACTATATAAGCAACCTACCATAACTAATAATAACACCTACCATACCATACTCATATAAAAACCTACCATACCATTTAACCATTACTAATATTTACACCTAACCAATACCAAAACTAAATATTACACCTACCATACTATATCAGTTGCGCTCACACCTACCATACTATATAATAACACCTACCCCATACCCATACTAATATTAACACCTACCAAATACTATAATAACACCTACCAAATACTATATAACCACCTACCATACCATACTATATAATAACACCTACCATAAACCATCAAACCTATTATTACACCTACCATACTATATTACACCTACCATACTAAAATATTACACCTACCATACTAAAATAATAACCAACCATACCATACCATATAAAAATTAATACCTACCAATAACCATACTTATAATTACCCCACCTACCATACTCAATATCGGTGGCGCTCACACCTACCAATACTATATCAACACCTACCCATATGCCATACCTATTTATTACCCACCTACCATACTAATATCGAATGGCGCTCACACCTACCATACTAAATAAAACACCTATCCATACCAAATACTATATTAACACCATACCATGCTATATCGGTGGCCACTCACCTCCTGCCATAAACTAATAATAACACCTTACCATACCAAATAATTTTTAATTTATTTACACCTACCATACTATAATCGGTTGCGCTCACACCTACCATTACTATATAACCCCTCCCTAACCATACCATAACCTAAAAAAAAATTATTACACCTACCGTACTATATCGGGTGCGCTCAACACCTATCCATACTTGTATAACCACCTACCATGTCTATATCGGTGCACCATCACACCTTGCCATACTATATAACACCTACCATAACCATACTATATTACACCTACCGATACTATATCGGTGGCCGCCTCACACCTCAACCACCATACTATATAAATCACCCTACCATAACCAATACTATAATTACACCTCTACCGTACTATAATCGGTTGCGCTCACACCTACCACACTGTATAACACCTACCATACCATACTATATTACACCTACCATACAAATATCGGTGCGCTCACACCTACCATACTGTATAACACCTACCATACCATACTATATTACACCTACCATACTATATCGGTGCGCTCACACCTACCATACTTTGTATAACACCTACCAAATACCATACTATATTACACCTACCATACTATATCGGTGCGCTCACACCTACCATACTGTATAACACCTACCATACCATACTATATTACACCTACCATACTATATCGGAGCGCTCACACCTACCATACTATATAACACCTACCATACCATACTATATAACACCTACCATACTATATCGGTGCGCTCACACCTACCATACTATATAACACCTACCATACCATACTATATAACACCTACCATACCATACTATATTACACCTACCATACTATATCGGTGCGCTCACACCTATCATACTGTATAACACCTACCATACCATACTATATTACACCTACCATACTATATCGGTGCGCTCACACCTACCATACTATATAACACCTACCATACCATACTATATTACACCTACCATACTATATAACACCTACCATACCATTACTATAAAACACCTACCATACCATACTATATTACACCTACCATGCATATCGGTGCGTTAACACCTACCATACTATACACCTACATACCATACCTTATACCACCTACCATACCATACAATATTACACCTACCATACCTATATCGGTGGGCTTCACATACCATTACATAATTAACACCTACCATACCTACTGTCTTACCCTAACCAACTAATAAAACCACCTACCATACCTACTATTTAACACCTTCCTTACCATACATATTACACCCCATACTTAATCAGGTGGGCGCTCACACCTACCATACTATAACACCTACCATACCATACTAATATTACACCTACCAATGCTATAATCAGTTGCGCTCCCACCTACCATACTATATAACACCTAACCATACCATACTATATTACACCTACCCTTAACCTATATAACACTTACCATACAATATCAGTGCGCTCACACCTACCATAACTATATAACACCCTACCATACCATACTATATAACAACAACCATACCAAACTAAATAACAACCTCCATACCATACTATATTACCACCTAACCAATATATAAATCAGTGCTGCTCCACCACCTACCAATTACTATATAAACCGACCTACCATACCATACAATATTCCACCTACCAATACAATATAAATAAATACCCTACCATCTATATCAATCCCCCACCACCTACCTACTAATATAACCATCCACCTACCTAACCATACCTTATAATTTTAACAACCCTACCCATTTATATAAACACCTACCATTCCATACTAATAATGACACCCTACCATACCTATATCAGTGCGCTTCAACACTACCATTACTATATAACCACCTACCATACCATACTATATTACACCTACCATGCTAATATCAGTGCCTCCCACCTACCATAACTATATAACACCCTAACATACCATACTAGATACACCTACCTATACTAATAATTTACACTTACCATAACTATATCAGTGCGCTTCACACTACCATACTAATAACACCTTACCATACCATACTATTTAACAACTACCATACCATACTATATAACACCTACCATACCGATACTATTTAACACCTACCGATACTATATCAGTGCGCTCACACCTACCATACTATATAACACATACCATACCATACTATATTACAGCCTACCATACTATATAACACCACATAGCTATATACACTGGCCTCACACCTACCGTACTATATAACACCTACCATATCATACTATATAACAACTACCATACTATATCAACACCTACCATACCATACTATAAACACCTACCATCCCATACTATATTACACCTAACCATACTATATCGGTGCGCTCAAACCTACCATAACCTGTATAACACCTGACCATACCATACTATAATTTACACCTACATAACTATATAACAAACACCTAACCATACCCATAACTATATAACACCTAACAAAATTCCAATACTATATAACACCTACCATACCATACTAATAACACCTACCATACCATACTATATTACACCTACCATACTATAATCAGTGCGGCTCACACCTAACCATACTGTAAAACACCTACAATACATACTATACACCTACATACCTATATACACACCTACATACATATCGGTGAGTCTCGATCACCTACCATACATCTATCAACCTACCATACCATACTATATAACACCTACCATACTATATCGTGCGCACACACCTACCATACTATATAACACCTACCATACCATACTATATTACACTACCATACTATATTCGGTGCGCTCACACCTACCATACTGTATACACCTACATACCATACATATACACCTACCATACTATATACCACCTACACCATACTATATACACCAACCATCCATATAACATACACCATACTATATACACCTACCATACTATATCGGTGCGCTCACAAAATATCTCTCTACCATACTATATAATACTACCACATACCATACCAAAACTATATAACACCCTACCATACTATATCGTGCGCTCACACCTACCACTATATACCACCTACCATACCCTACTATCAAACCCTACCATACTATATCCGGTCACACCTACCAGACTATATAACACCTACCATACTATACTCCGGTACTATCACACCACATACCTATATACCACTCCTACATATCACATACCTATATAAAACACCTACCATACTATATCTGGTGCGCTCACACCCTTGTCAACACAAGCCTAGGACCATGGTTGTAAAACATTGTTCTGTCCATCCACACACAGAACAGTGCCCGCCGATGCGTGTTTGTTGCAAATCATGCAATTTCCCTACACCCCACGGCCACAAACAACGGTGTGAACGGGTCAAATAGCATTATAATGCATGTTTTATATTATGGGAAATAACTGGAAATTCCCTTTCCCTCCCTCACCCACACATTAGCCTTACAATGCGTACCAAACAGGAACCGGTTTTACTTACAGTGGGAAGTCATCTCCAAAAATATTTGCTTATAATGCTGGTTTAACCCATTACAGACGGGATACACTTTTAGTAGTATGAACCTTTTGAGAGAAAAATATCCCTATTTTCTTTATATCCTTTCGAAAGTATATGTTGTTACCACTCATTTGAACCGTCTCAACGAGACGGTTCAAATGAGTGGTAACAACATATACCTTTATCGATGAATGAACAAAATAATGAGATTTTTTCAACAAAAATCGGAGTATCCTCAGCATGAAATGGGTTAAAGCATGATTAGACATTCATAAAACAATATTCTGTGAAGCCTTTCAACATTACTGACCACTTTCCCAATGTTTGCAAACAGTGTCGATACAGATGATCCGGCTCACCGGGATCAGCACTGTTCGTGGATATTTTATGATTTTTTTTTTTGGGACAGGTTCTGTTAACCCTTTCAACACCAAGTAACTTAATAGGATGTTCCATGCCAATGTTTCACGCTATTTCATTAATTTTGTTCATTCAAATTATCCCATTCTTCTAAAAGGGTAATCTGTACGACGTTTAAAATTATTAACAAACATTGGAGATCCTGATGAGACGGCTCGTTACGAGCCGGATCATCTGGATCTGCACTGTTTGCAAACATTGTTTCTATAGAGGTCTGTGATGTTGAAAGGGTTAAACCTTTCAACACTATAGACTGCTTTCCCAATGTTTGCAAACAGTAGATCCAGATAATACAGCTCGTAACAAACCCGACTCATCGGGATCTGCACTGCTTTCGAATATTTTCTTATTGTTTACATATTAATTGAATAGTTCAAATTCTACATGGAAGAGTCCATCCCAGATATTTAGGGGCGAGATGGTTAAATGCAGGTCACACGGTTGTCAAAAGTTTACGTGTCTGCCTCTATGTTAATCCGCTGTGAAATTACAAGGGTTATGTACTTGCGCTGCCCTTCAAAGTTCATCTATACAAATATTAATGGTACAGTTCTATTTTAGGCCATGTCAGCGTGACAGCTTGGGAAAGTGAAATGAAATTTTGATGACACATCAAGTTTAATGGTGTGTTTCGTTTCATGTTCCTTGATGAGAGCCAGTTTGTTTGCTGCATTCACCCCATGTTAAGTTTTGTCCCTTTATTCTAGGGATGGGTTGTTGCTTAGGCATTAGAATACCCGACTCCCAATCTGGAGGTTGTGGGTTCAAACCTTGCTGTGGGCATACAAAAATACTTTCATAGTACCCAAGGATTCCGCTGGCGATCGCCACTTTCGCAATAGGCGATAAAAATAAACAATTGGCGATAAAAAAATTACAATTTTCGAAAAAAAAAAAGAAAAGAAAATTTGATTTTTTTCTCTCGAAAATTGTAATTTTTTATCGCCAATGTTTTGAAGTGGCGATTTTTTTATTTTTCCCAGCGGAATCCCTGAGTACCTGTATTTCTATTTCACTTTTGGATGATACTTGAAACCGAGGTTCCGTCCCTAAAGGACCTTAACTGTTGCTGGGACGTTAAACCCATTCAGTGACTCTGATGTGGTTAGGACCTGGCACCAGATCAGGTTATTCTAATTTTAGAACTGAATTTTTTTTCTGTAAATATTCAGTTCTTATTTTGGAATTCTCCACTCCCCGCCCAGAACATGGGAAATATAGGGTTCTACCCTGTTAACCCAGCCTACAATGACCATAGCTGTTGATAGGTTGCTAAATACCATTCAATAAACACCATTAACCCTTAGACCGCTACTCACAACAATTGTCGCCTGATGTTGCATTTATATGTTGCCGTATTTCTCAATAAAAATATGGTTTGACAGCACTGTCAAAGCATGTTGTAAATTATTCTAAAGTGCTGTGAAAGCATGTTTTTTATTATAAAAATAAAAAAAGGAAAATAGAAAATGAACAGCAGCCGACAAAAAAAATAAGAGAGCGGTCTAAGGGTTAAATAAATAAACCTTTTCACATTTCTCTGTATTCTCATTTCAGATATGGTAAAATCCAAACAGTAAAGCTCCAGCCTCGCCCGGATCCTCCGAAAGACCGGGAACCGGAAGAGGGAGAAACTGCGAACACCCTCTCTGCAACAGTCGCATTCACGGATATCAAGTCAGCATCTAATGCACATAAAGCGGAAAATAAAATTGGTGTTAATGTATTGACGAGCGAGTATAGTGAAGGACTACACAGAGCGACAGGAAGCGTAGTGACTCTGACGCGCGAGCCGGATATTTACCCGCGCGTGCCCCCGCCAGGACCCGCACCTGCATTTCCAACTCGTAAAGGGTAAGTGTGTTAGGCTGTCGCAATGATCAAGTGTTTTGGAATATTAACCCTTTCAACATCACAGGCCTGTATAGTGGTATTCGCAAAATGTGTAGATCCAGATGAGCCGTCTCGTCACGAGCCGTCTCAGCAGGATCATTTTCATATTTTTGAGAATTAAAACACCACCTTTTCATAAATGGACTAGTCTGAAAATAATTTTGTGACCATTGGATTGGCTGCAAAATTAACATATCAAAATATACTCCAGTTATTTATGGGTGAAAGGGTTCAGTGCACATGCAGATGTGATCCCGGCCGAACCTGTTTATTACGTTGAAGATGGTGCCATAGAAGTCATTAATTAGTTCTTAGTTAGAATCTTACATGTACCTATATCCGGCATGAAATGTCTTCACATTTCTGAACATCAAACATTACCTGATAAAACATAGAGAATAGTAGGTTAGTGTCGGGAATGGAAACAAATATCTGGCAAGGCTTAGGAAACGGGATGGGCGAGGCTGTGCCGAGCACATCCCGTTTCCGAGCCGCGCCAGATATTTTTCCCATTCACGGCACTAACCTACTATTATATTTATCCCGTCAACACCTACTAATGGCTTTAAAATGCAAAAAAATAAGCCCAGCCACCGCACATATTCATACGCAGTGATTAGGTCGTATTGACAAGATATCAAAAATGTTTCACATACGGCACATACGCACTGTGTTGACGGGATAAAATACAATACTAGTGTCTAATTGGGCTCAGCTAACAAACGGGTAGGAATTCGGAGGCTCGCCTCCGAATTCCTACACATTCCCTAGCCTTGCCGAATATCAAAAAGACATTAACCAGGTATTCGCTTTTGTCAGTTAGTTATTTCGTTAGTTTTAGTTAGTTAGTTGGCAGCTAACTAGTAACTTACTAACTAGCTTATATTTAAGGATGGCAATTGGCTGTAAACCTTCCATGCCCAAATTATCATTTCAACACCTATGTGTACAAATTTGTGTTGTACTGTCACTTTGTTTGTGGCAACTTAATCATTTCATATTTGCTTTGTGAATGTGACACGCACCTTTAGCACAAAACAAAGGGTGTTGCCAATATTTTTTTTTTTTTTTTTATTTAATATTTTTTATTATTTTTAAATACAACATGTACATACAATACAACACATGTATTATTAACTAACACACTGTGACTAAAGTCGCTATGAAATGATTGCACATGCACTCATTGTACTTGAAAATAAGTTTTTAGAGAAAGAGAAGACAAAAAGAATATAGAAAAGCATAGATGGTAAAGTACAATCAGGAAGAAGGAAGAGTATCGAAAAGTATAAAATATGTCCCCTTTTGTTCACATCCGCTTGAATTGATTTTTTTTTTATATATATATTCGTTTACTTTTGTGTGGTTAGTGTGATTGAACCTTCACTACTATGCCCAAAAAAACATACCTATGTTTGAAAAACATCCCATTTAATGTTGTGTTGCTCAAGTTTGTCTTTTTAGTAGCTATTAACTCTTCTAAATTTATCCTATATTTTAAGTAGTTTATAAACGGTTCGAAAGCAATTTCCCGGTTTTCATATTTACATTTAATAATAAAGTATTTTGCTAATATGAGTATAAAATTAAATTGTTGTGCCTTGTGTGTACTTTCATCTATTCCTAAAGAAATACTTTGGAAATTTACAGCGTAAGTAAAACCTTTTTCATTCAAATAGGTACGTAACTGTGACCACATATGTTGTACATGAGTACATTCCCAAAACAAATGTTTTATAGTTTCTACATACATAGAGCAAAAATCGCATAAACTACTATTAATTAGGTTACATCGAAAGAGTAATTTATTTGTTCCATTCATTCGCATAAGGTATTTATATTGAAAATTCCGCAATGTGGAATCTATAGTACAATTAAAGGTTGACATGTAAATATGTTTCCAGTTTAAGTTGGCTTCCGGAAATTCAGCTATCCATTTTTTTTCAGACTTTTTTTCTTCAGTGATTTTTTTTTCTGTTTGTATTGTATAAAGTAATTTATTAACGTATTTGCTTTTTTGTACCCTTGATTTCAGTGTTTCAGACAGTTGTATTATGTTTATTTGTTCTGTTTTTATTGTTTCTTTCCATATTGGATTTATACTATTTAATATACATTGATATTTCATAAAATCATCATTTCTTATGCTGAATAACTCCTACCAATAATCAAAAAACCGTAATGTCAGAAAAGTTTTTGTTCTATAATCGTATAATTGTTCGATGTACTTGATACCCTTATTAAACCAGTGTCTATGAAACAAAGTTTTATTTTGATGTTTTATATTAGAGTTGTTCCAAATTATTTCTTTTGATACTGTATCTGTTTGAGAAGAATAGTTTATACTTGCCCAAGATTTCAAAACATTGTTCAGGAATTTATTTTTCACTATGTTTTGTATGTCTTCCGGTTTCAAGTTACATTCGAAAATAAAAGTCCCGCCATATTTTTTAAGTATTTTTTCGTAAATTGCTTTCCATTTCCCTATGTTAGTAGTATCGCATATTCTTTTTACCCATGAAGCTCTTATTGAAGTAATAAAACTATCGATGTCTAACATTTTTAGTCCCCCTTTTTCGTAAGCTTGAATAATTGTATTTCTTTTTACTTTATCAGGCTTGTTATCCCATAAAAATTGAAATAACTTGGTTCTTACACGTTTTATCATATGTTCTGGTGGATCATGTAAAACTGTCAATGGGTATATTAATTTTGGGGCAGCAAATGTTTTTATTACCGTGATTTTTCCGAGTAAGCTGAGCTTTCTGTGTTTCCATTTGTCTAGGCACTGTTCAAATTCTAAGATTTTTGTAAAAAAAATTATGGTCATGGGTATAATATTATCATTTAGGAATGTGATGCCTAATGTTTTCGCGCTGTGTGAGGTCCAAGTAAATTGTTTGTTGGGGCAAAATGTGGTTTCTGTATGTTTAAGAGCACCTATTCTCATTACTGTTGATTTTTTAATGTTAAGTTTTAGGCCAGAAATCATACTGAATTCGTCTATTATGTATATTAACTTTTCGAAGGATTTTTGAGAGCCGTCTGTCATAAAGGTTGCATCGTCAGCAAACATTGTGTTCTTTAGTTCTACATCATACATTTTGACTCCGGTTATATCTGCTTCATTTATGATAGATTGTGATAATATTTCAATGGCGATAATAAAAAGATACGGTGATAACGGACAGCCCTGACGCACACCTCTTTGTATTGAAAAGAATTCTGATAAGTATCCGTTATTTGTTACACAACTTTTTGCATCAGAGTAAAATAGTTTGATCCAATTAAGTATATCATTACCAAAATTAAAATAGTCCAATGTTTTCAAAAGGTATGTATGTTCAACAGTATCAAATGCTTTTTCGAAGTCTGCGAAAAAAAAGAGACCTGGGGCATCATTTTCGATAAGATGATCAATTGCTTCGTAAAGAGTTTCTAATGTTTTCTCCAATATATCTTCCCTTAAGAAATCCAGTTTGTGAATAATCTATTATTGATGGTAGAACTTTTTTAATTCTATTTGCAATCGTCTTAGATGCTATTTTATAATCTACATTAAGCAATGATATGGGTCTCCAATTTGTTAATATTGATAAGTCGCCCTTTTTCGGTAGTAATGTTATTATTCCTTGTTTTTGCATTTCGCTTAGCGACCCGTTTGTTAATGAATAGTTGAAAGATTCTATATAATACTATTTTTTATATCATTCCAGAATATTTTAAAAAATTCTACTGTTAGTCCATCGGAGCCTGGGCTTTTATTATTATTCATTTATTCTTTTAGAGCAGTGCTACATTCATATTCGGAAAGATTACCTTCGCATAGCTGTTTGTTTTCTTCAGATAATTTTATTCTGATCGTTGTTTGTAAAAAAATTGTGATTACTATTACTGAACATCTTTTTTGCTATATAGCTTTTTATAGTATTCGTTTTGCTCGTGTAATATATCTTCATTTTTCGTGACATTTTTTCCATTTACATTTAATCGGACTATAGTTTTGTTCTCTGCTCGTTTCCTTTCTAAATTTGCAAAATATTTTGTATTTTTTTCATTACCCTCTATATATTCTGCTTTTGATCGTATGATACTTCCTCTTACTTTCTTTTCATGGATGTCCTCTAGACTTTGTTTTTTAGATTGTAATTCTAATAAAGTGGTGTCCGATATATTGTTTGCGTATTCTGTTTCCAGTTGAACTATTTCTTCTATGAGTTTTCTTTCTAACTTTAAATTTATTTTATTTTCTTTCGATGCAAATTTGATTGTTTCATTTCTTATCGTTCCTTTTATAATTTCCCAAAATGTGTTAGGATTTGCGTCATTGTTAATATCGGCAATAGCTGTTATATTATCTCTAATTAGTTGTTGGTAATCCGGTTTTAATAGCAGACTATTATTTATTTTAAAGTAGCCAGGTCCCCGTTCATTACAATGCGTTAGTTGCCAATATTTTGGTTGCCGTGGTAATATGGATTTTTCCCTTTATGCTGTCAATCCCATGTTGACAAGTAATTTACACCTTGTCGCGTGCACTGGTCACCTGCAAATGGGCTTGGTGGGTGTTTATGAGTTATCAGATGGCTAATACAGCGATATGTTGTTGTGATCTCTATGACTGTGATCTCTATGACGCAAATTAGCGACTCAGAGCTCCAGATAAGGAATTAGTAATTGAGTATTGTTTCTCCATCATTTCTGAAGCAATAGGGTATTCCAAAATTTTAATTGAGCAATATAAAATCGCACTACTGTTTACACATCAACAGACCGCAATTATTGAATAGTTTGCTTCGAAATGAAAACATGTCTTGGCATTTCATTAGAATCGTCTCCTTGAAGACAATTCTAATGAAATACCAAGATGTGTTTTCATGGAAAATAAGAAAAATATGCTATATTTGTGGCTGGTCTGTTTATTGTTTTCTGCAGCATGATAAAGGTACCACAAAATTGTTATTGCTTTTTGATACTCACTACTGATTACAATTGGGTTTTTGGTAATTTTAATTGTAGGCAAATACACAGCTTATCCGGAGCGTGGAAAACAATGCAACTTCATAACCACATGCCTATTTTAATAGTGTGTATTAGGAGGTTATTCCTTTGTTTGAAAACAATAAGTGTACCACCTAAGTGGTGTCAAGGAGGTACGTCCGTGATTTCGTTTGCCGGAGTTTCTTCAATCTGCCACCGGTGGCAATATTTTTATGCTGACTGTGACGGGCTACATTTTCTTGTTTGTATATAATTTCAAACTTGTATGGAAGGTGTTCGAGCCAATTCCCACATTTAAATATAATCTCAATGAATGCATTTTCCACAACCTCATCCCATGATACATGCACGCATTACTGTTAAGTGTCATATGAACGAAATAAGCATGTCTGTGACGTCGTGACCTAGCCATCTTACTTTTGTACTTTCTATACAAATCTAAAATATCTTGATATAGAATGCTTCCTAATAGGATACATAGTCTCCGTGAACGCGAAATTCGTCGGTCCGTCTTGTCCGTTAAAATTGCTGCCGGTCCGCCGGTAAACCGGAAGTCGCCAGACCGAATGTCCGACTAAAAAAATTGATTTTCTTTACTTTTCTATTCTAAGCTTCAATCAAATCATCTTTGGTATGCCCATCAGCTTTACCTATATGACTGATATACCGTAAAGATTCTAATAGACGCCCATGCTCTAATAGGCGACCGCCCCCCACTTTTTACGTTGAAAATGACACATTTTTTGGCCGATTTTCACGAAATTAGTGCTTCTAATAAACGCCCAGTACCGACTTGAAACAAAATCTGAGCTAATTGTCCAATTAGATTTTTTTTCTTTCCATTATTTCGAAAGCAACTTCCTTTAAAATCGGGGGAAAAAACATAATTGCTACTTCCACTTTAAAAAGCGGAGGCGAAATTCGACTGTTTCCGGTGTCACAGTAAATTCCTCATCAGCAGTAGCTGTTTGCACGGACACAGGGTGATCAGAATTTACACGGTTACGGAGACGCCATTTTCAAAGCATCTCAAACCCGACAGATCCGAAATGCTGACGCTGACGAAACGTCCGTAGGCGTCAATCTGATCAGCATTAATGATTGACGCTTTCTTGATATACATTACCATCAAATTTAACATTTCTACCGACTGTACCATAATGACCAGAGTGGGCCGAAACGTCTTGGCCCAAATGTTTATAAACTGACAGACAGTACAATCAAGTCTGGCGTTCATTTTCCCTTTGTTGAATAACACTTGCCTCTATTAAACGCACACCCTGGACTTCGGAGCCAGTGGTGATTCTAATAGACGCCCCGGGCGTCTATTAGAATCTTTACGGTACTTAAAAAAGCTCTAAATATCACACAAAATCAATTTCATTTTGATAAATGTTTTTTTCTGTTTGGTAAATGTGAACAATTTCAAGTTTACCAGACTGAATGTCCTGTAAAATGTTGGCAGGTACGCGGACACTGTACGTATATCCACTTTCAACTCATTTCAGTAATACGATTCCTATTACTGAAGCGAGTTGAAACTGGATATAACTAAGTGTATAATTTGATGAGAATGACCCCGATGTCTGTCGATGCAGAAAGATGTATATTCAGCGAGCAGATGACTCAATGTAAAGAGATCTATTCAGTGAAATCCAGTTTTCAAGTCTTGCTATGGGAACTTCCGGCTAGATAACATTCATGGTGCAGAGCTCCAGTTAAGGTGCGTAATTTGACCAAATATTTGAGGTATTTTTCTTACTTCTTCACCAAAAATGGCAAGTTAGGAGTTCTTTAGAATCGTCTCAATGAGACGATTCTAAAGCACTCCCAACTGGCCATTTTGGTGAAGAAATAACAAAATCCCCCCCCAAAGTTGATCAAATTACGCACCTTACCTGGAGCTCTGTTGGTGTAGATAAAACGGGCCATATCATGTTTGTGATTAATGTGGTTGTAAATTTTTGTATTCAGTTAAAACATTGGCATACATGACGACTGAATTAATTCAAACGTTGGCATCAATTTATTTCAGTATCATAATGTTCTCCAATCACTTTTGTTGTTGTTGTTTTTCACTGGTACAGATTGGATTGTTGTTGTTATTAATTGTGAGCCAGCAGAATTGATGGCAGGACTTGATTGGTGTGCCCTATGCTGTTACGTTAAACCCTGTGCACAACTGGTGACATTTCACAATGAGTTTCAGTATCTATAATGTTCTCCAATCACTTTCGCTGTTGTTGTTGTTAATTGTGAGCCAGCATAATTGATGGCAGGACTTGATTGGTGTGCCCGATGCTGTTCCGTTCAACCTGGTGCACAACTGGTGGCATTCACAATGATTCGGCTTGCTTTGTTTGTGACCTAGGCTGGAACCCTTTGCTTAGGTTATATAGCCAGCCATAGCAACCCTTACAATGCTGAATTAAATTTTGTAGTCTGCTGATTATGCTATATTTTCCATATTTCTCAACAAAAACATGGTTTGACAGTACTTTAGAATCATTTCCGATTCTAAAGTGCTGTCAAATCGTGTTTTTATGAAGAAATAGACGAGTTTTCGGTTCCCGCCTTTTAAGGGTTAATGAAAGCTAGGTCGGCACAAAGTTTTTGAAATTACTAGCGTAAATGAACTGTCAGTTTGAAATAAAACAAGAGGGCCATGATGGCCCTAATTCGCTCACCTGACTCCATGAACACCAGAGGAGAATGTGACATTGAGTTCATGTGTTTTAAAAAAATTGTGCTATTTTTACATGGCGGTCATCTTGGATTAAGCAATGACTCATTTTACCAAATCTGAAAATGCTTCACCCAAGGATCTTAACTTACTATGAAGTTTGACCATCATCGGCCATGTGGTTTCTGAGAAAAAGACGTTCAAAATCTCGAATAAATGACCTTTTGGCGGCCATCATGGATGACATAATCATCCGATTCCGACAAATATCGCACCAGAGCAATCGCCTCATCGATACCTTCAAGTTGATATATGACATTAACATATTCGGTCAAAAATAAAATTTGACCCCACGGGCCACGCCCATTTTTGACCCAAGGGTCACCATTTTAACAACTTTGAAAGAGCATTGTACATCGATCATTCCTACCAAGTTTCGTCGAAATCCAGCTAGTGGTTCATGAGAAGACGATTTTTTAAGAATTTATGCTATTTTTAGACCGCGGTCATCTTGGATTAGCGATGACCTCCATTTTAACAAATCTGAAAAGGCTTCACCCATGGACCATAACTTTTAAGTTTGGCTACCATGAGCCAAGCGGTTCATGTGAAAAAGAATTTTGAAATCTCTAATAAAAGAACAACCTTTTGACCTTTCGGCGGCCATCTTGGATGACAAAACTATCCGATTTCGACAAAAAATGCACCAGAGCGATTGCCTCATTGATACATTCGATTTGATATATAACATGACCATATTCGGTCAAAAATAAAATTTGACCCCACGGGCCACGCCCATTTTTGACCCCGGGTAAACCATTTTAACAACTTGAAAGAGCAGTTTGATTACATTGCTCATTCCTACCAAGTTTTGTCGAAAATCCAGCTAGCGGTTCATGAGATGAAGATTTTTTAAGAATTTATGCTATTTTTAGTTTTACGGCGGCATCTTGGATTAGCGATGACCTCCATTTTTTAAACAAATCTGAAAAATGTTTCACCATAGACCATAACTCTTACGTTTGGCTACCATGGGCCAAGCGGTTCATGTGAAGAAGAATTTTGAAATCTCTAATAAAAGAACGACCTTTTGACCTTTAGGCGGCCATTTTGGATGACCTAACCAACCGATTTCGACAAAAAATGCACCAGAGTGATCGCATCGTTGATACCTTCAATTTGATATATGACATGACCATATTTGTTCAAAAATAAAATTTGACCACAATTTGACCACACGGGCCACGGCCATTTTTGACCCCGGGGTCACCATTTTAACACCTTTGAAAGAGCATTGTACATCGATCATTCCTAGCAAGTTTCGTCCAAATCCGGCTAGCAGTTCATGAGAAGAATATTTTTTTAAGAATTTGTGCTATTTTTAGATTGCGGACATCTTGGATTAGCGACCACCTCCATTTTAACAAATCTGAAAAGGCTTCACCCATGGACCATAACTCTTAAGTTTGGCTACCATGGGCCAAGCTGTTCATGTGAAGAATAATTTTGAAATCTCTAATAAAAGAACAACCTTTTGACCTTTCGGCGGCCATCTTGGATGACCTAACCCTAACCATCCGATTTCGACAAAAAATGCACCAGAGTGATCGCCTCGTTGATACCTTCAATTTGACATATGACAAGACCATATTCGGTCAAAAATAAAATTTGACCCCAATTTGACCCCACGGGCCACGCCCATTTTTGACAGGGTCAACCATTTTAACAAACTTTGAAAGAGCATTGTACATCGATCAGTCCTACCAAGTTTTGTCGAAATCCGGTCGGCGGTTCTTGAGAAGAAGATTTTTGAAACATGTGTGCTATTTTTAGACGGCGGCCATCTTGGATTACGTAATGATGTAATTTTAACAATTTTGTAATCCCCCTACTTAAGGACCATGACCATGATGAAGTTTGGTGACTATAGGCCCAATGGTTACGGAGGAGAAGTCGTTTGAAAATGTTCACGGACGACGACGACGACGACGACGACGACGGACGACGGACACATTGCGGTAACAATAGCTCACATGAGCTTCGCTCAGGTGAGCTAAAAAACAGAATTTTTAACAAATAATTTCTGAACTTTTCAGTAGCCAAATGACCCTTTCTGAAATAGTATTATCGAAATGGCTATTTTAGTAGGCTACTGAAATGACTATTTCACTTGTATTTTGTGTAATATTACAATTGGCTACTGAAATGACTATTTTGCTAGTAATACGTGTAATATGCCAAATGGCTACTGCAGCCATGCTACTCCAGGCTACAAACAACCATGCTCCCCAGACAACATTAGGACACAGAATTGGGTAATTATCCAGGTTGCTTGCAGTTCTTGCCGCACACCAGAGATAACAGCAGTATCATGGCACATGTAGCCCGGTTACACATCACAATAGCTCCCGACTCCCCTGTGCCCACTGCATGTAATTCTTGATATGACACTATCAGTGGCATGTTGTGACATGCATCTGACCAGTTCTTATCCTATCGCGTAGCGAAAATGATACAAAAACTGTCCGTCCGTCTGTCCGTCCGTCTGTCCGTCAATCTTCCACCAGGTATACTTGTGGATCAATTCGTGCATACAAGGTAATTGTACATGTTTTATTGTGCACCCAGGTACACGTACACAGCCAGACTATTTACAGGTACACAAGTAAGTGGGTTTACAAGTATACCTCAGTGTGTACGTCCGTCCGTCCGTCACGTTTTCCATTGGCCTATATATTCTGTACTGTTTGATCTATTTGGCTTGAAGCTTCATGTACATGTTCATTATCATCCATATTGTCATTCCTTACCCCACCCATGCTCTCCCATGCCCAAGGTCAAGGTCAAATAACGTATAAATTACGTCCAGTTTCTCCATTCTCCTATAACTTGTTTGATCTACGACCAATAGGTTTGAAACTTCATGTTTATTATCATCCACATTTCCATTCCCCACCACACTCATGCTCTCCGCATGCCCAATGTCAAGGTCAAATAACATATATTTGTTTCATCCAGTAGATGTGTGCACATTTCTCCATTCTCCTATAACTTCTTTATTGTACAGCTAATTGGCTTCAAACTTCACGTGCATGCTTATTATCATTCATATTTTTTTTCATTTCACGCCCCAGAATGCTTCCTCCCCCTTGGCATCGGTCAATGTGAAATAATGTGAAATTCCCACTTCAGTACATTCATTCTGCTATAAGCTCTTTACCATATGAGTGATTCACTTGAAACTTCATATGCATCTTTGTTCTTATCCATATTATCTTTCAATAGATGCATGCGCATTCCTCTATTCTCCTATAACTTTGTTACCGTATCAATGTGCATGTTTGTGATCCAGCCACCACAGCGATGGGATACATGCCGTTGGCGTCGTTCTTGTCATTAGATTTGTATTATGAACTAATGGCAAATAAATACTATTTGTAAGACCCTTTTTTGTCAAACAGCCGTCCAGTTGCATGTAGACATTAGATGTACAAAGTGCATGTTTGTAAGAATTTCTCCATCAACACCACAGTCCTGTATAGTGGTATTGGCAAAAAGGGTAGATCCAGATGTGCCGTCTCATCAGGATCTGCACATTTTGCAAGCAATTTTCTTATTTTTAAGAACAAAAACTCCCCCTTTTCATAAATGGACTAGTCTGAAAATCGTGTTGTGACAATTGGAGTGGTTGCAAAATTAACATATCAAAATCCATTCCAGTTACTTAGGGGTGAAACATAATCTCTAGTTTTGCATGGTAATTTCATGGTGCATGTATGAAATAATAAGTATTTAGTTATATAAACTTAACAGCATTAACCCTTACATTGCTGAATTAATATTTGTTGTCTTCTGTTTATTTTCTAATTTTCATTTTTCTCTTGAAAAACATTCTTTGGCATCACTTGGGAATCATTTTCAATGTAAACTAGATTTGTCAGTAAGCGATGTTTACGGAATACCCCTGCGTGGTCCCAGGTGTCCCCAAATGTGTAGACTTGTAGTCTGTGGGTCTGTGACCTTGACCCTGGGCTTAGCGGCGTGGGCAACACGGTCATGGATTTGTCATAGCATGATTTCTCCGATGTTAAGTTTTAGAGGAATGCATGTGTGAAATATGTAAGAATTTTCTAAGTATGTGACCTTGATCTTGGGATCAGCGGGAGTTGGACGGTCGTGGATTTGTCACAGCATGGTAGTAGACCCTTTGAGGAATGCATGTGTGAAATATTAAGAATGTTCGATGAAGGAAATATAAGTTATGACATATTTCTCTGATGTTAAGATTAGGGACGGACGGACGGACGGACAACCTGACTCTAGTCACCCCCTCCCCACACACACAACTTGTCACGGAGGTATAATGATTCTAAAGTGCTGACAAATCATGTCTTTACTGATAAAGAAGACAATATATAATACAGCAGCAGACAACAATTTTCGTTTTTCAGCTCGCCTGCACAAAGTGCAGAAGAGCTTATGGCATACCGCGGCGTCGTCGGCGTCCACAAACAATTGATCTGTTCATTTGATTGGTATGGAATATATTCAAGCCAACTTCCATTGTTAAATATTTGATGGTATAATACTATTGGTGCAATATTAAACGTGCTGGCTATCAGAAGAATGGCTTGCTTGGTACAGTCACTATCCAGATGGCTATTCAGATAGCCATTACAGGTGGCATGTCCAGTCTGTTGCGTTCCATTCACACTATTTAACTACCATTATAACGGTTTACCTAAGGAGTGTCAGATAGTAATCACCCCCAGCCTGCATTTACCCCCATGCATACTGATAATGTTCCCTAAATGTTTCAGCAGTGCTGTTTAACTCAAAAATAATGATGCCCCAAGATATTTATTGAGTATTTTCAGCCACGGCCTTTAAGGTGCGTAATTTGGGGACACATTTCTTATTTCTCTATTAAAAGTGGCATGTTGGGAGTGCTTTAGAATCATCTCAATGAGACGATTCTAAAGGACTTCCAACTTGCCATTTTTGGTGAAAAAATAAGAAAATTTCACCACAAATTGAACAAATTACGCAGCTTAACTGCAGCTCTGGAGTACTCCAGCTAAGAAAGCAGAAACAAGCTGATTCTCTGTGTTGACACTGTGTGTTATAGGATAACTGTGTGTGAATATTGGTGGACACTGTGTAAAGGCAGGTGATTGATGGTTTGGCCGCTGGCTGTCCCACCATGCTGTGTTGATGGACATTACACACATCAGAAGGGAAATCTGACCATATAATTATGGAGAAGTCATTCATGAAAACCTGGAAGAAAAACAAATAAACAAACACTAGTTTAGTTTCCCATATTTGTCTTAAGAGTTTTGCAGCAGATTTTTTGTTTGCGTATTTTTACAATATTGAAAATATACAAAGATATTCGTCATATCCGTCCATAATAACTGAATAAAATCAATATTGGACCAAATTTAACAAAATAAAAAGAAAGCACATTCTTAAAATTTTATAAAATTTATCATTTATCCAAAAGAAATATTGTTGTTATATTGTTTATTTTATGTGCACTACACAAGTTTTATGTTAAAGGCTAGAAGCATTGTATTGCTTAATGCTTAATAAAGGATATTGTATTATTGTATTGTATTGTTTAAATATCCGTAAAATTCGTGAAACTGACAGTAGTGTATTTTTGAACACCCATTTTATGACTGATGTTCAGTAAAATTTAAAATAAACTCTGCAACACCTCTAACCTCCTGGCCTGCCGTCCCATACGGTAGATGCAGACTCTGGAATTGAATTTGAGGTTATTTTCGGCAACACGAAACGTAATCAATTAAATTAGGCTCATTTCCCCGTCATATGGGACTACACATTTCTTAATTAGCAGCAACATCTGGCATGTCGACCTTCTGGTTTCCATTTTCTGTCGCTGATTTTCAATCGTCCTCTCGTATTGGCAAGTGAATTTTCGATCTGGACGAGTGGTTGTTTGAAGCGATAAGTTTGGTACCTAAAGAGTATTATATCCGCATATTTCAAATTAAATGCGTATTTTACTTTGATTTTCTTCCTTATTAAATATGGAACAAATGATAAAACAAAATAAAACATTTAAAAATTCACTTATTTGAGCTGCTTGCTTTTTGCAGCTCAACTAAGTAAATTTCAATTTTATTACAGTATTTTCACTACTCAATTTGAAAATCAATGCGTATTTTCACATTGCTATGAGTATTTTGTACTCCCACTTTTGATAATCAATGCGTCTTCTGCTAAAATAACTTCGTAAAATACGCCAATACTACCTTATCTGGAACTCGGGGCATTAACCCATTTCAGTCTGAGGATACTCTGATTTTTGTTGAAAAAATCTCATTATTTTGTTCATTCATCGATAAAGGTATATGTTGTTACCACTCATTTGAACCGTCTCGTTGAGACGGTTCAAATGAGTGGTAACAACATATACTTTCGAAAGGATATAAAGAAAATAGGGATATTTCTCTCTCAAAAGGTTCATACTACTAAAAGCGTATCCCGTCTGTAATGGGTTAGCATTGGAACATATAGAGGTTTTTGTGTTGAAATCCAATCTGTACCAGTGAAAAAATAAAAAACTGTTCTTAAATTTCACAATAAGAATATTTTCTTGTAAACAATTATTGGATTTACATTTATTGAGCATAGGCTGCATATGCAGCCTATGCTCAATAAATGTAAATTCATCAATTGAAATTTCTAGACGATCATAAATTTGCACTTACGAACATTTATTCGTTCAGGGAAAAAAGCAATTGTAACAAATGTAGGTCCTGATCATCTTACACCGTCTCACATTATGCGTATGATCTAATATATTTGCTGATTATAGCAAAGGCCATTTAACTACTCACAAGCGAAAAGCGTAGGCCCTGACGTACGGATGCACATACTGGTATAGGGCTACACTGGTCGCAAACCTGACGTACGGATGCACATACTGGTATAGGGCTACACTGGTCGCAAACATGACGTACGGATGCACATACTGGTATAGGGCTACACTGGTCGCAAACATCCACACATGTAAGTACATACATATCGGATTTCCTATCTTGCTGCGTTCAACAAGATGGAAAATCTGATATGTTTGTATCGGTGAAAATAGAAACAACCCAGTCCTAGTATCTAGATCTTCAATTAAACCACTTTATACAAGGCCATAATGAAAAAAACATTTTTATTTTTTATATCATCTTTTTTTTTATCCTGGTATGCCCATTTAAGGTCCGTTTTCTCAGCCATTTTCAGGGGCCCGTTTAACTAAACTTCGTACGACTAAAATGTTCGTAAGAGCAACATTATGATAGTCTATACATTTCACATTAAGAATGTTTTCTTGCAAACAATTATTGGATTTACATTTATTGAGCATAGGCCTATGCTCAATAAATGTAAATTCATCAATTTAATTTCCAGACGATCCTAAATTTGCACTTACGAACATTTTATTCGTACGAAGTTTAGGGAAACAGGGGCCTGTTTCACTAAACTTCGTACGATATAAATGTTCGTACGAAGATTTCTAGAAATTAAGTTCAGACATTAACGTGCTACATTAATGCAGCCATTTTCCATCTACTTGTCTGGGTCATTAACTTGAACCAATCCACCAAATATGTCCCAAATTCGGCTGCTAATGCGAACTTTGTTGTACATTTTAGTTTTGCACTTACACACTTCTTAGTCGTACGAAGTTTAGTGAAACGGGCCCCTGGTCTCAGAGACCAACAATCTCTTTGTTTCTAGTAGCATACAGCATTGCCTGCTTTAATCTGGCTCATGTAATCAATATTTCTGAATATCTATTGACAATGTCATCTCGCAACCAAGGATTTTGATTGGCTGAGCCTGAGCTGTAGCACAGCGTTACTCTTGCCCATGTAATCCACATTTCTGAACATCTATTGGCACAGATCAGACTCAGCCAATGAAGCTGCTTGATTTCAAACACATTTCTTAATATTGGCAAGATTAGCGCAGGCGGCGGTGTATGCCGGTATCGATCAGTTAATTTGAATTGATCCCCCCGATGTTGTAATATATAGGCCAGAATCCGGAATTACCTCCCTTCTCGCGACGTATTGCGCCGATATTGATTTTGAAACTCGTCCATATCTTCCGAAAATGGCGTCGAAAGTTGGACAGAACCCTCAGAGCTAATGCGGAATCGTATTCCGGATGAGGTGTGGAATTCCTGTCACTGTTCGATGTCGTTTATGGAAAACATTGCATTTTCCAGAAAGAAATATCGGAGAAAAAATGGCGATAAGGAATGTATTACCGAAGATGGGCGCCATATCGATTTAATACGAGTTGAATGGACGCGCTATAGAACCGGAATAATCTTGAACGTACATGTAAAACGGCAGGATAATCCATAAGTGTATTATAAAATAAGTGTATTATAATTTGACAAAACCGGGTTTAGTAATATTTGTGATCATGTTGACCAACCGACACAATTATTGGATTTACATTTATTGAGCATAGGCTGCATATGCAGCCTATGCTCAATAAATGTAAATCCATCAATTGAAATTTCCAGATGATCCCAAATTTGCACTTACGAACATTTTAGTCGTACGAAGTTTAGTGAAACGGGCCCAGGTATCTATATTCATATGTGCACCTGCGAAAACTGCAATGTCATGGTAATCAGTATTTATATCCGGTATCTGTATTCATACGCGCATCTGCCATGCTGATGTAGGCTGCAATGCCACATTTCTTACCGCATACAGTCTAAACAAATGTTACCACGCTTGGTAATAAATAAAAATCGGGATACATGTACCACTTTTCGTCATGGCGCATCATTATGATTTCTTCATGTTAAATTCACTTATGCATACATCATGTAATCATTGCAATATGTATTGTATATTTATATATGTACATGTCTATGCACTTCTTAAGAAGGCCTCGGGGAAGATTGGTTCCGACCAACCGAGTCACCCTTCTATAAATAAGAATAAACTATCTATCATCTATCTATGTGAATATGACAGAAATGTATGTTCATAGTGTACAATGTAGTGTGCAATGTCCATTATTTTACACCATTCGATGAAACAAATAATGTCATATTCGTTACACAAATATGAATATCCTCAATCTATTCTGTTTTCAAAAAAAGGTTCAGCTCCCGTTTGCCAGACGAAAGCCTATGCAACGGGGGCCCGTTTCACTAAACTTCGTACGACTAAAATGTTCGTAAGTGCAAAATTATGTTTTAACAATGTTTTGCTTGTAAAAAATTATTGGATTTATACATTTGTTGCATAGGCTGCTTATGCAGCCTATGCTCAATAAATGTAAATTCAGCAATTGAAATTTACAGACGATCCTAAATTTACACTTACGAACATTTTAGTCGTACGACGTTTAGTGAAATGCACCCCGGATGTCTGTCAAAGTACGTTGATCCCAGATTTTTGGTACAGATAGGGTATTCTATTCAATTATATATAGCAACACTATGACTTGCATATACACATTGAACAGAACAGAGATTGTGTATTCGGTTACAGGAACAGCTTGACAATGTAAGCACATAGCCAGCGCGGAAATATGCAAATTGACATTCATATAAAATACACACACTGTCACGTGTTCAATCAATTGTTTTATTATTTTCCTCGTAAAACTGTAACGGTTGTGATAAATGCGTAACGAATGCATTTCTTATTTGTATATTACTTTATTTATTAGTCTATTGGAGGCAAAGTTGTTTACGAGACTAATAGTAACTGGTATGATATTGTATTGCAATTCAAACTGTGCGAAGCGTGCGTGGTCCGAAACGTTTCGCTCCATTAAAGGTACATGCCCACTCAGTAGGCACGAACTGTTCTTTATATCAGAGACATCATCTGAGACATTTTCTGGCAAAAAAAATAACCATTCACCATTACCCCACGTATTGATTGGCATTATTATACATTTTATATCAGACTTAACTTTCACCACTGATATCAGGGGCGATAACCGTGTTTCCTTAACATGTTAACGGACCTTACTATTTATATTCATAATTTATGTTTTGATGTGCAATGATCATACTTTATAATCTATCGAAAATATTGTTTTTTCAGGTGACGCATTTAATTAGTGTAAAGAACAAAAAAAATACCATGCCTTATTTTGCATATGAAATAGCCTGATACCACCGCGAGTCACTATCAGTAAAATAAATATTACTAAATGATTACATCTGTATAGCGGGCACTTGTCATTTTTAGAACTGGTATAATAGCGACGCAACTATGCACTTATTTAATTCCTAAAAGAACATTGTGTGCCTACTGAGTGGGCAAGCACTTTTAACGCAGACTGGTGTGTATTTAGTGTTATCAAATCTTTAGAATATTTACTGCGCACGTATCCGATCAACTTTGGCACCTTCACCATGTTCACCTGACTGCATTAACCAACAAAATTATTGCAAAGTCACTGTACAACTTAGGCATTCATAATCACCTGGGGGTTATCTGACAAAACCGGGCTTGTTGTATTCTCGACCAGTGTAGTCCATGATCAGACTGCGCGACCGCGCAGTCTGATCAGGGTCTACACTGTTCGTTATTGTGTTATTAAGAGTACTGTAAGACATACAATGTAAATACTGCGAAACTACACCAGGAAGAAGGAAAGAGGAATTTGTTTATATCTTAAATTGTTAAAAATGAATTAAGACCGTTATTGTCATGGCTAGCGCAAGTATGTAGCACCGCTCCAGATAATCAGCGTATAATTTATGTCTGTTTTTCTTATCACATTTGTCCACGCATGTTGTGATCGCAAGTCATAATAGAATCGTCTTGCCAAGGATTACACTATGGTCTGACGAGACTAAATAACTAATAATTTGCAAGTTTTTCGAGGATAAATATAATACATATTGTGAATTTAAGCGTCAACTGCCGAGCTTATCTGAGTTTCAAGCCGAATAGTTAAATTACGCCGGCATTCAAAGCGACGCTTTAAGTGCTATATTATTTGTTGTAAGTTAATAAACTGGATTACTTTTTCTGCGCGGACGCTTTATATGGAGACGAGCGTACAGTATATTGGTGTTAAAGGTACATGCCCACTCAGTAGTCACAAACTGTTTTTTTTTAAATAAACGTATAAGTGTGTCACTATTCCACCAGTTCTAAAAAATTACGAGTGCCCGCTATACAGATATAATCATTTAGTAATATTTATTTTACTGATAGTGACGCGCTGTGGTATCAGGCTATTTTCCTATGCAAATGAGGCATGATATTTTTAAATTATTTATTCTAATTAAATGCGTCACTTGAAGACATAACATTTTTGACATATTATAAAGTATGATCATTGCACATCAAACAATAAATACAGGAAATAAATAGTAATGTCCGTTAACATTTTAAGATAAAACAGTTATCGCCCCTGCTGTCAGTGTGGAAATGTACGTCCGATATAAAATATATAATAATGCCAATCAATACGCGGGGTAATGGTGTATGAATGTTTATTCTGCCAGTAAATGTCTCAGATGATGTCTGTGATATAAAGAACATTTTGTGCCTACTGAGTGGGCATGTACCTTTAACGTGCATACAATCTAACATACGGCATTTGATATGACATGTACGGAGCACCGCAGGGGACATGGACTTTTTTTATTAATTCGTTCCCACGAAATAACAATTCGTTTCCTTAACTTAATAATTAGTTCCCTCGAATTAACAATTCGTTCCCAAGATATAGCAATTCGTTCCCTCATTTTAACAATTCGTTCCCTCGAATTAACAATTCGTTCCCACGATATACCGCAACTATTCGTTCCCTCGATTAACAATTCGTTCCCTCGAATTAAAAATTCGTTCCCACGATATAGCAATTCGTTCCCTCAACTTAACAATTCGTTCCCTCGAATTAACAATTCGTTCCCATGATATACCGCAACAATTCGTTCCCTCGATTTAACAATTCGTTCCCTCGATTTAACAATTCGTTCCCACGAAATGACAATTCGTTCCTCAATTTAACAATTCATTCCCTCGAATTAACAATTCGTTCCCACTATATACCGCAACAATTCGTTCCCTCGATTTAACAATACGTTCCCTCGATTTAACAATTCGTTCCCACGAAATGACAATTCATTCCTCAATTTAACAATTCATTCCCTCGAATTAACAATTCGTTCCCACGATATAACAATTCGTTCCCACGAATTAACAATTCGTTCCCACGATATAACAATTCGTTCCCACGAATTAACAATTCGTTCCCCTGGGAACAAATTGTTATTTCGTGGGAACGAATTGTTAAATTGAAGGAACGAATTGTTAATTCGTGGCAACGTTGTGGGAACGAATTGTTATTTCATTTGAACGAATTAATAAAAAAAAAATTATACGTCCTCTACGGGGCTCCGTAAGCATGACACTTGTTCTAAATGTAACATTTTGATTTTTCGATTGTTTCTAGAATATGACAAAGGAAATTGGCCTCCATATAACATCAGTTATGTATGTTAACACATAGGTTAGATAATACGGAGCCCTGCATGGGGCGTATAATTATTTGTTTTATTAATTCGTTCCCACGCAATAGCAATTCGTTCACTGACTTAATTTAACAATTCGTTCCAACGAATTAACAATTCCTTCCCTCAATTTAATAATTCGTTCCTACGAAATAACATTTCGTTCCCACGGGAACGAATTGCTAATTCGTGGGAACGAATTGTCATATCGTGGAAACGAATTGTTAATTCGAGGGAACGAATTGTTAAATTGAGGAAAGAATTGTAATTTCGTGGGAACGAATTAATAAAAACATTCCATGTCCCCTGCAGGGCTCAGTAGATATCCAAGTCCGATAAAAACAATACTTCTATTACATATCCAAGGTGCACACGTGGTTACAACAACAACAACGTCGCCCACTCCAAAGTAAATATTATTTGATAGTTTCCTTAATATACAACGGATTTTGATGCAAATATGGTGCAGCAAACGCGTCTTCATGAGCTGCATTTGGTGGTCTATGGAGTTTGGCACAGACATGTGTCGTTTTTGCGAAGAATCGATTTCCGTGTCGGAGACACGGAAATCGATTCTTCGCAAAAACGACAGAAGTTTGGGCGAAAATACAGATACCACCAAAAGCAACTTAACAAGACGCGTTTGATGCACCATATTTCATCAAAATCCGTTACGTAATAAGGACACTATACAATAATACGTACTTTGAATCGGTACTTGTTGTTGTTGTTAGTACCACGTGATCAAACACCTTGATCTCGCACTGGAAATGTCCTGAAATTTGCCTGGACATTTTGTTAAGATTTCTTTACCGAACGCGGTTTTGAAGGCATTGTGTCTATGTAACCCTAAATTCGGGTTATGTGTCTCAGATGATATCTCAGATATTCAATATATGGGCCGCGCTCTGTGAAAACCAGCCTTAATGACAACGTCATGAAAGGCTGAAAATGACGTCGCAAAGTTACGCATAAATTTACCAACGTCACGTCGGATTTTGACACTTGGAATTGTTGCGCCATTGCAATAAGTTGTCCTATTTATAGCCGTACGCTTTACGGCTCACACTTTTAATGTTGGATATGCGTGGCAGAATTGTACAGTTGTTTTCACAGTGGTTCAGATAGTTGTCTTTTTTTCTTCGGTTTCCTTCAAGGAAATACGTAGTAATTTTGTCGATTATTTTTATACAAATGGGCATATTGCATTTATGATTTTTATAATATATTATATGGACGACTTGTGAAATTACATTTGAAACTAAATAACCATACGACCGGTATTTTTAGATAACACATAACAATATCAGTTTTATGTAATCATAATGCTAATATTTCTTTTAAACTTTATTTATATATGTATATAACAATTACAAACAAACGCGAGAACAATTGTAGTCGGCGTAGATGGAGGCGTCTGCATGTTTCTTAATTTGTGTTGAAACCGGAATACTCACAGAAAACAAACTTATCCTGTCTGGCGACCACAATCAGCTATACATGTACTTACAACTTTAAGATTGACCCCGGGGCGCGCGTGTGTGCGCTCTTTACTAATTATACTATACGGTCCCGTTCAGATTATAGCGGGGTCGGTATTTTCGGCCGTCTAAGACGGAACCGTACACGCGGCAGGCCCGTAGCCAGACTTGTTAAGGGGGGGGTTAAGGGGGGGGGGTCGTTTCGAAGGCCCAAGAGGCCTGAGGTATCTAGGGGGGGGGGGGGGGGGGGGTGTGGGGCTAAAAAAGTGGACCTCGAGGCTGGGCGGGGGGGGGGGTCGTCCGTCCGACCCCCCCCCCCCCCCGACCCCCCCCCCCCCCCACCCCTGGCTACTGGCCTGCGCGGTACACAGCCAGTTCCGGTTTTGGGATTTATTTATAGATTCACTGCATTACGCATTTTGATGAGTAACGCTAACCTTCATAATTTGAACGTGACAACCGATTTTCGAAATATGTAGACACACTCGGGTAACACTGCATTCAGTATTCATGACTTAATTATGTGTCTACGTATATCTACATATTGCATGGTCATATTTATGAAAAGGTCTTGGTTTACAGATGTCGTTTCTATGGAAAACGATTTAATTTGTAATGGCAATACTTTCTGCACTGTTTGTCGCAATTTGAAACTCACGGGGAAATGAACATGCGCAATATAAAGATATCAACTTAGGTTTAAACGTGCTTACTGATGGGGCGGTTAGTGCCGACGGCCGGTCGACCCGCCCCGCTCTACGTGAATGTGTGCCCGCAACCGTTACTTTTATTAAAGAAAATATAAACAGTTGACTCATTAACTGTGACACGTATTCTGGATAAAAGTTGCCACGGATAGAACTGGGCCTAGGTCTTAATTCATTTGATTTACTAGTTCACCGTCGAATGTTTCGAAAATCAACATAAAATAAAATTGGGAAATTGTCAGAAAAATAATTACGCGGCTCCTGACATATCGCATCATGTTGACACTGGGCCAAACACTTACGAACATTTTAGTCCTACGAAGTTTAGTGAAACGGCCCCCTGTAGCCTATTTCACCAACATTGCAAAGTATACTTTTCTAGCAAAGTATACTTTGAGGAAGTAATCATTTATTTTACCCGAAATGCATTATTTCATATAGAACTAATCACTGCATATATTTGATGATTAAAAGTATGCAGTATTATTATACTGAATTTATTACATTATCACAGCCAAAATGGCTGTGATGATGTAATAAATTCAGTATAATAAAAATAATAAATTTATCCTTAAATTGAAAATGTCTCCCTCAAAGTATACTTTGCTAGAAAAGTATACTTTGCAATGTTGGTGAGATAGGCTACTGAACTTACAATGTACACTACCTTTTGCACTAATATTGCCAATATTTGTCAATTTATTTATTTAAAATACTTGAATATTGCGATTTAAATCAAGCAGGTTGAATGGATGAGCATGAGCTGTACTACATAGCTGTCGAATAAGACCAGTGTATTTGATCGTGAGACAAATAACTGCTCAAGTGCTGCCTAATGTAATTTATGACGTGCATTATAAAATTACAATGGCATGTAAAGTGTCAGGCTACAAGTATTATAAATAATAAATAATCATTTTAATGGCCGGGACTATATTGAAAAATTTTATTACAAAATAAACAAGTAACGACCTACCTACCTAATTTGGTCACAGGCTCATAAAGCATGACTGGGATGGAAAATGGTTAATAAACAATCCTAATTATGTTTAGCCACGAAAATAGACTATTACAATCGAACCTGCCCGAACGGCCACCTCTCTACAACAACACCCTCTGTATAACAGCGGCTAGTTTATATCCCAAACGGATGATTTCCTCTGTATCTAACCCTTACACTGCTGAGCACGAAAATTGTCGTCTGATGTTGCTTTGCCTTCTTTCTCAATAAAAACATGTTTTGACAGCATTTTAGAATCATTTTCATTGAAAACATTTTCCGTACTATTCTCTATTTCTCCAGTCACAGCCACAATTTAGAAATTATTTAACCATTGTACCATCCCTGGCGCGCTTTATCCATATGTGAAATTGACTGTATCATTACCTCTCAAACCATCGATTTAGGATTTGAACAACAAAAAGACATACGAGCTGTGAAGTTTATAATAATAATAGCAACAACAACAACAACAACCATAATTTTAATAATAATAATACTAAAACCCTTTATTTCATTCATGTGAGAACATTATGACAACATGAGGTAAGAATACATGATATATACATGTAGCATGAGCATGACACAATGTCACTAGCGCGATGTTTATGACATACAGGATATTCCATCGTACATTTTGAATAGCGCGAAATAATACACGAGGGTGCGTCGGCTTCTACGTAAGCAACGAGTGAGCGTAGAGAACGAGTTGCTTGCACGGACGCCGACGGACACGAGTGTATTATTTCCGCTATTCAAACATGTACGATGGAATATCCTATTTATTACACTTCTATATATGCACATTTAGTCTATTTTTGAGATTAAACACAATGAATTGTGATGTGCGCATGAATAGTTACACAATGGCGTGTTTTCCCGCGTTTTGACGTTACGTTGTGTGACGTCAAATGTGACGTCATGTAAACTTTTTGAAATAAAAATTACGCAGCTGTTTCTATGAACCAGATATATTTGACTGCATGTTTGGAATGTGTTCAATCACATTAACTTACTAGATTAGTCGAAACCCTTTACAAGTTTTCAAATAACTTTATTTTGACTGTAATAAAAAGTAAACATTTTGCATGGTAGCTCGTGGTTTCCAAGAAATCAGGCGCGCAATTATACCCCGGGGGCCCAGCACCAAAATGTATGCATTTGCGGGCCGGCGTGCTACTTTTGGTTTGACCATGGGAATATCTTCTTTGATGTCATACTAATACATTTCCACTGTATAGCCCTCTCATTATTTTGCTCAACGGTCATAAACGCAAATTCAAAATGGCCGCCACATTTTTATATAGAAATATTTAGTCGGAAAATAATTGATGCTAATGACACAGAAACCCGACTAAAACGAGTCAACCATGCTTGCGTTATGCATATAAGATAACAGTGATACTTTACTAATGAAATTACGATATGCAGGGGTACTCCGGCTTCCTCCCAAATGAAAAAAACTCAGAAAATGTCTATAATTACACCAACTTTCGCATATATTGGACACTAAAAGTTGTGTTGCAAATACTAGATCAATTATTTACAATTATTGACGGCAGTAACCTTATTCTAGTCATAAAGACTGTTCACATGTGAATACCCATACATGTATACTGAGCAAAACTAGAAACGTCCCTCCATGTTTAAGGAAAGATTCATCAAAAACCAAAAGGGTTACTTTTAAAAATCAAAATGGAAAAACAAGTTCATTCATTTCTGTATCAAAGCCAATAAATTGCATTTGGATATCTATCTATCTCTTTCTATCTCTTTATACTGCTGCACACCCTCACGGGTAATTTCGAGCAGGTATTTATTTCATATATACATGTACATACAATTCAAATACAATCGAGGTTCCCGGTAATTAGCCGGTACCCATTTACAGCTGGGTGGACTGAAGCGGTATGGATAAAGTGTCTTGCTCAAGGACACAACGCAGCGCCTCCGGTGAGGCTCGAACCCACGACCTTTAGATCAGCAGTCTGACGCTCTAACCACCAGGCCACTGCGCTCTTGTTAAATATTCGAGAGATAACCGGCCAAGGGCGGTAGGGGTCAAAATCAAAAATCACAAACACTCAGAAATGTGTTACTTAATGTTTAGAGATGAAATTTCAATAAGTAATGTGGCAAATTCAGTAAATCTCGTTAATACCGAGTGTGGCCACCATTTGCATGAATGCATGCAATGATCCTACGCCGCATCGACGTGACGTAACGCAATACCAGTGCGTTGGGCAAATTCCTCCATTCCCGTTGTAACGCCCGTGTAAGATCGCGAACATTGTCAATCTGATGGTTAGCTCGTGCTTTGCGGCCCAGCTCATCCCATATGTGCTCAATGGGATTGAGATCCGGGGAGACCGCGGGCCATGGCATGACGTCGACGTTGTTTTGCTGTAAGTATTGAGTGGTGACCCTGGCTACGTGAGGGCGGGTATTGTCGTGCATCACTGTCACACCAGGACCATGCTGACGGATAAATGGAAAGGCATGTGCATTTAGCACATCTGCAACATAACGTTGTGCATTGATGTTGCCTGTACAACAACCAAATCTGTCTTCCGGTTTCCCATGATCCCACCCCAGACCATTACGCTCCCTCCCCCTCCCCCAAACCTGTTCTTCTCAACAATGCAACAATCGGTGAATCTTTCATTTTCACGCCTGTATACCCGTAATCTTCCGTCAGCATGACTAACTGTGAACCGAGATTCATCGGTGAACAAAACTCGGTTCCAGTCAGCCCTTCTCCAGTTCAGATGACGTCGCGCCCATAACAGTCTGGCACACTGTGACGTTGGGTCATTATCTGACCAGTGTACGGGCGGCGTGCCCGGATTGGTTGGCGTTACGACGTAACCGGTTGCGAATGGTCTGCCCTGAAGACACCGTATCGCCTAGCAGTGACTGTGGCTGCCAATCGACGTTGACGTAAGTGCGTCAACGTAATGTAACGATCGGCTCTAGCCGTCGTTACACGAGGCCTACCAGGTCGCTGCCGGTCGTGAACAGCCACAGTCTGCTGGTACCAGGGCTGCAAGACGATCAATCGTCTTCAGACAGCAACCAAACCGAGGCGCGACCGCCCTGGCGGCCATCCCACCCCGCAAGCATCCCAATTGCCTGATTTCGCTCGTTTTCGGAAAGCCGTGGCATATCGAAAACAGTGAAAAATTAAAAAAGTTTTTTAATTTTCCGAATAGCCCCTATCGCATGAATGGTACGACATGAACTGAATCACCTTATCGATGACAAGTATAGCGTGCACGAGTGCAAAAAGTGGAAATCAACGTTCCGGTCACTGGCCGCTATGTAAACCGTGTGTATCGGCTAAACTCTACACGATCGTATTCTGAACATCGCCACGGTTTAAAATACATGTACTTTGAACATGTGGTACATACATAGACAGAGCTACACCGGCTATAAAACAGGGACGTTTCTAGTTTTGTTGAGTATATGTGTAACTACGAAACTTCCCTACACTATACCCACTACTACTGACTACTACATATGCAATTATAGCTACCGATATGCGTAATCGGCGAGTATAATAGACATTTATGAACATGGACTCTACTCTCTCCCATCCACTCAAATATCGCTTTCCATTTCCCATCACCTCCACCCACCCTCCCTCCCTCCCGTATCCCACCTCCTGTCCACCCCCTCATATACATGTATCATTCATGGGCGTCGCCTGCTTCCACAAAAGGGGGGTTCGAAATATGTATTGGCTTTTGCGACCAGTGTAGATCCAGAACAGCCTGCGCATCCGTGCAGTCTGATCAGGGTCTACACTGGTCGCTATAGATCTATACAGTATTGAATAGACTGATGAATGAAAAGGGGGATTTGTACGAACCCCTTGAACCCCCTCTGGCAACGCCATTGCCATTGTGAACAACAGTACAATATATATATATTATAACGAAACGCGAAGCAAATCACTGGTAACTCTGAACAACAAACTGAAACAAGGAATCAGTTATGATACACTACAGCGTCAGCTCACTGCAAAATCGACAGAAATACAACATGCGGTGGAACAAACCGGCATCTATATTCCTGAGAATATGACTGCCGGTCACGACCATGTCTTCGCCATGGATAATCTGGACTGGAGAAACCAAACACTTTCCGGTGGAAGTTTCAATGCCACGTCCGCTATTATTGTAGAGACACCAATAGCGTCAACAGATGAGATTATTTCAGAAAGACCAATTACTGTCAAAACATCTGTGTCACGCGACAAAGCATGGCTGATGTTTCCGAAACTCCACGTCCTGACTGTTATGTATCAAAGAAAGACCGCCGTGAGTCACGATCTCTAGCGAATATTCAAACAGTTGACATTTAATTTACAAACTGAAACTGACGATTTTGATATGAATCTACTGCTAGCGTGGAAACTTGGTCGGATAGCCAGAACTTCCGATACCATCGGAGCATCGATAGACGCGGGTGTTGGCCTCCCATGGGTTTCTGCATTCTGTGCTAGGTATTCAGAGCACAAAGAAGCAAACAAAATTGGCTACTTGCCACTCATTCCAGAGTCTCTACGAATCCGGCAATCCTCAAGGAGGAAATGGTACGTCTAGTTAAATTTCAAATGACTCTAGGCCATGAGTGCATAATCATTACTGGAGACCAAGCCACGTATGAGCTGGCAACAGTTCTTCGACAAAAGCATGAAGACTTGTTCGGGAAGGTAGTTCTCATCCTTGGTGGATTCCATCAAGCGCATAACTACCTCAAGGCAATATGTGAAATCATACGAGACAGTGGTGCTGAAGAACTCATTGCCGCAGCAGGTCTATGCTCAGAAGGGACGGCAAACAAGATAATGGGTGAGAAGGGGGATTACTATCAAACTCTACATTCGATTCGAGTACTTAGTGAGGCATTCACTCACTTGCACTGGCGAGCATTTGAAAGTTGGGCACAGGAGAATGACGAAACCGCTTGGAATGGCCGCATAATTGGAGTCGTAGAAGCCATTGTCGACAATGACATCCCGGCTGATGAACAACTCGAACTGATACGGGGTATTGATCAAGAGTTAACTGACCTAGACAAGTCTCTTAGCCACTTCAATCAGACATTGCACAATCAACCCACAGCGGTGTTCTGGTTGACATTTCTCGAAATGGCAGATATTCTTCACAAATTTCTCTACTGTCAGCGTGAAGGAATTTGGTTGGGGAGCATTAAGTTATCAGCAAACATGCTACCTTATATGGCCTCCGCTGGCCACCACAAGTACGCTCTCCAGTCATTGCCTCTCTACATTAAAGAAATGAAAGACCTACCTTCTGTCGCCCCAGATGTGCATGATGTGTTAATGAGAGGCGCGTTTGTAGGCAGACGAGCTGATGGCTGTCACAATGCTGTCTCACCTGACATGCGTTTAGAGCAAACGTACAATGCAGATGCTAAGGAACGGGGTGGTTTAGCTGGAATTACAACAAATCAATCTGCACGGACCAAGTGGATATATACCAAGCATCACACAGCTGCTGTATCATCCCAATTGAAACAGATGATTGGTATTGGCACGCATACAGCAGATGGTATGCACCATGAAGCCGGGAATACTCTGGTTATCCGAAATACAGAGCAAGTGTTGACGATGATCGAGGCTGTGGAGAAAAATCCATTTGAATCCGAGAGTGAGCACCTCTACAATATCGTTACAGGAGAACATGCTCAGCCTAATGTGCAAGCAGACCTGACAAATGTCAAAGAGATTGGACATAACGCATTAACCAATGTCATCGCTGGAAATGACAAAAAGGTCGTGAAGCTAAACACGTTCTACACACAGCACAAGAAGTCAAAGAAGTCGATGAACAGCCAAACTAGCAAACAGAATAACAAAATGCAGACAATGTTAAGAATGACACAGCTCATTGCATCTGGTGTAGAGGTAGATGTTGAAAATACAGTTGGGCAGTACGAATGCAGCAAAGTTCCACCATCATTGTTCAACGACGACGGGACCATGCGGATACAAGGAACAAAGTCGAGCCTAGTCAAGGTGATATTGCAGGAAACGATTGTGGAATCTGTATCCACGCTTCCTGATGTAGAACTGAACACAGCCGTTGTTGTTGATGCAATGCATTCTATACATAAATGGTCTTTCAAGAAGGGTGAAAAGTTTGGCAGCATTGGTGATCGATATCTCGATAAGTTGCTCAACGACGTACCATCTTGAACCAAAAGCATTCATCTATGCTGTGACAGGTACCGATCAGACAGTATTAAATCAACACTACGTCAGAAGAGAAATGATACACACAAAGCCAAAGCATATGAGATCTGCAAGCATTACTCTGCGCCTGATGCAGCGACTTTTTGCTCTTGGTGAAAACAAGGCTGCACTTCTCAATTACTTATGCGTGGATTGGTCAGCGAAGCCATTGTCATTCACAGACAAAGAACTGTACCTTGGTGGAGGATTCAAAGAGGAATTAAAAACCATTTTGGTTACGAACCAACAGGTTATCCTCTGTTCCGGAGCTGGAGTCCACCCAAGAAGAGGCCGACACCCGGATTATTCTTCACGCTATCTATGCTGCTGAGAACGGTTGCAGAGCGGGTAGTCGTGCATGGTAAATGACACAGACGTCGTGGTGCTCTGCATTTACTATGCCAGCACAGAGAGACTGTCCAACTTGAGAGAACTGTGGGTTCGAACTGACTTTAGTACATACCTTCCAGTTCATGACATTGCATCAGCGCTTGGGCCTTCCATATGTGAACGATTGCCGTTTGTCCACAGTCTAAGTGGTAGAGACACAACAAGCTACCCATATTTCACTGGAAAAAAGGCATGGTTTGAAGCGATGCAAACTGTTGAAACACCAGAGATTGAACTATTTGGCGAAAATGAACAACGAGATCCGCCCAGAAGTAATTCAGGAGGCCACGCTGTTGTTGATCAAAGTGTACAGCAAGAAAAACGATGACTTTGCAGATATTGCAAGTTTAAGAGCACATAAATTTCTTCGCCAGAAATCAGCTGCCCTTCTCAAACTACTACCCACCGACGGATGGTGCATTCGAGCAGCACGTTGAAACGGTCTGCCTTTGCTACTATGATCGACAAACGTGCGCATGTTGCACAACCGACACTGCCACCCTGCAACAACTTCGGCTGGTGTGGTGATGGTGCAGGGAAATCACCAGATCCTGTATTTTCAGGTTCCAGTCATTGGCCTGAACTGATGACACAGTCCCTGTCGTGTAATTGTAAGACAGCTTGTGCAAGCAAAAATTGTTCTTGTTTGCGAAGAGGTGTTGGCTGCTACATCGGCTGCCGTTGCACTGGGACACGCGAAAAATGTTTTCGGCTCCAAGACGCAGAGTCAGATTCTGATACAGATTGAATTATGATATAAATTGAAATCCGATTGGGGGTCTAAGCACGCATTTGCCAATACCAGCTTCAATATTTTGGGGTTACATAATGCATATAGGGTACTGTATTGGAACGGTCGTTTGCGCCGTGGGAAACATTTTCAGATATGTATATATTGCATTTTCAAACTATGATCAAACAAAAAATAGAGCACGCCGGTCGGAAGTTCACGAAACACACTGGGGCTTCAGTACTATAGTATACATCGGGAGTCGGTAGTGGCGGGTACATTTATAATGTAGGTTAACATTTAATACGTGTGTGTACATGTATGCCATGTATGGCTATTCACAAGGGAATGATACTTGATGACCTATAATAAGATTAAGTTCATCAATAATTGTAAATTATATAGTTACAAAGCTTATATAAAATATATGCGAACATTTTGGCAATTATATACATTATTTGTGTGTTTTTTCGTGGGAGGAAGCCGGAGTACCCATGTACACCGCCATTTCCTAAGGAAAGTATCAATATTATTTTATATGCATAAAGCAAGTATGGTTAAGTAATTTTGAACGGGGTTTTATGTCATTAGAATTAATTAGTGACTAACTAAATATTTTTTACAAAAAAAAATGGCGGCCATCTTGGATTTGCGTTCCTGAGCATTGAGCAAAAAATTGAGAGGGCTATACAGTGGAAATGTATTATTAGGGGTCCAAATAATATATTCGCATAGTCAAACCAAAAATAGCACGCCGGCCCGGAAGAATCGTGTTGGCCCCCCAGGTATACGGGTGTTCTCTTCACGGTGTATTATTTGTAAGGAGTTGATTACGGGTTTCTTATCACAGCGAAATCCATGCAAATAACTCGCAAGAGTGTAATAAAACTAGATATATCTGTGCATATAGTACAGTGGAACCTCTCTAAACCGGACACACTGGGAGGTCCCCACGATGTCCGCTTCAGAGATGTTCCACTGTAAAACAGACAAATAAGCACTCCAAGAAATGACTGTGTGCTTTGAGAAGAGGAACACACATTAACATAATAGATAACTCTAAACGAAACCCACCATAATTAACCCTTTCAACCCTAAGGAACTGGAATGGACTGTGATATGCTAATGTTCCGACCAATCCAATGGTCACAAAATGATTTTCAGATTCGTCCATTTATGAAAAGGGGGTGTTTTTGTACTAAGAAATATTAAAATTACTTTCAAAAAGTGCAGATCCTGATGAGACGGCTCGTTACGAGCCGGCTCATCTGGATCTGCATTTTTTATATGCATAAACCGCTAATAGCGGAATTTCGGGATCAAAGGGTTAAAAGACACACAAATCTTTACTGGGTGTCCGGCGGTTTAGAAGATATTACTTACTGATATTAAGATTGTGATTTATGTCAAAGTCAGACCACCGATACAATCACGTGAGAATCGTCTCGGAAAAATGATGCTGAGGGCTCACCAACATATTTGCAGCAAATACAGTAGATTCAACTATTATTATTAAAATTACAAAATGTTATTATTATCCAAAATTACACTCAAGTATGTGTGCTGTCTCATTTAGACAGCAATAATACTTGAGTGTAATTTTGGATAATGACAATGTCTTTTCATGATTGTAAAGCGCTTCAGATCTTTTTTTCTATACATTTGGATTTTCGTGCGCGACATATACAAGGTGCATGATCACGTGGTTACAAGAACAACAACGTCGCCCACTCCAAGGTCAGTATTATTTGATATTTTCCTTAATATGCAACGGACTTCGATGTAATATGGCGCAGCAAACGCGTCTTCATGAGCTGCATTTGGTGGTCCATGGAGTTCGGCACAGACTTATGTCGTTTTTGCGAAGAGACACGGAAATCGATTCTTCACAAAAACGACAGAAGTTTGGGCGAAAATAAAGAGACCACCAAATGCAGCTTAAACAGACGCGTTTGATGCGCCATATGACATCAAAATCCATTACGTAATAAGGACACTATAAAAGAATACAATGTACGTACTTTGAATAGGTACTTGTTGTTGTTGTTAGTACCACGTGATCATACACCTTGATATAAATGCTACTGCGCAATTGTATACTGCTGACTGTGGTATAGCGATATAGTGCAACGCCTGTAATGTGAAATACGTGCAGCTTTAATCGAGTGTGCTAGTTTAATTTTCATTTATCTTGTCCCAGTTTATGAACTTGCACATGCATTATGACTCAGCGAAATTGAAGACAGATATGTTTTTCGCAACTATATCTGAACAAAACAACAGGAAGACCTATTATCTATTTAGCCAGTTAGACCCAGATCCTACACTGTGCACAACTGCGCATATACTGTTCACAACTGTTTCCGCTATACCGATATTATCATTCAGTAATATTTACTTTACTGATAACGACTCGCGGGGGTATCAGGCTAGTTTCATATGCAAATGAGGCATGCTATTTTTAACTATTTATACTAATTAAATGCGTCACCTGAAAACATATATGTTGACGATTAAAAAGTAGGATCATTGCACAAATAATAAA
>CM055275.1:63635405-63687112 GCA_029237695.1 Conchocele bisecta
ACTGGTATAGGGCTACATGGTCGCCAAACATGACGTACGGATTGCACATCTGGTATAGCACAAATGGTCGCATCTCCACACATGTAGTACATACATAAATCGGATTTCCTATCTTGCTGCGTTCAACAAGATGGAAAATCTGATATGTTTTTGTATCGGTGAAAATAGAAACAAACCCAGTCCTAGTATCTAGACTTCAATTAAACCACTTTATACGGCCATAATGAAAAAAAAAACATTTTTATTTTTTATATCATCTTTTTTTTATCCTGGTATGCCCATTTAAGGTCCGTTTTCTCAGCCATTTTCAGGGGCCCGTTTAACTAAACTTCGTACGACTAAAAATGTTCGTAGAGCAACATTAGATAGTCTATACATTTCACATTAAGAATGATTTTCTTGCAAAACAATTATTGGATTTTACATTTATTGAGCATAGGCCTATGCTCAATAAATGTAAATTCATCAATTTAATTTTCCAGACGATCCTAAATTTGCACTTACGAACATTTTATCGTACGAGTTTAGGGAAACAGGGCCTGTGTCACTAAACTTCGTACGTTATAAATGTTCGTACGAAGATTTCTAGAAATTAAGTTCAGATATTAACGTGCTACATTAATGCAGCCATTTTCCATCTACTTTGTCTGGGTCATTAACTTGAACCAATTCCACCAAATATGTCCCAAATTCGGCTGCTAATGCGAACTTTGTTGTACATTTTAGTTTTGCACTTACACACTTCTTAGTCGTACGAAGTTTAGTGAAACGGGCCCCTGTCTCAGAGACCAACAATCTCTTTGTTTCTAGTAGCATTACAGCATTGCCTGCTTTAATCTGGCTCATGTAATCAATATTTCTGAATATCTATTGACATGTCATCTCGCAACCAAGGATTTTGATTGGCTGAGCCTGAGCTGTAGCACAGCGTTACTCTTGCCATGTAATCCACATTTCTGAACATCTTGGCACAGATCAGACTCAGCCAATGAAGCTGCTTGATTTCAAACACATTTCTTAATATTGGCAAGATTAGCGCAGGCGGCGGTGTATGCCGGTATCGATCAGTTAATTTGAATTGATCCCCCCGATGTTGTAATATATAGGCCAGAATCCGGAATTACCTCCCTTCTCTCGACGTATTGCGCCGATATTGATTTTGAAAACCGTCCATATCTTCCGAAAATGGCGTCGAAAGTTGGACAGAACCCTCAGAGCTAATGCGGAATCGTATTCCGGATGAGGTGTGGAATTCCTGTCACTGTTCGATGTCGTTTATGGAAAACATTGCATTTTCCAGAAAGAAATATCGGAGAAAAAAGGCGATAAGGAATGTATTACCGAAGATGGGCGCCATATCGATTTAATACGAGTTGAATGGACGCGCTATAGAACCGGAATAATCTTGAACGTACATGTAAAACGGCAGGATAATCCATAAGTGTATTATAAAATAAGTGTATTATAATTTGACAAAACCGGGTTTAGTAATATTTGTGATCAGTGTTGACCAACCGACACAATTATTGGATTTACATTTATTGAGCATAGGCTGCATATGCAGCCTATGCTCAATAAATGTAAATCCATCAATTGAAATTTCCAGATGATCCCAAATTTGCACTTACGAACATTTTAGTCGTACGAAGTTTAGTGAAACGGGCCCCAGGTATCTATATTCATATGTGCACCTGCGAAAACTGCAATGTCATGGTAATCAGTATGTATATCCGGTATCTGTATTCATACGCGCATCTGCCATGCTGATGTAGGCTGCAATGCTACATTTCTTACCGCATACAGTCTAAACAAATGTTACCACGCTTGGTAATAAATAAAATCGGGATACATGTACCACTTTTCGTCATGGCGCATCATTATGATTTCTTCATGTTAAATTCACTTATGCATACATCATGTAATCATTGCAATATGTATTGTATATTTATATATGTACATGTCTATGCACTTCTTAAGAAGGCCTCGGGGAAGATTGGTTCCGACCAACCGAGTCACCCTCTATAAATAAAGAATAACTATCTATCATCTATCTATGTGAATATGACAGAAATGTATGTCTCATAGTGTACAATGTAGTGTGCAATGTCCATATTTTACACCATTCGATGAACAAATATGTCATATTCGTTACACAAATATGAATATCCTCAATCTATTCTGTTTTCAAAAAAAGGTTCAGCTCCCGTTTGCCAGACGAAAGCCTATGCAACGGGGGCCCGTTTCACTAAACTTCGTACGACTAAAATGTTCGTAAGTGCAAAATTATGTTTTAACAATGTTTTCTTGTAAAAAATTATTGGATTTACATTTATTGAGCATAGGCTGCTTATGCAGCCTATGCTCAATAAATGTAAATTCAGCAATTGAAATTTACAGACGATCCTAAATTTACACTTACGAACATTTTAGTCGTACGACGTTTAGTGAAATGCACCCCGGATGTCTGTCAAAGTACGTTGATCCCAGATTTTGGTACAGATAGGGTATTCTATTCAATTATATATAGCAACACTATGACTTGCATATACACATTGAACAGAACAGAGATTGTGTATTCGGTTACAGGAACAGCTTGACAATGTAAGCACATAGCCAGCGCGGAAATATGCAAATTGACATTCATATAAAATACACACACTGTCACGTGTTCAATCAATTGTTTTATTATTTTCCTCGTAAAACTGTAACGGTTGTGATAAATGCGTAACGAATGCATTTCTTATTTGTATATTACTTTATTTATTAGTCTATTGGAGGCAAAGTTGTTTACGAGACTAATAGTAACTGGTATGATATTGTATTGCAATTCAAACTGTGCGAAGCGTGCGTGGTCCGAAACGTTTCGCTCCATTAAAGGTATATGCCCACTCAGTAGGCACGAACTGTTCTTTATATCAGAGACATCATCTGAGACATTTTCTGGCAAAAAAATAACCATTCACCATTACCCCACGTATTGATTGGCATTGTTATACATTTTATATCAGACTTAACTTTCCACACTGATATCATGCAGGGGCGATAACCGTGTTTCCTTAAAATGTTAACGGACCTTACTATTTATATTCTGTATTTATGTTTTGATGTGCAATGATCATACTTTATAATCTGTCAACTTTGGCACCTTCACCATGTTCACCTGACTGCATTAACCAACAAAATTATTGCAAAGTCACTGTGCAACTTAGGCATTCATAATCACCTGGGGGTTATCTGACAAAACGGGCTTGTTGTATTCTCAACCAGTGTAGTCCATGATCAGACTGCGCGACGACCGCGCAGTCTGATCAGGGTCTACACTGTTCGTTCTTGTGTTATTAAGAGTACTGTAATACATACATTGTAAATACTGCGAAACTATACCAGGAAGAAGGAAAGAGGAATTTGTTTATATCTTAAATTGTTAAAAATGAATTAAGACAGTTATTGTCATGACTAGCGCAAGCATGTAGCACGGCTCCAGATAATCAGCGTATAATTTATGTCTGTTTTTCTTATCACATTTGTCCACGCATGTTGTGATCGCAAGTCATAATAGAATCGTCTTGCCAAGGATTACACTATGGTCTGACGAGACTAAAGAACTAATAATTTGCAAGTTTTTCGAGGATAAATATAACACATATTGTGAATTTAAGCGTCAACTGCCGAGCTTATCTGAGTTTCAAGTATAATAGTTAAATTACGCCGGCATTCAAAGCGACGATTTAAGTGCCATATTACTTGTTGTAAGTTAATAAACTGGGTTACTTATTTTGCGCGGACGCTTTATATGGAGACCAGCGTACAGTATATTGGTGTTAAAGGTACATGCCCACTCAGTAGGCACAAACTGTTTTTTATAGGAATTAAATAAACGTATAATTGTGTCACTATTCCCCCAGTTCTAAAAATTACGAGTGCCCGCTATACAGATATAATCATTTAGTAATATTTATTTTACTGATAGTGACGCGCGGTGGTATCAGGCTATTTTCCTATGCAAATGAGGCATGATATTTTTAAATTATTTATTCTGATTAAATGCGTCACTTGAAAACATAACATTTTTGACATATTATAAAGTATGATCATTGCACATCAAACAATAAATACAGGACATAAATAGTAGTGTCCGTTAACATTTTAAGATAAAACAGTTATCGCCCCTGCTGTCAGTGTGGAAATGTACGTCTGATATAAAATGTATAATAATGCCAATCAATACGTGGGGTAATGGTGAATTAATGTTTATTCTGTCAGTAAATGTCTCAGATGATGTCTGTGATATAAAGAACATGTTGTGCCTACTGAGTGGGCATGTACCTTTAAAGTGCATACAATCTAACATACGGCATTTCACATCACATGTACGGAGCACCGCAGGGGACATGGATTTTTTTTATTAATTCGTTCCGACGAAATAACAATTCGTTCCCTCAACTTAACAATTCGTTCCCTCGAATTAACAATTCATTCCCAAGATATAGCAATTCGTTCCCTCATTTTCACAATTCGTTCCCTCGAATTAACAATTGGTTCCCACGATATACCGCAACTATTCGTTCCCTCGATTTAGCAATTCGTTCCCTCGAATTAAAAATTCGTTCCCACGATATAGCAATTCGTTCCCTCAACCTAACAATTCGTTCCCTCGAATTGACAATTCGTTCCCAAGATATAGCAATTCGTTCCCTCATTTTAACAATTCGTTCCCTCGATTTAACAATTCGTTCCCACGAAATGACAATTCGTTCCTCAATTTAACAATTCATTCCCTCGAATTAATAATTCGTTCCCACGATATAACAGTTCGTTCCCACGAATTAACAATTCGTTCCCGTGGGAACAAATTGTTATTTCGTGGGAACGAATTGTTAAATTGAAGGAACGAATTGTTAATTCGTGGCAACGAATTGTTAATTCGTGGGATCAAATTGTTAAATTGTGGGAACGAATTGTTATTTCATTTGAACGAATTAATAAAAAAAAAGTATACGTCCCCTGCGGAGCTCCGTAAGCATGACACTTGTTCTAAATGTAACATTTTGATTTTTCGATTGTTTCTAGAATATGACAAAGGAAATTGGCCTCCATATAACATCAGTTATGTATGTTAACACATAGGTTAGATAATACGGAGCCCTGCATGGGGCGTATAATTATTTGTTTTATTAATTCGTTCCCACGCAATAGCAATTCGTTCACTGACTTAATTTAACAATTCGTTCCAACGAATTAACAATTCCTTCCCTCAATTTAATAATTCGTTCCTACGAAATAACATTTCGTTCCCACGGGAACGAATTGCTAATTCGTGGGAACGAATTGTCATATCGTGGAAACGAATTGTTAATTCGAGGGAACGAATTGTTAAATTGAGGAAAGAATTGTAATGTCGTGGGAACGAATTAATAAAAATAATCCATGTCCCCTGCGGGGCTCAGTAGATATCCAAGTCCGATAAAAACAATACTTCTATTACATATCCAAGATGCATGATCACGTGGTTACAACAACAACAACGTCGCCCACTCCAAAGTAAGTATTATTTGATAGTTTCCTTAATATACAACGGATTTTGATGCAAATATGGTGCAGCAAACGCGTCTTCGTGAGCTGCATTTGGTGTACTATGGAGTTTGGCACAGACATGGGTCGTTTTTGCGAAGAATCGATTTCCGTGTCGGAGACACGGAAATCGATTCTTCGCAAAAACGACAGAAGTTTGGGCGAAAATACAGATACCACCAAAAGCAACTTAACAAGATGCGTTTGATGCACCATATTTCATCAAAATCCGTTACGTAATAAGGACACTATACAATAATACGTACTTTGAATCGGTACTTGTTGTTGTTGTTAGTACCACGTGATCAAACACCTTGATCTCGCACTGGAAATGTCCTGAAATTTGCCTGGACATTTTGTTAAGATTTCTTTACCGAACGCGGTTTTGAAGGCATTGTGTCTATGTAACCCTAAATTCGGGTTATGTGTCTCAGATGTTATCTCAGATATTCAATATAATTATGATTTTAGTAGGTATGGACTGCATATGGCATATATCAACAAAATGTCCCAGTTTATTCAATCAAATTCCACACAGTTTGTGTCTGATTCATGTTGTCCGGCTAGCGCTATCGACTACGAACGCGCTTCTCACCAATGCGGCCCGGGCTCTCGCGCTTGTTTATAGTCGTTGTACATTAACCCTTTGAACCCGAAAGCCCGATATATCGGTTTATGCAAACAGTGCAGATCCAGATGAGCCGGCTCGTAACGAGCCGTCTCATCAGGATCTGCACTGTTTGAAAGTGATTTTCATATTTTTGAGAAAAACAAATACACGGAAATCGATTCTTAAAAACGCAAAAACAGACAGAAGTTTGGGCGAAAATACAGAGACCACCAAATGCAGCTTAACAAGACGCGTTTGATGCGCCATATTTCATAACAATCCGTTACTTAATACGGACAATATTAAAGAATACGTACTTTGAATCAGATGGATTCTGAAGTTTAAGTACTTGTTGTTAGTACCACGTGATCATACACCTTGTATTTGGTACGTACTTGTACTGCTTTCAAGTTTAGACAAAAAGGAGCGCCGTGGCGTAATGGTTAGTGTGTCGGACTACTGATGGTTCGAGCCTGACTAGCGGCGTGCGTTGTGTCTTTGAGGAAGACACTGTATCCACACTGCTCCAGTTCACCCAGCTGTAAATGGGTACCGATAATTCGTAGTTGCTCTGTAAATACGAATTACCGGCTTCTCTCAAAAATCTCTACCTCCGTTTTTTCTCCCATGCAAGGTCCTAGAGCCAGTGCCTCCGTTAAATATAAGCTATTTAAAAAAAAAAAGTTAGGCATCAAGTGTGAAATGCCTAAACTGTTGTTTTTTTAGCTAGCTAATAATTAAACAATATCATTTGCGTATGAAAATACCTTTAACGACAGATACCCCAACACGCCATACTCAGTAGAAACAAAATGTTTTTTATATCAGATATTTTTTCCCATTCACGGCACTAACCTACTATTCTATTTATCCCGTCAACACCTACAAATGACTGTAAAATGCAACAATTGTATTGACTGGATATCAAAAATGTTTCACGGCACCGTGTTTCACGGCACATACGCACTGTGTTGACGGGATAAATCTGAAACAAAGCACACTAATAATTGAGAAAAATACTCCTTTTCTGCCAAACATTGTAAGTGTTTAGGTTCGTTTTCTCATGAACTTGATGACTTGGTTGAAGTATTGTTGTTCGTTTACAGACGACTAGATCTAGGACAAGTGAAATACTCGACTAAAAGTCAAATTTTACTTATAGTGTTACATTGTGTGTGGGAACGTGTATTTTACTGCTTCGCGACCAGTGTAGTCCCAGATCAGACTGCCAGTCGCCATTTCTAATTGGATAACAGAAAATGGGCATAGGCTGCATGTAACTGTTTACAAGAAAACATTTTTAATGTGAAATTTACAGACTATCATAATTTTGCACTTACGAACATTTTAGTCGTTCGAAGTTGAGTGAAACGGCAATCAGACACCTTGTAAATAGTTGTGTTAGTATTTTTGGTGGGTTTCTTTGTCACTTATCTCCGATGGTAATATTTGTTCGTGATCGCAAAGCATGAACACGTGTCTTTGAGCGGTCATATGCATAGTTTACAGTGGAACCTCTCTAAACGGGACACACTGGGAGGTCCCCTTTAGAGAGGTCCAGTGCATGTCCGGGCGGTTTTGTCTGTTCCGTGCAAGCTCGCTGTGGTTTTTCTCCGGGCATTCCGGATTTCCTCCACATGAAAAACAGGGGACCGTTTCACTAAACTTCGTACGACTAAAATGTTCGTAAGTGCAAATTTAAGGTCGTCTGGAAATTTCAATTGATAGATTTACATGTATTGAGCATATGCTGCATACGCAGCCTATGCTCAATAAATGTAAATCCAATAATTGTTTACAAGAAAACTTTGTTAATGTGAAATGTACAGACTACCATAATTTTGCACTTACGAACAGTTTAGTCGTACGAAGTTTAGTGAAACGTACCCAGGCAACTAGTATCATAAATAATAAACGATCTGTTTAATGGCCTGGACTAATTTATTACAAAATAAACTACTACTTAATTCGGCCACCGGTGAATAAAGCGTGGCAGGGACGGTGGGTAATATGCACCATATTGGGATTAAACTTGCAGCATGTGAAATAACTGAAACGCCCCCCCAGGTCACGGTCAACCGCTGACTTCGTTTCACTAAACTTCGTACGACTATAAATGTCGTAAGTGCAAAATTGTGTAAATTTCACATTAACAATGTTTTCTTGTAAACAATTATTAGATTTACATTTATTGAGCACAGGCTGCATAAGCAGCCTATGCTCAATAAATGTAAATCCATCAATTGAACTTTCCAGACGATTCCAAATTTGCACTTACGAACATTTTAGTCTTAGGAAGTTTAGTGAAACGACGCCCTGGTCTCTGTGTACATAGTAAGCCCCATATTTCTCGGGTTGGGCATTTTATTTATAGACCATGTGTAATTTCTGCGGGGCGTGGCGGGCATCTGCCCCATCCTGCCTTGTGACTTGGAGAGGTGCGCCGAAATGTAAGCGGAGGATTTGTACGTGGAATACAGACACACAGGGGGCGCACTGTCCTCATGTCTACTGTCTATTCCACGTATTGCTGCCGACAAACGTTTGACAATTAAACAGTAAATCGTACAACTATATACATGTAAGTACATGTAGTTTTTCACCAATAACAAAAAAATAAATATTTTAATAAATTCAATCAAATATTGATTTTGTTGCGAAAGAACGATTTTCCTACGGGAATTTAACATGGGGGCTAAACATATATTTTATTTATATATTTTTTTATTTGTGGACCGATTTTCAAAATCTGACTTGTTTTCTTATTTATATCATTTCCGAGCTATCTAGCCAGGTTTCGGAGTCAATTTCCAATTTTTTTCGTTTTAAGACTCCTCCCACTCTTTTTTCCCCCATGTTAAATTCCCATAGGAAAATCGTTTTTCGCTATAAAATCAATATTTTTATGGAATTTCATCAAACAATAAATTTTGGAGAGTGTTACTTTTTTGTTATTGGTGAAAAAGTACTTACATTTAACTTTATTTTAGATTTAATGTGTTCAATAGCCAAAAGTTCGTCGGCAGAAACACGTGGAACAGACAGTAATTTCGTTCTCTATCAAATTTATGCTGAATCACCCTATTTCCGTGCATGTTGTTAAAACCGTACACGCCCAGGTTTAATTTCCTCTCCTGACAGCGGCTAAAGATGACAATACATAATTAAATCTAAAAAATATTTAAAAGTAAGTACTTTTTTATCAAAAAAGTCATCCTCCCCCAAAAAAATTATTTGATGAAATTCCATCAAATATTGATCTTATTGCGAAAAAACGATTTTCCTATGGGAATTTAACATGGAGGAATTTAACATGGGGGCTAAAAATAGACTTTTTAAAAATATTTTTTTTTATTTGTGGACCGATTTTCAAAATCTAACTTTTGTTTTCTGAATTACATCATTTTCAAGCCATCTCGCCAGGTTTAGGAGTCAATTTCCATTTTTTTTTCGTTTTGATCCTTTAGGATCAAAAAACGAAAAAAATTGGAAATTGACCAAAGAACGAAAAAAATTGGAAATTGACTCCCCATGTTAAATTCCAATAGGAAGATCGTTTTCTCACAATAAAATCAACATTTTAGGGAGGGTGACTTTTTTGTTATTGATGAAAAAGTACTTACGTTTAAATATGTTTTAGATTTAATGTGTTTAATAGCCATAAGTTCGTCGGCAGAAACACGTGGAACAGACAGTATTTTCGTTCTCTATACAATTTATGCTGAATCACCCTATTACACGTCCAGGTTGAATTTCCTCTTCTGACAGCGGCTAAAGATGACAATACACAATTTGGCGTGCATTGCTACATGTAGCTGCATCATTATTTGATGATTTTCATGTTCCAGATTGTGCAATATTATGTATCTTAACCATTTGAACCCGACATCCCGCTATAGCGGGGTTTGCAAACAGTGCAGATCCAGATAAGCCCGCTCGTAACGCAGAATCTGCACTTGTTGTCAGTAATTTTTATATAATTATTTCAATATTTTCATATCCCATTTTTATAAATGGACTAGTCTAAAAATCATTTTATGACGGTTGGATCCGGATTAGTTGAAAAATTAACGTATCAAAATCCATAACAAGGGTTGAAAGCGTTACATTTGCATGAGGCCAAAAAAGAAAATTGTTTCTTTCCGCTAACACCTGGACGACAAAAAATAGGGTAGGCGAAACTTTTTTTTTTCTCGATTTTTTTTTCCGTTCACGACACACTTTTTGTACTGGATATGTTAACCCTTACTACGCTGAATTAAATGTTGTCGTCTCCTGGAAATGTTTTTTTTAATATTTCTCAACAAGAACTCCAGTGGAGACGATTCTCATGTGCTGTCAAAACCAGTTTTTTGTTAAGAATGAAAGCAAAAATTAAAAACAGCAGACGGCAATTTCCGTCAACAGCGTAGGAAGGGTTAGCCCACTATGGGTTAGTGAAAATATACCGTTTAAAAAATTACCGATATGACGAAAAAAAGTGTAGGGTCGGCTGGACAAAATAGGGTGGATCGGGTTAACTTAGTGGAAACAAACAATTTTTGTTTACGCCTGTCTCATGAGGCGAGTCAATTAAATTTGGGTCCACCGTGTTCGACACCCAACGGCCTGTGTTAATCTTTTCAACCCTAAGGAACTGGAATGGACTGTGCTATGCTAATGTTCCGACCAATCCAATGGTCACAAAATGATTTTCAGATTCGTCCATTTATGAAAAGAAAAGGGGTGTTTTTGTTCTGAAGAAATATTAAAATTACTTTCAAAAAGTGCAGATCCTTACGAGACGGCTCACCTGGATCAGAACTTTTTGCATAAACCGATATAGCGGGATTTCGGGTTCAAAGGGTTAATCTTGCCCAGATTATCAACGTTTCGGAACATCTATTGGCAACCTCAACTCAGCTCAGGCTCAGACAATCAACCTGCTGGATTTGAAGCACATTATTCAAGTATTTTTAAGTAAACAAATTGACCAACTATTTGCAAGGCGGTAGCGTATCCCGAGAAATGATGTTTGACGATTTACTGTTAAATACCTTTTTATATATAGATGAGTAAAGAGCTTATACATTTTATTGTGTCAAACTTATCCGTCCCTAATGAAACTATTAGAGTCCGTTGTCCTGGATTTTCTATGTACGATCAGCTACATTATATATACCATATGTTCTACTTCGCATTTTGCGTTCTTTGTCAAACGCCAGAAGTGGTGAAACTGACTGATGGCTGGAACGCAAAAAGATGGCCGAGTTTGCCACTCACGGGTACTTAATCAATATCGGCGAGAAACAGCGACGCGATAATGGAGGTTGGATGTACTTCACAATATCGCATGTTTGCCTTGTAAGACTAGTAGTGAGATTCCAATTCACTCTTGAATTTACACTCCTGGGGGCCGTTTCACTAAACTTCGTACCACTAAAATGTTCGTAAGTGAACAATTATGATAGTCTGTAAATTTTACATTAACACTGTTTTCTTGTAAACCATTATTGGATTTACATTTATTGAGCATAGGCTGCATATGCAGCCTATGCTCAATACATGTAAATCCATCAATTGAAATTTCCAGACGATCCTACATTTGCACTTAAGAACATTTTAGTCCTACGAAGTTTAGTGAGACGGCCCCCTGTAGCCTATTTCACCAACATTGCAAAGTATACTTTTCTAGCAAAGTATACTTTGAGGAATAATCATTTATTTTTCCCAAAATGCGTTATTTCATATAGAACTAATCACTGCACATATTTGATGATTAAAAGTATGCAGAATTATTATACTGAATTTATTACATTATCACAGACAAAATGGCTGTGAAATGTAATAAATTCAGAATAATAAAAAATATTAAATTTATCCTTAAATTGAAAATGTCTCCCTCAAAGTATACTTTGATAGAAAAGTATACTTTGCAACTTTGATGAAATCGGCTACTGGAGACTGTCGGCTACTGAACTTACAATGTACACTACATTTTGCGCTAATATTGCCAATATTTGTCAATTTATTTAAAATACTTTAATATTGCGATTTAAATCAAGCAGGTTGAATGGGTGAGCCTGAGCTGTACTACATAGCTGTCGAATAAGAGCAGGTGTATTTGATCGTGAGACAAATAACTGCTCAAGTGCTGCCTAATGTAATTTATGACGTGCATTATAAAATGACAATGGCATGTAAAGTGTCAGGCTACAAGTATTATAAATAATAAATAATCATTTTAATGGCCGGGACTATATTGACAAATTTATTACAAAATAAACAAGTGACGGACCTACCTAATATGGTCACAGGCTCATAAAGCATGACTGGGATGGAAAATGGTTAAACAATCCTCATTATGTTTAGCCACGAAAATAGACTATTACAATCGAACCTGCCCAACGGCCACCTCTCTACAACAACACCTCTGTATAACAGCCGCTAGTTTATATCCCAAACGGATGATTTGCTCTGTATCTAACCCTTAGACTGCTGAGCACGAAAATTGTCGTCTGCTGTTGCTTTGCCATTGCTTTCTCAATAAAAACATGTTTTGACAGCATTTTAGAATCATTTTCATTGAAAACATTTTCCCTACTATTCTCTATTTCTCCAGTCACAGCCACAATTTAGAAATTATTTAACCATTGTACCATTCCTGGCGCGCTTTATCCATAAGTGAAATTGACTGTATCATTACCTCTCAAACCATCGATTTAAGATTGGAACAACAAAAAGACATACGAGCTGTGAAGTTTATAATAATAATAGCAACAACAACAACAACAACCATAATTTTAATAATAATAATACTAAAACCCTTTATTTCATTCATGTGAGAACATTATGACAACATGAGGTAAGAATACATGATATGTAGCATGAGCATGGCACAATGTCACTAGCGCGATGTTTATGACATACAGGATATTCCATCGAACATTTTGAATAGCGGGAAATAATACACGAGGGTGCGTCGGCTTCCGCGTAAGCAACGAGTGAGCGTAGAGAACGAGTTGCTTGCACGGACGCCGACGGACACGAGTGTATTATTTCCGCTATTCAAACATGTACGATGGAATATCCTATTTATTACACTTCTATATATGCACATTTAGTCTATTTTTGAGATTAAACACAATGAATTGTGATGTGCGCATGAATAGTTACACAATGGCGTGTTTTCCCGCGTTTTGACGTTACGTTGTGTGAAGTCAAATGTGACGTCATGTAAACTTTTTGAAATCAAAATTACGCAGCTGTTTCTATGAACCAGATATATTTGACTGCATGTTTGGAATGTGTTCAATCACATTAACATACTAGATTAGTCGAAACCCTTTACAAGTTTTCAAATAACTTTATTTTGACTGTAATAAAAAGTAAACATTTTGCATGGTAGCTCGTGGTTTCCAAGAAATCAGGCGCGCAATTACGGGTGTTCTCTTCACGGTGTATTATTTGTAAGGAGTTGATTACGGGTTTTCTCTCACAGCGAAACCCATGCAAATAACTCGCAAGAGTGTAATAAAACTAGATATATCTGTGCATATAGTACAGTGGAACCTCTCTAAACCGGACACACTGGGAGGTCCCCAGGATTACCGCTTCAGAGATGTTCCACTGTAAAACAGACAAATAAGCACTCCAAGAAATGAATGTGTGCTTTGAGAAGAGGAACACACATTAACATAATAGATAACTCTAAACGAAACCCACCATAATTAACCCTTTCAACCCTAAGGAACTGGAATGGACTGTGATATGCTAATGTTCCGACCAATCCAATGGTCACAAATTTATTTTCAGATTCGTCCATTTATGAAAAGGGGGTGTTTTTGTTCTAAGAAATATTAAAATTACTTTCAAAAAGTGCAGATCCTGATGAGACGGCTCGTTACGAGCCGCTCATCTGGATCTGCATTTTTTGCATAAACCGCTATAGCGGGATTTCGGGTTGAAAGGGTTAAGAACACACATCTTTCTGGGTGTCCAGTTTAGAGAGGTTCTACTGTATTAGATGTGATTATGTCAAAGTCAGACCACCGATACAATCACGTGAGAATCGTCTCGGAAAAATGATGATGAGGGCTCACCAACATATTTGCAGCAAATACAGTAGATTCAACTATTATTATTAAAATTACTATTGTTGTTGTTGTTGTTATTATTATCCAAAATTACACTCAAGTATTTATTTAGACAGCAAAAATACTTGAGTGTAATTTTGGATAATGACAATGTCTTTTCATGATTGTAAAGCGCTTCAGATCTTTTTTTCTATACATTTGGATTTTCGTGCGCGACATATACAAGGTGCATGATCACGTGGTTACAGAACAACAACGTCGCCCACTCCAAAGTAAGTATTATTTGATATTTTCCCTAATATGCAACGGATTTTGATGTAATATGGCGCAGCAAACGCGTCTTCATGAGCTGCATTTGATGGTCCATGGAGTTCGGCACAGACTTATGTGGTTTTTGCGAAGAATCGATTTCCGTGTCGGAGACACGGAAATCGATTCTTCGCAAAAACGACAGAAGTTTGGGCGAAAATAAAGAGACCACCAAATGCAGCTTAAAAAGACGCGTTTGATGCGCCATATTACATCAAAATCCATTACGTAATAAGGACACTATAAAATAATAAGATGTACGTACAATGAATCGGTACTTGTTGTTGTTGTTAGTACCACGTGCTCATACACCTTGATATATAAATGCTACTGAGCAATTGTATACCGCTGACTGTTGTAGCGATATAGTGCAATACGTGCATCTTTAATCGAGTGTGCTACTTTATTTTCATTTATCTCGTCCCAGTTTATGAACTTGCACATGCATTATGACTCAGCGAAATTGAAGACAGATATGTTTTTTGCAACTATATCTGAACAAAAAAACAGGAAGACCTATTATCTATTTTGCCAGCTAGACCCAGATCCTACACTGTGCACACTGCGCATATACTGTTCACAACTGTTCCGCTATACAGATATTATCATTTATTAATATTTACTTTACTGATAACGACTCGCTGTGGTATCAGGCTATTTTCATATGCAAATGAGGCATGCTATTTTTAACTATTTATACTAATTAAATGAGTCACCTGAAAACATAATATGTTGACATATTATAAAGTAGGATCATTGCACAAATAATAAATACAGAGATGAAATGGCCCCCTGATATCAGTGTGTAAAATTACGTCTGATATAAAATGCCAATCCATACATGTGCGCGTGCGCGCGCTTGTGCGCGTGCGTGCGTGCGTGTGTGCGCGCGCGTGTGTGCGTGTGTGTGTGCGTGTGTGGGGGGTAATGATGAATGACTGTTTATATTTTCCAGAAAATGCATATCTACAGAATATACAAAACTATCTGTCTCTCTATATTATAACCTGGCATGTGGTACCCCAGATTTAACAGGGCAACTATTCCCGCAAAATAGGCTTATTTACAGAGATGCAGTTACACATACAAATACAAAACAACAACATCTATTATATAGCCTATGTAGGTGACGGAACACCTCAAAATACTTCTCATGTTACTGCCCAGGCTCCGCCAATCTAACTGCTTTGCCAATATATGTTCAGAAACGTTGACATATGGGCAAGATTAACGCAGTCGGTTGTGCATTTACGAAAAGCAGCGAGTTGGCATTAACAATAGACGGTCCGAAACATTTGAATCTTGACAACATGAGAAGATTAACGCAGTGGGTTATGCACAATAGTTGAACACTCGGCACCCGTTTATCTCCTGACAGATCACGTATATTTAGTAACACCGCGTAGTAATATGATAAACATTAACACCCATTTCTACATATATATGATATAAATACGTGGCTGTGACTGGACAATGGGACCTATGTGATTGTAACCATGGCAACCAGTGTATTCCACGGGCGCGTTTCACTAAACTTCGTACGACCAAAATGTTCGTAAGTGTAAAATTATGATTTCACATTAACAATGTTTTCTTGAAAACAATTATTGGATTTACATGCTCAATAAATTTAAATCCATCAATTGAAATTGCCAAACGATCCTAAATTTGCACTTACGAACCTTTTAGTCGAAGAAGTTTAGTGAAACGGTCCCGAGATCTGCACCCGCGCAGTCTGCTCAGGATCTGCACTCTTCGCCATTCCATCGATAAAACACTGCCAGAAATGGATTGTGGGGCAATGTTCTTCGAATTTGTCATTTACTGGGATCTATGTCCGAGTCTACCGGGAGCGAATTCGATTGGCTGATCGCATCACCATAATTACGTATTCGTACTATGTGCTAACGTTAAGCTACATAATAAAATGACGGCGTTCCAAATGACGCTGCCAATGGCGCGATAAAGCAATGATGTTTTGACTTTGACGTTGACGTTGACGTTGACGTTGACTTCATCATGTTTAAACCTTTGAGCCCGAAAGCCCGCTATAGCGGCTTATGCAAACAGTGCAGATCCAGATGAGTCGGCTCGCAACCAGCCGTCTCATCAGGGTATGTACTTTTTGTAACTCAGTGATTTTCATATTTTTGAGAACATAAAAAAACAACCTTTTTTATAAATGGAATAGTCTGAAAATCAGTTTGTGACGGTCGCATTGGTTGCAAAATTAAAGGTACATGCCCACTCAGTAGGCACAACATGTTCTTTATAGGAATTAAATAAGTGTATAATTGTGTCGCGTTTCCATCAGTTTTAAAAATTACGAATGCCTGCTATACAGATTAATCAATTAGTAATATGTATTTTACTGATAGTGACGCGCGGTGGTATCTGGGTATTTTCATATGCAAGTGAGGCATAATATTTTTTATTATTTATACTGATTAATTGTGTCACCTGAAAAAAATACAATTTTCGACAGATTATAACGTATGATCATTGCACATCAAAACATAAATACAGAGAATAAATAGAAATGTCCGTTAACATTTTAAGGAAACACGGTTATCGCCCCTGATATCAGTGTGGAAACTTACCTCTGCTATAAAATGTATAATAATGTCAATCAATACGTGGGGTAATGGGGAATGAATGTTTATTTTGCCAGAAAGAGTCTCAGATGATGTCTCTGATATAATGAACATGTTGTGCCTACTGAGTGGTCATGTACCTTTAAAGGTACATGCCCACTCAGTAAGCACAATATGTTCTTTATAGGAATTAAATAGTGACATGTACCTTTAACATATCAACATCCATTCCAGCTATTTAGGGGTGAAAGAGTTAAACGTAATTAGAAGTATATCACTCATGCATGATCATCTCTTTATTAATCTCCTTAACTGATCTCATAAAAATAAACTCCTCAGAGCATCATTTCTTACGAAATCAGTAACCTCGTTTAATACATATCTGAATAAATCAAAACAAAAAATATGTAAGATCACCTATGCATTAAACTTGGCCTACTTCATAGTAAACGAGATATTTATTATTTTCATTGACTGATTCCATAAAAAAAATACTCGGCATAACCTCGTTTCTTATGAAATCAGCAAACTCGTATAATAAATATTATATTAAATAGTCATGTAAGATGCGTTATTCAATTAATACGCAACTTATGCATACATAATTAGGACAAGGGTCATGCGCACACGTCACCTTGTAACAAATATATATGAGACACGCCATGTGATCTTGTACCTTCGGACATCTGCGTAATTTCATAATATACGTTTACCAAAGTTACAATATTTTCCGTAAATGGAGTCAAACGTTGACAAAATTATAGGAGTACATGTAGAGTTATATTCCGCATGTACTCTGAAAATGTTGTCAACGTTTGGCTTTATTTCTGAAAAATATTGTAAATTTTGGAAACGTATTTAATGAAATTCCGCAGATGTCCGAAGGTACAAAATCGCATGGTGTGTCTCATATGTGGCTGTGAGTGGAGAAATGTGGCTTATGGGATCTGTGACCAGTGTAGCTCCTGGTCAAATAAGACACTCCTGTAGTCTGATAACAGTATTTATTACTTTTTCAGCAGTGAAATGCGTTGTTATGCAGTGAACATAAGTCATATTTCACTGCACGTGCTTTCACCAGTGATAATATAGCAAAACAAATGAAAACGATGGGAAATTTAACGAAACGAAAAAATACCAAAAAAAAATATTTTTGGGAAATTTTATTTTGGTTTATACTAAATTTCGACCAAAATCTTTTTTTCTTCAAAAAGCTGGGAAATTCGTCATAACGAAAAGTAAATAGAAAATCACACGTCGTGCTTCTAACAAGGAATATATAGAGGATATTCAGATTTTTGCAACGAATATCACATATATGTTCATCTCGTGGTGTCATATGTCCATATTTCACTCGTGCAAGCACTCGTGAAATATGAACATATGACACCACGAGATGAACATATATGTGATATTCGTTGCAAAAATCTGAATATCCTCTATATATTCCTTGTTAGAAGCACGACGTGTGATTCATTGATGCAATTACGAACATTACAGATCCCGATCAGACTGCGCGGATGCGCAGGCTGATCTGGATATGTACTGGTCCACAAACCATATAAGCTCAAGTCTCCGGTCACAGCCACATATTTGGCGGGGACGATCGATATTACGGGAATTATTGTCGAGTCAAGATGACTGAAATTACGGCCAGATATCCGAAGGTACGAAATCACATGGCGTGTGTGAAATATATATTCACCAGCCAGACAATATGAATATCATATGATAACAATGTGTAATCATGTGTAGTGACATATGAGGCGGTATATAGTATGCACATGCGTCCTTTAGTGCACGTACACCTACATCCGGGCTACACAAAGTAGGTCACGAGCATCTGCGTTGTATCATTCCAGCTACATCAGTACCCGCGATAATCTGGCTAATATTTGTATTGTTTATCTCATATTGTCCTTGAAATCAAGCAGCTTGCTTGGCAGAACCTGACCCAGTTAGTGGTTACTTAAGAATGTATACTATATAAAGAATACCAGTAGCCTATTTCACCAACATTGCAAAGTATACTTATCTAGCAAAGTATACTTTGAGGGAGTAATCATTTATTTTCCCCGAAATTCATTATTTCATGTAGAACTAACGACTGCATATATTTGATGATTAAAAGTATGCAGAATTATTATACTGAATTTATTACATTATCACAGCCAAAGTGGCTGTGATAATGTAATAAATTCAGTATAATAAAAATTAATAAATTTATGCAAAAATTTTAAATTTTGATGAAATCAGCTGCTGGCTAGAAAGTAGTGTTTGTTTATTATAATCTCACCCTATTGAAATGGCCAGCCACCTTTGGTGTATGATACATAGAGAATACCAGGCTACAGTATTTTGATATCAAGTCTATCAGGCAAGGCTAGGAAACGCGTAGGAATTCCGAGGCTTGCACATTAAATCTAAAAAATATTTAAAAGTAAGTACTTTTTTATCGATAACAAAAAAGTCACCCTCACAGAAACATTTTATTTGATGAAATTCCATCAAATATTGATTGTATTGCGAATAAGCGATTTTCCTATGGGAATTTAACATGGGGAGTCAATTTTCAAAATTTTTCGTTTTTGAAATTGAAATTGAAATTTTGGAAATTGACTCCGAAACCTGGCGAGATAGCTTGAAAATGATGTAACTAAGAAAACAAAAGTTAGATTTTTAAACAAATAATTTTTTTCTTTTTTTAAAAATCTATTTTTTAAATTTCTATTGGAAAATCTTTTTTTCGCAATAAAATCAGTATTTGATGGAATTTCATGAAATAATTTTTTTTTGGGAGGGTGACTTTTGTTACAAAAACGGGGAACAGACAGTAGATTCAGAAGGCCTGTTCTAGCTCACGTATTGTGACCGACATTATTGACCGACTTTAACGCGCACTTGCTAATTTTACTTTGGATTTTTGTAACACCTTCCCAGTAAAGACGGCTAAAAATAACTGAGGTTGGACAAACATGTTAACAAAAGTTTCTCCCCAGAAATCCATTCACTGACAGTATACAATAACACAAACAAAATCCCACCCGATGAAACCTATGGCAAATGCCAATTTTCAGGAAAATCCAAGATGGCCGCCTTATATAAAGGTGTACTATTGAAATAGACATTTCTTTGGTACTAAGCAATATAAAAACATGTTTCATGTGTTATTTCCAATTATCATTAGGATACCGATATGCTGGCCAATAATTTTCAGGATCTCAGATGCCAAGGTCATTCATTAAGGACAAGGTCAAATGCAAAATTCACACACACCAAAATCCAGTAAATGTTATATATTTGCAGCTCCTAACAACATAAAATACATTTTTACCATCTTTTCACAGGTTAGTATTTCATTTAGTGTTCACTTTTTAGGTCAAGGTCATATATTATTGGTCAAGGTCATATATCAGGTCAAGGTCATATATCGGTAGGTCAAGGTCATATATTAGGTCAAGGTAGATGTCGAATATACGTCTCGAATCTAGCCGAAACTGATGCATATTTTCTATCCATAAGGAATTTTCATGTGTAATTTCCGAATATATACGTCATCTAATTCCATAATTTATATCCCACGCCGAACTAATTTCCGTAACCGTGAGGCGCAGTTAAAATAATTCTTAAGAAAACGGAAAATAAACACATTTTCTTGATGAATTTATTTCAAATGCCGGAATTATAAGGAATGAATGGATATAAACTTGGAAAAGTCGCGGGAATACTGGACGAGGCCTTCCGGCCTTCGTCCAGTATTCCCGCGACTGGAAGGCCTCGTCCAGTATTCCCGCGACTTTTCCAAGTTTATACCCCGATAAATTCCACAAAAAGGTAATTCATTCCTATATTGTAAATAAAACAATATCATAAATTCACCTAATAAAGTGTGTAATAACACCCCGCGAATGATCAATGGATGAACAGCAGTCGCTACAGGGTAATCATGTCAATTTATTCATGAAATACGTATGCATATTTATGAATTATTACTTGTGTCACATGTATTATATGTTTTATAAATTACAACATCTGGAACTATGTGTATCTTATATTGACGACCTTACGTTAAAACACCATTATTTAGAGATACCTTAACCCATTCACCCCTAAGTAACTGGAATGGAGTTTGATATGTTAATTTTGCAACCAATCCATCAATGATTTTCAGACAAGTCCATTTTATGAAAAGGGGATGTTTTTGTTCTCTCAAAAATGTGAAAACGTGTGTTATGCAATTAGAGGACCATGTATGTACTCGGAACAACCCTTTTTATCACAATGTATGATATAATTGTCGAATACAACGTCGTCTAATACACAGTGACTTTATTAAAACTGGATACCCACATTCCATCTTGCAATATAGCCAAACAATTCCAGCACAAAAATATTTACACAATTCCATAACATTTGATTGGTAAGTCTCTGTCAAAAATTTATATCCCAGTAAACTCCCACGCCGAACTACTTTATACAGGTGCGCTGTCAGTGCTGTCAATTGAAACAAATGGCTGCCGTCTGTCAAAATAAACACATTTTCTTGATGAATTTATTTCAAAGTTTTCCAAGTTTATACCCCGATAAATTCCACAAAAAAGGCAATTAATTCCTATAGTAACGGGACAGTTTATAATGCACAACGGACAGCACAGGATGATATGTGAACAAGGTAACATATCGAATGAACAAGATGATAAGGCGAATAGACACTATAGGAATGAATGGCCTTTTTGTGAAATTTATCGGGGTATAAACTTGGAAAAGTCGCGGGAATACTGGAAGAGGCCTTCCGGCATCGTCCAGTATTCCCGCGACTTTTCCAAGTTTATATCCCCGATAAATTCCACAAAAATCCATTAATTCCTATAATATATTTGTTTTGTCCATTCCTTGGACATTATTACACTCTTGCGAGTTATTTGTATGGGTTTCGCTGTGATAGAAAACCCGTAATCAACTCCTTACAAATAATACACCGTGAAGAGAACACCCGTAATTGCGCGCCTGTTTTCTTGGAAACCACGAGCTACCATGCCATACTATGGAACACCCCAGCTGTCTCATGTACCTGATAAGTGCGATTTGATGTCAATTCATAGAGACTACCTATGCTAGTGTATTTTGATATGAAGTTTATCAGGCAAGGCTAGGAAACGCGTAGGAATTCCGAGGCTTGCCCAAGAATTTCTACCGTTTCCGAGCAGAGCCTGATAAACTTGATATCAAACTACACTAGCCTGGTACTCTATTTATCAGGTAACTTTTTATGCTCGAAAATGACCACAGATGACGTCATTATCAATTGACAGAACGCGGACTTGTTTACGTTGCGCCATTACACTGACGTCATTCGGTAACGTCACGTGACGTCATCCGACCAATGGAACGTCAGTTTTCACTTCGTTGTAACCGTATGTTTTTATATCACGGCAATGCCTGATACAACAATATGTTATCAGTCAGTACGTATTCGGTCAATACAGGGCAGGTTACCTGATAAATGATGTTATTATGTCAACGTGCTATGCTGTCTTGTCAAAACTTACCATGTGCTGTCTACTCTGTATTATATCTTGCCAACTCGCCATGCTGTCTGGTCCAAATGTTATCATGTACTGTTCACAGTATATTATATCTTGGCAACTTATCTTGCGCAATTCGTATACGTTGCCCATTATGAATTATATGTTTGTCAATTCAACATGTTAGCTTGTCCGCAGCGTGATATGGGTTGTCCACTTTCCGTTATATTGTGCCATTTCAACATTTTATAACGTCCACATATTAGTATGTGCTGTCCATTGTACGTTACATTTTGTCCAGTCGTCATACTATCTTGTCAACATATTGGCATGTGCTGACCACCGTGCATTATATCGTATCCAGTCATCATGTTCATTATGTTGTCTTGTCCATATATTATGATGTGCTGTCCACACACTGGATATAACAAATGTATGAAAATATATATTTTCTCTCATGGTGAATGAATGAGTTGTAGCACGTATTACTCCATGCATGACACGATAAATACTACAACCATAGAACATTACATAGTTGCAAACAATACCAGCAACCTAAGTTGCATTTAATTACATATAGGATGTATCATTTTACATTCAAACTGTGACTGAATTATAGCAATTTACCCGGTTAATATTGGTCAGACTGAAAGTTAACAGTCTTTATTAAAACTAGATGGCCGAGCCCACATGTCACGCCCGCCGAGGCATTTGATACAAGTAGTACTAAACGAAGTTTGATAGTATACCGAAAACATGTAACCAAAAACTGTAACCAATGTGCCGACTATTATCGCGCTGTCCGAAAGCGGGTGAGACACAAAAGTAATTTGACGTTGACATTGGGCACAGGGGCAGCACGGGTTGTGCATAGAATGAAAATAGGGATGATGATAAGGACTATGTGAAGTTTCGAGCGATATGTTTCAGAGCTATAGCGTTCTTAAAAACTTTAACCTAAATCTAAAAACAGATTTAACCGGACGCACAATCGGGCGTACCTACATACATGCGAAGCCAATGTGCCGACTGTATGGTGCTGTCCGCAAGCGGGCGCGACAATATAAAAATGCTTTGTGGCCATCTTGGGAAATGGCCGCCATGTGTTCACTTTGAGCGCAGACAACGAGGTTTGATAGACAATAGACTACTAAATCCGAAAATTATACCAAAAATCCCCCAGGTGGGTGGTGGGTCGGTGTGGAGGAGGGATAGTTATTTCTGGTTCAAGGTCTAATAATTATTAATCTAAATAATTTATGATCAAGTATCCATAATTCAATCCAAGACAAAGTTTTCTAAATCGCTGCCAAAACACTAAAAACATGTGTTTTGTACACAATGTGATAGGTAATGGCAATGTAAATGGACATCCGAAGTACAAATTTCAGTTTTTGTTTGTTTATTGATGTTTAACGGGCTATCAACCGCTAGGGTCATTTAAGGACGGGCCAGCCGGTTCGATCCCGCATTGAACCTGCTGCATTGGGGCACATGATAATATGTGGACAAGACAACATGGCGAGCTGATAAGATAACATGCACATTGTACAGCACATGCTAATATTTGGACATAACAACATGGCGAGCTAATAAGATAACATGCACAGTGGACATCACATGATACTAGTTGGACAAGACAACATGACAAGCAAGTAAGATAACATGCACAGTGGACAGCACATGATAATAGTTGGACAAGACAACATGACAAGCAAATAAGATAACATGCACAGTGGACAGCACATGATAATAGTTGGACAAGACAACATGGCGAGCTAATAAGATATCATGCACAGTGGACAGCACATGATCATATTTGGACATAACAACATGGCGACTTGACAAGATAACATGCACAGTGGACAGCACATGATAATATTTTGACAAGACAACATGGCGAGCTCATAAGATAACATGCCCAGTGGACAGCACATGATAATATATGGACATATCAACATGGCAACTTGACAAGATAACATGCACAGTGGACATCACATGATAATATTTGAACATAACAACATGGCGACATAAGAAGATAGCATGCACAGTGGACAGCACATGATAATATTTTGACAATACGACATGACGAACTGGTAAGATAACATGCACAATGGACAGCACCTGATAATAGTTGGACTTAACAACATGGCGACTTGACAAGAAAACACACAGTGAAAGCACATGATAAGAGTTGGACTTAACAACATGCCGACTTGACAAGATAACATACACAGTGGACAACACATGGTACGATTTGGACAAGATAACATGGCGTATTGACAAGATAACAGCCACAGTGGACAGCACAAGATAAGATTTGGACAAGACAACATGGCGAGATGATAAGATAGCATGCACAGCGGACAGCACGTGATAAGATTTAGACATTATTGACATGATAGCTCATGCATTGACGTCATATCACACTTGTCGTGTACATGAGACAGTTGGGGCGTTCCATACACAATGTTTACTTTATATTACAGTCAAAATAAAGTTATTTGAAAACTTGGAAAGGGTTTCGACTAATCTAGAAACATGCAGTCAAATATATCTGGTTCATAGAAACAGCTGCGTAATTTGGATTTCAAAAAGTTTACATGACGTCACATTTGACGTCACACAACGTAACGCTAAAACGCGGTAAAACACGTCATTGTGTAACTATTCATGCGCACATCACAATTCATTGTTTATAATCTCAAAAATAGACTAAATGTGTATATATATCCGCCGTGGAAGTGTACTAAATAGGATATTCCGTCGTACATGTTTGAATAGCGGAAATAATACACTCGTGTCCGTCGGCGTCCGTGCAAGCAACTCGTTCGCTACGCTCACTCGTTGCTTACGCGGAAGCCGACACTCCTGTGTTATTTCCCGCTATTCAAAATGTACGATGGAATATCCTCTATTTATTATACTTTTTGAATTGTCAGTTTGATATCAGGGGCGATAACCGTGATTCCTTAAAATGTTAGTCTCTCTATTTATTATACTTTTTGAATTGTCAGTTTGATATCAGGGGCGATAACCGTGATTCCTTTAAATGTTAGTCTCTCTATTTATTATGCTTTTTGAATTGTCAGTTTGATAGCAGGGGCGATAACCGTGATTCCTTAAAATGTTAGTCTCTCTATTTATTATACTTTTTTTGAATTGTCAGTTTGATATCAGGGGGCGATAACCGTGATTCCTTTAAATGTTAGTCTCTCTATTTATTATGCTTTTTGAATTGTCAGTTTGATAGCAGGGGCGATAACCGTGATTCCTTAAAATGTTAGTCTCTCTATGTATTATACTTTTTGAATTGTCAGTTTGATATCAGGGGCGACAACCGTGATTCTTTTAAATGTTAGTCTCTCTATTTATTTTTGATGTGCAATGATACTTTACATGTATATTAAATAGAGAATAGTAGGTTAGTGCCGTGAATGGGAAAACATATCTGGCAAGGCTCAGGAAACGGGATGAGCGAGGCTATGCCGAGCACATCCCGTTTCCATGCCGCGCCAGATATTTTTTCCCATTCACGGCACTAACCTACTATTCTATTTATCCCGTCAACACCTACAAATGGCTGTAAAATGCAAACATAGTAATGACTGGATATCAAAAATGTTTCACGGCACCGTGTTTCACGGCACATACGCACTGTGTTGACTGGATAAAGTTACATATACACCATGTCACTCCTAAGTAACTGGAATGGAATGTGAAATGTTTCACGGCACCGTGTTTCACAGCACATACGCACTGTGTTGACGGGATAAAGTTACATATACACCCTGTCACTCCTAAGTAACTGGAATGGAATGCGAAATGTTTCACGGCACCGTGTTTCACGGCACATACGCACTGTGTTGACGGGATAAAGTTACATATTCACCATGTCACTCCTAAGTAACTGGAATGGAATGTGAAATGTTTCACGACACCGTGTTTCACGGCACATACGCACTGTGTTGACTGGATAAAGTTACATATACACCATGTCACTCCTAAGTAACTGGAATGGAATGTGAAATGTTTCACGGCACCGTGTTTCACAGCACATACGCACTGTGTTGACGGGATAAAGTTACATATTCACCATGTCACTCCTAAGTAACTGGAATGGAATGTGAAATGTTTCACGACACCGTGTTTCACGGCACATACGCACTGTGTTGACGGGATAAAGTTACATATACACCATGTCACTCCTAAGTAACTGGAATGGAATGTGAAATGTTTCACGACACCGTGTTTCACGGCACATACGCACTGTGTTGACTGGATAAAGTTACATATACACCATGTCACTCCTAAGTAACTGGAATGGAATGTGAAATGTTTCACGGCACCGTGTTTCACAGACATACGCACTGTGTTGACGGGATAAAGTTACATATTCACCATGTCACTCCTAAGTAACTGGAATGGAATGTGAAATGTTTCACGACACCGTGTTTCACGGCACATACGCACTGTGTTGACGGGATAAAGTTATATATTCACCCTGTCACTCCTAAGTAACTGGAATGGAATGTGAAATGTTTCACGGCACCGTGTTTCACGGCACATACGCACTGTGTTGACGGGATAAAGTTACATATTCACCATGTCACTCCTAAGTAACTGGAATGGAATGTGAAATGTTTCACGGCACCGTGTTTCACGGCACATACGCACTGTGTTGACGGGATAAAGTTATATATACACCGTGTCACTCCTAAGTAACTGGAATGGAATTTCATGTTAATTTTGAAAGAAATTCAATGGTCACACAATTACTTTTCAGACTAGTTCATTTATGTAATGTTGTGTTTTTGTTCTCAAAAATATGAAAATTACTTGCGAAAAGTGCAGATCCTGATGAGACGGCTCGTCACGAGCCGACTCATCTGGATCTACATTGTTTCCCAATACCACTATATTATGGAACGCCAAATCTACATAAACTCAAATATATATTGCTAGCAACAAATATTTGGAGCTAGCAATAAATATTTGGAGAGCTCTCGAAAATCATTTGGAGAGCTCTCGAAATCAATTAATGATATCTCGAAATCATTTGGAGAGCTCTCGAAATCATTTGGAGCGAGCATTATATAACATTTGATTTGGAGAGCTCTCTAAATCAATTGGAGAGCTCTCGAAATCAATTAATGATATCTCGAAATCATTTAGAGAGCTCTCGAAATAATTTGTAGCGAGCATTATATAACTTTGATTTGGAGAGCTCTCTAAATCATTTGGAGCTATCTCTAAATCAGTTGGAGAGCTCTCGAAATCATTTGGAGAGCTCTCAAAATCAATTAATGATATCTCGAAATCATTTAGAGAGCTCTCGAAATCATTTGTAGCGAGCATTATATAACTTGATTTGGAGAGCTCTCTAAATCATTCGGAGCTATCTCTAAATCATTTGGAGAGATCTCGAAATCATTTAATGATATCTCGAAATCATTTAGAGAGCTCTCGAAATCATTTGTAGCGAGCATTATATAACTTTGATTTGGAGAGCCCCCTCGACTTTAAAGGTACATGCCCACTCAGTAGGCACAAACGTTTATTTATAGGAATTAAATAAGTGTATAATTGTGTCACTATTCCACCAGTTCTAAAAATTACAAGTGCCCGCTATACAGATATAATAATTTAGTAATATTTATTTTACTGATAGTGACTCGCGGTGGTATCAGGCTATTTTCATATGCAAATGAGGCATGATATTTTTTAATTATTTATACTAATTAAATGTGTAACCTGAACAAATAATATTGTGGACAGATTATAAAGTATGATCATTGCACATCAAAACACACATACAGAGAATACATAGTAATGTCCGTTAACAGTTTAAGGAAACGCGGTTATCGCCCCTTATATATGAGTGTGGACATTTACGTCTGATATAAAATGCATAATAGTGTCAATTAATACGTGGGGCAATGGTGAATTAATGTTTATTTTGCCAGAAAATGTCTCAGATGATGTCTCTGATATAAAGAACAGTATGTGCCTACTGAGTATGTGCTACTGAGTATGTGCTACTGAGTATGTGCTACTGAGTATGTGTTACTGAGTATGTGTTACTGAGTATGTGTTACTGAGTATGTGTTACTGAGTATGTGTTACTGAGTATGTGCTACTGAGTATGTGCTACTGAGTATGTGTTACTGAGTATGTGTTACTGAGTATGTGTCTACTGAGTATGTGTTACTGAGTATGTGCTACTGAGTATGTGTTACTGAGTATGTGCTACTGAGTATGTGCTACTGAGTATGTGTTACTGAGTATGTGCTACTGAGTATGTGTTACTGAGTATGTGTTATGTGTATGTGTTACTGGAGTATGTGTTACTGAGTATGTGTTACTGAGTATGTGTTACTGAGTATGTGCTGTGCTACTGAGTATGTGCTACTGAGTATGTGTTACTGAGTATGTGTTACTGAGTATGTGTTACTGAGTATGTGTTACTGAGTATGTGTTACTGAGTATGTGCTACTGAGTATGTGCTACTGAGTATGTGCTACTGAGTATGTGTTACTGAGTATGTGTTACTGAGATGTGTTACTGAGATGTGCTACTGAGTATGTGTTACTGAGTATGTGCTGTGCTACTGAGTATGTGCTACTGAGTATGTGTTACTGAGTATGTGCTGCTACTGAGTATGTGCTACTGAGTATGTGTTACTGAGTATGTGTTACTGAGTATGTGTTACTGAGATGTGCTGTGCTACTGCGTATGTGCTACTGAGTAGTGTTACTGAGTATGTGTTATGAGTATGTGCTGTGCTACTGAGTATGTGCTACTGAGTATGTGTTACTGAGTATGTGCTGTGCTACTGAGTATGTGCTACTGAGTATGTGTCTACTGAGTATGTGTTACTGAGTATGTGCTACTGAGTATGTGTCTACTGAGTATATGTTACTGAGTATGTGCTACTGAGTATGTGTTACTGAGTATGTGTTACTGAGTATGTGTCTACTGAGTATGTGTTACTGAGTATGTGCTACTGAGTATGTGCTACTGAGTATGTGTTACTGAGTATGTGCTACTGAGTATGTGTCTACTGAGTATGTGTTACTGAGTATGTGCTACTGAGTATGTGTTACTGAGTATGTGCTGTGCTACTGAGTATGTGCTACTGAGTATGTGCTACTGAGTATGTGCTACTGAGTATGTGTTACTGAGTATGTGTTACTGAGTATGTGTTACTGAGTATGTGTTACTGAGTATGTGCTACTGAGTATGTGCTACTGAGTATGTGCTACTGAGTATGTGTTACTGAGTATGTGTTACTGAGTATGTGCTACTGAGTATGTGTTACTGAGTATGTGTTACTGAGTATGTGTTGTGCTACTGAGTATGTGTTACTGAGTATGTGCTGTGCTACTGAGTATGTGTTACTGAGTATGTGTTACTGAGTATGTGTTACTGAGTATGTGTTACTGAGTATGTGTTGTGCTACTGAGTATGTGTTACTGAGTATGTGTGTCTACTGAGTATGTGTTACTGAGTATGTGTTACTGAGTATGTGTTACTGAGTATGTGCTACTGAGTATGTGTTACTGAGTATGTGTTACTGAGTATGTGTTACTGAGTATGTGCTACTGAGTATGTGCTACTGAGTATGTGTTACTGAGTATGTGTTACTGAGTATGTGCTACTGAGTATGTGTTACTGAGTATGTGTTACTGAGTATGTGCTACTGAGTATGTGTTACTGAGTATGTGTTACTGAGTATGTGTTACTGAGTATGTGTTACTGAGTATGTGTTACTGAGTATGTGTTACTGAGTATGTGTTACTGAGTATGTGTTACTGAGTATGTGCTACTGAGTATGTGTTACTGAGTATGTGTTACTGAGTATGTGTTACTGAGTATGTGCTACTGAGTATGTGTTACTGAGTATGTGTTACTGAGTATGTGTTACTGAGTATGTGTTACTGAGTATGTGTTACTGAGTATGTGTTACTGAGTATGTGTTACTGAGTATGTGTTACTGTAGTATGTGCTACTGAGTATGTGTTACTGAGTTATGTGTTACTGAGTATGTGCTATGAGTATGTGTTACTGTAGTATGTGTTACTGAGTATGTGTTACTGAGTATGTGTTACTGAGTATGTGTTACTGAGTATGTGTTACTGAGTATGTGTTATGAGTATGTGTTACTGAGTATGTGCTACTGAGTATGTGTTACTGAGTATGTGCTACTGAGTATGTGCTACTGAGTATGTGTTACTGAGTATGTGCTACTGAGTATGTGTTACTGAGTATGTGTTACTGAGTATGTGTTACTGAGTATGTGTTACTGAGTATGTGCTACTGAGTATGTGCTACTGAGTATGTGCTGTGCTACTGAGTATGTGCTACTGAGTATGTGTTACTGAGTATGTGCTGTGCTACTGAGTATGTGCTACTGAGTGTGTTACTGTAGTGTGCTACTGAGTATGTGTTACTGAGTATGTGTTACTGAGTATGTGTTACTGAGTATGTGCTACTGAGTATGTGTTACTGAGTATGTGCTGTGCTACTGAGTATGTGCTACTGAGTATGTGTTACTGAGTATGTGCTGTGCTACTGAGTATGTGCTACTGAGTATGTGTTACTGAGTATGTGTCTACTGAGTATGTGTTACTGAGTATGTGCTGTGCTACTGAGTATGTGCTACTGAGTATGTGCTACTGAGTATGTGTCTACTGAGTATGTGTTATGAGTATGTGCTGTGCTACTGAGTATGTGCTACTGAGTATGTGCTACTGAGTATGTGCCTACTGAGTATGTGTTACTGAGTATGTGTTACTGAGTATGTGCTGTGCTACTGAGTATGTGCTACTGAGTATGTGTCTACTGAGTATGTGTTACTGAGTATGTGCTGTGCTACTGAGTATGTGCTACTGAGTATGTGCTACTGAGTATGTGCTGTGCTACTGAGTATGTGCTCTATTTTATGAACTCGACATATGAAACGTACGAAAGCCCATTAAGGCCACTTCACTTTTTTTTAATTTCCATTTATTCAAGATGTTTTCTTGAGTTTTAAAGTTCTTTTCTTGAATTTTCAAGATCTTTTCTTGTTTTTCAAGAAAAGATCTTGAAAATTCAAGAAAAGAACTTGAAATATTGAATTTTCAAGTTATTTTCTTAAATTTTCAAGATCTTTTCTTGAATTTTCAAGAAAATATTCAAGAAAAAATCTCGAAAATTCAAGAAAAGATAAAAAAAAAGTGAAGTGACCCTAATGGGCTTCCGTAGCGCGTACACAGACCTACAAATACCTTGTTCGTCAGATTTGACATTTCGCCAAATCACCATGACTCGACAATAATGTTCGTGTTTTACAAGCGTATGATCGATCATACGTGGCTGTGACTGGAGAATTGGGCTTATGTGGTTTGCGACCAATACAGATCCAGAGGCCCGTTTCACTAAACTTCTTACGACTAAAATGTTCGTAAGTGCAAATTTAAGATCGTCTGTAAATTTCAATTTATGGATTTACATTTATTGAGCATAGGCTGCACATGCAGCCTATGCTCAATAAATGTAAATCCAATAATTATTTGCAAGAAAACATTGTTAATGTGAAATTTACAGACTATCATAATTTTACACGTACGAACATTTTAGTTGTAAGAAGTCTAGTGAAACGGCCCCCAGATCAGCCTGTGCATCCGCGCAGTCTGATCACGATCTGTAATGTTCGTAATTACATCAATGAAACACACGGCATGCTTCTAACAAGGAATATATACTGTTATCAGACTACAGGAGTGTGTTATTTGACCAGGAGCTACACTGGTCACAGATCCCATAAGCCACATTTCTCCAGTCACAGCCACATATGCGATTTTGTACCTTCGGACATCTGCGTAATTTCATTAAATACGTTTACAAAATTTACAATATTTTTCATAAATAAAGTCAAAAGTTGACAACATTTTCAGAGTACATGCGGAATATAACTATACATGTACTCTGAAGATTTTCTCAAAATTTGACGCCATTTACGGAAAATATTGTAAATTTTGTAAACGTATTTAACGAAATTACGCAGATGTCCGAAGGTACAAAGTCGCATGGCCTGTCTCAATCATTATGATGAATAGTTAATGGGGTTCTATTGAGTCGAATAAGGAAAAAAGTGTTTAATTGTAGATTTGTATTGTATTTCGGAACTGTCAATCGAAATGTTTATAATAATTAAAAAAATATCTAGCGTTTGCAACGCTACTTATTTTCAGCTTTATAAATGTTTTTCAATCGATGGTTACTAAATTATTTGTGTTTAGATTAAGTACACTAGCGTATATTATGTCTATAATAACGAGAATTTCTTTCAAATTGTGGTACGAAACATCACATATTGGGTATGTGGGCCACCATCTCAGAATTACAACGTGTGGTCGTTGACAATTTGTCAAATCTCAGTAATGTGAATTGTGAAATAATCATACTTTATCCCGTCAAGACAGTGCGTATGTGTTGTGAAACATTTTTGATATCCTGTCAATACGACCTAATCACTGCGAATGAATATGTGCGGTTGTCATACTCGTCGATTCTCTGATTTTGAGGATGCGGCTGGGGTTATATTTTTGCATTTTAAAGCTGTTTGTAGTGTTGAGGGGATAAATAGAATTATAGGTTAGTGCCGTGAATGGGAAAAACATATCTGGCGCAGCACGGAAACGGGATGGCCTCGGCAGAGCCTCGCCCATCCCGTTTCCTAGGCCTTGCCAGATATGTGTTCCCATTCACGTCACTAACCTACTATTCTCAATCTATTTTCCTTATTTCTGAACCAAAATATATGTTGTGACCACTCATTTGAACCGTCTCGGCGAGACGGTTCAAAGAGTGGTCACAACATATACTTCTGATGAGAAATAAAGAAATTCTTGAGCCCTGCCGAAATATTTTTTTCCCATTCACGGCACTAACCTACTATTCCCCATTACGCGAAGTTCTACTGTCTGTTCCACGTTTTGCTGCGACGAACTTCTCAAAAAGTACTTACTTTAAATTTTAGATTTAATGTGTTTAATGGCCAAAACGCAGAAACAGATAGTAATTGATCACCCTACACTTGGGTTGTTTTTAGACAAATACAAGACAAATACAAGATACAATCAGTGAGAGCCTATCAGTTAATATTCGACCCAGACTCAGTATAAAAGGTGATTTATATGTAGTATTAATTCAGTAGAAAGGCAATGTCACGGTGAATATTATTGTATTAATGCATTATGCGATCACTCTAAAATAATTGATCAAAGTACAGGGTGACAAATTAGAACTTCGCGCAAGTGCTATCGGTCAATCGAACCGTTTTAGTTGAACAGGGGCTTTTCACTAAACTTCGTACAACTAAAATGTTCGTAAATGATAGTCTGTAAATTTCACATTAAACAATGTTTTCTTGCAAACAATTACTGGATTTACATTTATGAACATATGCTGCATATGGTGGCATAAGGCTGTGGGCCGTTTCACTAAACTTCGTACGACTAAAATGTTCGTAAGTGCAAAATTATGATACTCCATAAATTTCACATTAACAATGTTTTCTTGTAATCAATTATTGGATTTACATTTATTGAGCATAGGCTGCATATGCAGCATATGCTCAATAAATGTAAATCCATCAATTGGAATTTCTAGATGATCCTAAATTTGCACGTACGAACATTTTAGTCGTACGACGTGTAGTTAAACGGGCCCCTATTTCCCGCAAGTATAAGTAATATTCAAATACAAGCATCAGAAACCGTGATAAACAGGGGAGTTAATATGGTTTAGCATACTTTGGAATTTTCGATATAAATGTATAAATAAGAAAATTTGTCAAATGTCAGTATTGGGCATTGTGATATAATCAAACTACAGTCGAACCTCCCCGAACGACCACCTCTCTACAACGACACCCAGGGATTCCGCTGGCGATCGCCACTTTCGCAATTGGCGATAAAAATAAACAATTGGTGATAAAAAATTACAATTGGCGATAAAAAATTAAAATTTTCGAAAAGAAAGTCGAAAAAAATTGTTTTGATTTATTTTTCGAAAATTGTAATTTTTTTATCGCCAATTCTTTTCTTTTTTTTGAAGTGGCGATTTTTTTATTTTCCCCATCGGAATCCCTGGACACCCTCTCTATAACAGCCACTATTTTATATCCCAAATTGATGATTTCCTCTATATCTAACCCTTAGATTGCTGAGCACGAAAATTGTTGTCTGTTGTTGCTTTTTCCATTGGAAATTATTCTAAAATGTTGCCAAAGCATGTTTTTGATGATAATTATCGAAGAAAATAAATAAACAATGGACGACAAAATTTAATTCAGCATTAACCTCCCTACAACAGCCACCTCTCTACATCAGCCAGTTTGCGTCTTCCCATGGTGGCTGTTGTAGAGAAGTTGCACTGTATATGCCCACATTTAGAAACACGCACGTTCCCTGTATTGACGCTTATGTAAGCAATTTAAATACAATAATTTAGTAACTATAGATTGAAAAACATGTTTTTGTTCCCTGTACACTTAACAAACCATATTTTTGTATGTATAATTCGGTTAAGAAATACGATACAGATCTACATTTAAACTATTTATTTTTCCATTCTGTCTCGTCACGTTCTATGCATATCTGATACACATGGCCTCTTGTGGGTTCTATTGAGTCGATCAGGAAACATGGCTAGATCGTGGGATAATGCACGTATCAATTTCTACCCCGTCTGGCGTGCGAATATACAGGATTCAGACACTTCCAAATATCGACTGTCTAATTCAGCACTCTCTTCACTATATTCAAGTCTAATCCCCAGATGTTTGGAGCAGCTTTTCTTCTGTATATCTGCTACGACGGGCTCACTAGTGTAGTTCTAATATCCCTCCCGGTGATATCTGGTTGTCTAATTCCCGTCTCTGTGTGCTGTTTAATTCCACGGGTATGTCTCCCCACACCTATCCCAATTCCAATTCGTCTTGTGTGGGAAAGTTATCACTGTTGCTTGCTAAAATATGTCGGGTGTTTCATTTGTTTTTTTCTTTTTAATTGTCAGTGGACAACCCGTTTATTTATACATGTATATATATATATTTTTGTATCTATAAATAACACACATGTATAACAAAGTCAGCGACCTATAGTGTGGAGTCGATCAGATCGTGGTTATGCCCGATCTGGTAGGATTCACACTATTGGATCTAACAATACATAACATTATTGTCAAATTCAAAAGGCTATTGATATTAATTTGCAAAATATTCTGATGCAGTTAATATTATAATGACAAGCTGTGTGGACTCAGATTTTGATCGCACGGATGTGCGTTCTGTAACCGATTTCACCAACATTGCAAGTGTACTTTTCTAGCAAAGTATACTTTGAGGGAGTAATCATTTATTTTTCCTGAAATGCATTATTTTCATATAGAACTAACGACTGCATATATTTGATGATGAAAAGTATGCAGAATTATTACACTGAATTTATTACATTATCACAGCCAAAATGGCTATGATAATGTAATAAATTCAGTATAATAAAAATTAATAAATTTATCCTAAAATCGAAAATTTCTCCCTCAAAGTATACTTTGCTAGAAAAGTATACTTTGCAATGTCGGTGAAATATGCTACTAGTCGAGTCTACGCTAATTGTTTGACATTTAGTTGAATAGATGTCACGATGTATTCTTTTTGCAGAGATATAACCGATTGAACTGTGGACAGACTGCAGATATGTACGGTGGCACAGAGGGGACATGGAAATAGTTTTACTATTGCGTGCGCACGCGATAGCTATTACCGTATCGCGTGCGCACGCAATAGGGTAATAGCTATCGCGTGCGCACGCAATAGTAAAACATATTTCTATGTCCCCTCTGTGCCACCGTAGATATGAGCTGTCTGTTTGAAGAACAATTGGTATTGTATACGTGTATTCTTATGCTCATTCAAAACATATTTATTTTGTAAATTTACACGTACAGTGGAACCTCTCCAAACCCTGGACACCTTGGGATGTTCCACTGTAAATCAGACATGTTAGTGCTTTATGGCACATTCTAGTGTTTCGCAGTCATGAAACGTCATTGTAATCAGAGACACATAACAGCAAAACACATGTAAATCACATATCCATTTTTTCCGAGTGTCCGGTTTAGAGGGGTTGCACTGTATATATAGTATTTAATAGTAGTGTTATATATGTACATATAATATTGGGTTATAAATGTTCACAAAAAAATAAGTTGATTAACAGTGTGGATCCAGATCAGACTGTTTAATAACATGTGTATATTATCTTAAGAGTCACTTCTATCGGATATGTGACTAGGTTTTTCTTATATAATTGACAGACAGAAAACAGTTAATATATTTACAAGTATATGTTATTACCGATCTGAGGAACAGCAATATAGACCTCGATCGGGCTTGTTCGGTGGAGACTATTTATTGTCGTATGCTTATAGTTTCATTGGTTGTATGGTGGATGCACAGGCTGATCGGCATCTACGCTGGTCGCAAAACCATTAAGCCCCATTTCTCCAGACACAGCCACGTCATATAGGCAGATAGTTGCCCTAATCAGATGAATACATGGTACAGATCGATGTGTGGGTCTACAGTAGTGACATTAGACATGGCATCCATCCGTTTGTGCCCGTCTGTCTGGGTTTATTCACAACCGCCTGTCCAGGGGGCCGTTTCACTATCTTCGTACGACTAAGATGTTCGTAAGTGCAACTTTAAGCTCAATAAATGTAGATCCAATGATTGTTTACAAGAAAACATTGTTAATGTGAAATTTACAGACTATCATACTTTTGCACTTACAAACATTTTAGTCGTACGAAGTTTAGTGAAACGGCCCCTGATTATCAACGTTTCTGAACACCTATTGTCAATGCCAGCTGGCAATCTCGCAATGTGATTGTCTGAGCCTGCCTGTATATTGTAAAATCGATAGAAACACGAGCAATATGCGGTAACTAGGTCATAGACCACAGGTAACTGGGTGGCGAGGAAATGCACCATATATGCTCCGTAATATGCGACGTAGACACAAAGGAAAATAAATAGAGAATATTCATATTTTTACGACGAATATGACATATATGTTCATCGAGTGGTGTGAAATGTCCATATTTCACGAGTGCCGTTATGTGTATTTGCAGCCTATTTGCGCTGTTTTACTGCAGATGCGCGTTATGAATATATATAGCGGAAGTAGTCGTATTTTCACCGGAAGTTGTTTATTTCATCGATGAGAACATATGACTTTTATTTACATCGTATAACTATGTATTTCATGGGTAGGTATATAATAAATGTTTATAACGTCAGCCAACATACGAAACCTGTGAATACAGGCCAGCCATGTAAAGAGAAAAAGCTGGCCTTTGTTCAAGGGTCGTCTTTGTTCAGGGTTCTTTTATTTTGTATTACTTAAATAATTGCGAATACAGTGCGTGACTGCTATGAATAGGTAATTGCTATTCGGATGCGGACTTTAGTACAGGTTTACTGAGCCTCGCAGGGGACGTAGGATTTTTTTAATTAATTCGTTCCCACGAAATAACAATTCGTTCCCTCAATTTAACAATTCGTTCCCACGAATTAACAATTCATTCCCACGGGGAACGAATTGTTATATCATGGGAACGAATTGTTATATCGTGGGAACGAATTGTTAATTCGAGGGAACGAATTGTTAAAGTGAGGGAACGAATTGTCATTTCGTGGGAACGAATTATTGATTCGAGGGAACGAATTGTTAAATTGAGGGAACGAATTGTTATTTCGTTGGACCGAATTAATAAAAAAAAAAACCCATGTCTCCTGTGAGGCTCCGTACAGGTTCGACTGTAGTTTATTAATAGGTGAAACGTGATATTAAGCCAAGCAAATAATGATTTTGTCAAATATGATCGTGCGCGTTTAATGACCTTAAACAGTGATTCAGCAAAATTCACATCGACTCTTGACATCGTAACGACACTTTATACAACCTGTTCAATTGTTATCGGTAACGATTACAATGCAGTTTATGCTCTAGCATACATGGGGCTTCTGGGGCCCCGTTTCACTAAACTTCGTAAGACTGATATGTTCGTAAGTGCAAATTCAGGATCGTCTGTAAATTTCAATTGTTGTATTTACATTTATTGAGCATAGGCTGCATATGCAGCCTATGCTCAATACATGTAAATTCAATAATTGTTTACAAGAAAACATTGTTAATGTGCAATTTACAGACTATCATAATTTGGTACTTACGAACATTTTAGTCGTACGAAGCTTAGTGAAACGGCCCCCTGTTTTGTTGTGGTCAGTCTAGCTCCTGTGGCTGTGACTAGACAAATTTGAGCTGTGACTTTGAGGCTGTGACTGGAGAAATGGATATTTGTGATCAATGTAGCTCCTGATAAAATAACACACTCCTGTAGCCTGATACAGATCTATATTGCACATGCTGATCAAGATCTACACTGGTCGCATAACCCATAAGCCCGTTTCTCCGGTCTCAGCCACATGTGCGGTCAATCTAGCTCTTTACCCTTTCAACCTCCCTAAAGAACTGGAATGGACTGTGATATGCTAATTGTTCCGACCAAATCCAATGGTCACAAAATGATTTTCAGATTCGTCCATTTATGAAAAGGGGGTGTTTTTTGTTCTAAGAAATATTAAAATTACTTTCAAAAAGTGCAGATCCAGATGAGCCGGCTCGTAACGAGCCGTCTCATCTGGATCTGCACTTTTTGCATAAACGCTATAGCGGGATTTCGGGTTCAAAGTGTTAAATGTGACTGGAGGCATTTATTTGGCTATGGTATTTGTGGCCAGTCTAGCTCCTGATCTGTTACTGCGACTGGGAAAATACAAAGGGACCTCTAAACAGTGAAGACCAGTGGGCCGTTTAACTAAATGCGTACGACTAAAAGTGTTCGTCTGGACATTTCAATTAATGGATTTTCATTTATTGAACATAGGCTGTATATGCTCAATAAATGTAAATCCAATAATCGTTTACAAGAAAACATTGTTAATATGAAATTTACAGACTATCATAATTTTGCACTTACGAACATTTTAGTTGTACGGAGCTTAGTGAAACGGGCCCCAGATCAGCCCTGCATCTGAGCAATAATTTATCTACACAATAACTGTTCTTCCGCAATTGCCGGAGTGAACTGTTCACATGAACTCCCATAAGGAGACACATCATTTAATTTTCTAGCTAATAACATGTGCGATTTTTCATGAAAAAATTGTTACAAAATTTACGATATTTTCCGTAATGACGTCGACAAACGTTTCATAGGAAATGCGTAATTCGATTTTCTAGTTTCGTCATCGTTCGACGCCATTTACAGAAAATATGTTCTTAGGTACAAAATCACACTGCGTGCCTCGTATAAATAATGCAAATAACGATTATTGAGACGAGAGACGAAAACAAACAATTAATTAATTCCTGCTAGAAGACAGTATGACTTAATATAAGGTTTGATCATGTCCAGCCGTGTGCAAACGTTTGCTGTGGCCCGAGGGAAATGTTTGAACCCGCGGCCGCATGTCCAGCCGTATGCAAACGTTTGCTGTGGCCCTCGGGAAATGTTTGAACCCAAGGCCGCAGGCCGCGTGTTCAAACAGTTCCCTCGGGCCACAGCAAACATTTGCACACGGCTGGACATGATCAAACGTTATTGTTACATTTCCAAGAAAAAAATGATGTAATTTGAGCATTATATTCAGTATGTTCAGTACTTTTATAAATCCTCCCATTCACGTAGATAATTTTCGGTATTCATATTCCGGGGCCGCGTCATGAACGTCATGAACGTCATGACGTAGTGACGTCATGAAGGCCCTTCCGCGTAGTGACGTCATGAAGGCACTTGGTCTACGCGCGGCCCCGGAATGAGCATTGCCTGAATACCATATGCAAACAGCACGCGCTATATGTAACCATGTAACAATATATATTAACATCTCGTCTTGACCTGTAGCTGATTTCAAAGTATACTAAGTTGCAAAGTTGCAAAGTATACTTATCTAGCAAAGTATACTTTGAGGGAGTAATCATTTATTTTTCCCGAAATTCATTATTTCATAAAGAACTAACGACTAAAAGTGTGCAGAATTATTATTTTGAATTTATTACATTATCACAGCCAAACTGGCTGTGATAATGTAATAAATTCAGTATAATAAAAATTAATAAATTCATCCTTAAATTGAAAATTTCTCCCTCAAAGTATACTTTGCTAGATAAGTATACTTTGCAATGTTGGTGAAATAGGCTACATATATCGCGTCAGGATGACTTACTGACTGATCATGCTGATTAAGACAATTTCATATTGATCATCTTTACTCGACGAGCAAGGGAAACAACTCCAATACTGATCTACAATAAACCGAAAAGAGTTACATGTACTTAATACAACCCTGTCAGGTATATTTACGAACCTGACAGGGTTGTATCAAGTAACTCAGGTATATTTACGAACCAGGGCGTCAGTATTTCTGAGATACTTTGTAGTTCCTGCTCTACTAGTCCTTTCGGATGGGGACTTTAAAAGGCGGTCCCGTGTATCAGATTTGAAGGAGAGTCCGGGCACGGTAAATAACCAGAGGGGACTATTCTAATAAGAGCTAGGCCCCATGGGGCCGGTTTCCTCTATATCGACCTCCTTCCTTTCTCCCCTTCTTGGTAGACGACATGCAAGGTCGTCGAGCCAGTGCCGTCGTTAAATCCAAGCAAATGTACATGTATTTACGAACGGTAATAAAAATAGATTTAAAGTTTATTTTTTTCTCACATTAAATATATTCTGAATTGAAACAAATTGTATGTGTACACTACAACCTGCGACAATCTTGCCAATGTTCGTCAATTTCTTTATTTAAAAATACTTGAATATTGTGTCTGAAAACAAAGCAGCTTGTTGGCTGAGCCTAAGCTGTGACACAGCTCAGGCTCAGACAATCAGAGTGCTTGATTGCGAGTTGGCATTGTATATGTTCAGAAACATTGATAATCTGGGCAAGATTAACAAGGGGCCCGGTTGTTCAAAACATCCGTTAGCTTAACTGTTAAACAGAGATTTTAACCATTCAGTTAAGGATTTAACAGTCCGTTAAGCTAACTGATGTTTTGAACAACCGGGCCCAGGTGTGTACCTTTGATCCAGCTCAGTCAAGTCACAGTGCAACCTCTCTACAACAGCCACCCATGGGATGACGTAAAACTGGCTGTTGTAGAGAGGTGGCTGTTGTAGAGAGGTGGCTGTTGTAGAGAGGTGGCTGTTGTAGAGAGGTGGCTGTTGTAGGGAGGTTAATGCTGAATTAAATGTTTTCGTCCGCTGTTTATTTATTTTCTTCGATAACTCTCATCAAAAACATGCTTTGGCAACATTTTAGAATCATTTCCAGTGGAAATGATTCTAAAATGCTGTCAAGACATGTTTTTATTGAGAAAGAAGGCGAAGCAACAGCAGACGACAATTTTCGTGCTCAGCGGTCTAAGGGTTAGATACAGAGGAAATCATCCATTTAGGATATAAAATAGCGGCTGTTATGGAGAGGGTGTTGTTGTAGAGAGGTGGCCGTTCGGGAGGTTCTGGTATGCATAAATAATGACGTATGAATTTACAGTACACCGAAGAGAAACTATAATAAGTATAAACAGTTTGTAACATTAAACTCGTGTGGGCTGTCAACCGGTATGGTCAGTTTAGGCACCCAACAACTGGGTAAATCCCGCATTTCATCTGTAAAGAGGAATCCCAAAATCAGAACCGAATATTTGCATCAATACAATATATATTCAGTCCTCAATTTAGATTATCCGGATCTGGGGGGGGGGGGGGGGGTTTCACTAAGCTTCGTACGACTAAAATCTTCGTATGCAGCCTATGCTCAATAAATGTAAATCCATTCATTGTTTACAAGAAAACTTTGTTAATGTAACATTTACAGACTATCATAATTTTGCACTTACTTACGAACATTTTAGTCGTACGAAATTTAGTGAAACGGACCCCCCGTCCTCAATGCACAAGAGTGACTTAGTCCCAGGACCTGAACGTAATCGGTGTACACTTACCTTACTAAACGTACAATTGAGATAACCGGCTTCAAGGCTCACGTACAAGGAAGCAAAATTGTAACTGAGGCCAGTGACAAGGTGTATGATCACGTGGTACTAACAACAACAACAACAAATACCGATTCAAAGTACGTATTCTTTTATTGTGTCCTTATTACGTAACGGATTTTGATGACATATGGCGCATCAAACGCGTCTCTTGTATGTTTCTAAAATGTGTGTACTTATATAATGTATGCAGTGCCCTGCAATCCATATGCATTACACACAGTATATAACTTGCACCATGATTGTAATATATATATATAATATATATATATATATTTTAAGATACATATACAGATATATATATATATATATATATATATATATATATATATATATATATATATATATATATATATACAGGCCAGTATGTGATATATCCTATGACATATATAGGGATAAAATAGATATACAGTGGAACCTCTCTAAACCGGACACACTCGATCTCCCATGATGGTCAGGGTTTTGTAATTATCAACCAGGACCAGACTCGACAATGGCTTAAATGATGACGAAACAAACATAATGTGGTCAGCAATGTGTCCGGTTTAGAGAGGTTCTACTGTATATATATATATATACCCTATAGTCTATAGATTAACTGTATACGTCTTAATCATGTTACATATAATTATATGTTATAATTATGTCCATTCCAGCAAAACATATGCTCTGGATTCTTGAACCTATTGGTTAGTGATTCTGAAACTTTCTGAGTTTATACTTATAGCCACTATATGCCTAAAATCACGAAGCTGACAGCTTGTACAGCGTGATCGGTCTTAAAGATTCAAACGGCCTTATTTGCTGAATATTAATTGAAGAAAAGTACCGATATGCGTATGTCCTCTGGCGGTGAATTTAAAACTTTCTGAGTATGTACTCGGTATGCAGTACGTGCTTGAAACCAGGATCGAAGTTTGATTTAATCGCTCGGTCTTAGCCATTTAAACTGCATGCCTTTCATTGTCATTTACAGACACAAACATGTCTGTGCACATGACTGTCACTCTTTTTTTTGCGCATCTGCCATACAAATGCATACAAGTGGTGAGGGTTCAGATGTTATCTCGGACATCCAGGTTATAACTTACATATATATGGGCCGCGCTCTGTGAAAACCAGCCTTAATGACAACGTCATGAAAGCCTGAAAATGACGTCGCAAAGTTACGTTTAAATTTACCAACGTCACGTTTGACACTTGAAATAGTTGCGTCATTGCAATAAGTTGACGTTGTCCTATTTATAACCGTACGCTTTACTATTTGTTGCTCACAAACATTTTAATGCTGGATGCACGTAGCAGAATTGTATAGTCGTTTCCATACCATAGTGGTTCAGACAGTTGTCTATTTTTTCAGTTTCCTTCAAGGAAACAGGTAGTGATTTTGTCGATTATTTTTTTATAATATATGGACGACTTGTGCCCTGACATTTGAAACTAAATAACCATATAACCGGTAATTGTTAGATATCACCATCACATAATCAGTATTATGTAACAAATATAACTGGGCGGCTTAATTCGTTTAATTTACTGTTTCGCCTGTCGAATATTTCAAAAATCAACATAAAAATACGATTTGGGAATTTTCATGTATAACTAGATCGATCAGTAAGCGAGGCTTGCGGAATACCCCCCGCGTAGGCCCAGGTACCCCTAAAATGTGTAAAATTTTCCAAGTGTGTGGGCTTGTGACCTTGACTCTGTGCTTAGCGGGAGTGGCATGAACGTGAATTTGTCACAGGGTGGTAGAGGTCCATTGGAGCAATGCGTGTGTGAAATGTTAAGCAGATCCGAGCAAGGAAATAGAAGTAATAACCGATTTCTCTGATGTTCAGTTTTGTAAAGAGACTAACTATGTGACCATGACCACGAGATCAGCGGGAATTTGTCACAGCATGATAGTACAGCCTTAAAGGAATGCATGCATGAAATATTAAGAATTTTCGATGAAAGAAATAGAAGTTATAACATATTTCTCTGATGTAAAGCTTTGTAGAGACTAAGTATGTGACCTTGACCTTGGGATCAGCGGGGGATTGGACGGTCGTAGATTTGTCACATCATGATAGTACAACCTTAGAGGAATGGACGAGTGATATATTAAGAATGTTCAATGAAGGAAATAGAAGTTATAACTTATTTCTTTGATGTTAAGTTTAGTAAAACGACCAAGTATTTGACCTTGACGTTGGGATGTGATCAGCAGGGGTTAGACGGTCGTGGATTTGGCACAGCATGGTAGTAGAGCCTTACAGGAATGCATGTGTGAAATATTAAGCATTTTAGATGAATGAAATAGAAGTGAAAACAATATTTCTCTGATGTTAAGTTTACAGACGCACGGACGCACGGACGCATGCACGGACGGACGGACGGACGGACTCCAGTATACACCCATACACAACTCGTTCCGGGGGTGGGGGGGGGGGGGGGTATGATTATGATAGTGCCATAATATACGCCGCTCCTGGCATATCGTATCATGGTGACACTGGGCCAAACATGTTTTAGTATTTAGTGTCACATGCATAATTATTTAATTAACGTTTTAATCTTTGTAACTGATATGAAATCGTAAATATGTTGGCACCACCAAAGGGAGAATTTGGATATGGGAGGTAACCCCTGTTAAACAATCACAATTAGTGAGTTCGAATGTGAACTAAGTGTAAACTAATAAACTATAGTACCGAATACTTAAACCCTGCTGTGTGTGTCTTCCCATAAAATCATTTACATACTGTAAATTGTCATTTACTGCGACACAATAATCATGATAATTGTAATACATCAGTGTAGCCACCAAGGACGTAGCCTACTGATTTACATCTGTATCTGCTACCACTTACGTGTACGGTTTCAAGAAATATTTAGCGACTTCAAAAATATCACATTGAATCAGCCGTACGATTGCCGTTTGATAACAATATAAATATTCTTTAAAATAACCACTTCTAAATATGGTTATATGAATGTATAGTAATTTTACTAGTATATTTGCAATCATTGCAGACACTGATTAGACTGCACAGATGCACAGGTCTCCAACATTTACACATTTAAGAAGTCCGACTTTCCCAGATTGTTGTTAATGTTCTTACATTGTACTACTTTGTACTAAATAACGTTCGTCTGCGTGCTTTGTTTGTTATCAAAGGGCTGTTCTAGTCGGATGCGTGTACATAATATAAAGCAAACGCACAGGCACAGATTAAACGCTTCTAAATTCAAAGGAACCGCTTCGAACAATAGTCGCAGGGTGTGGAGTGTCATTTCAAGAAAACCAATGTTGTGATCGGGACAAATTTAGTGTGTAAGTAATGCAAAATACATTGTTCGTCGACCAAGCGGAGCTGGGCAGACTGCTAGGTGGGTCCGGCAGTATGCCCTCCGGAATATGTTTGATATTTACACCCCATTTTGCTGCGCTATGGCACATTTTAGAGCAAAAATATATTTACTGGCCAAATTTTAGGGGTGGGGGCGGGGGGGGGATGGGGCCGGGTTTTCCCCTACGTGAATCCGCCCTTGTTTTTAGCATGGCTTTTTCTTTGTTTACAAAGGCGCTGTATGTACTTTTTCTGAAACAACAAAACTAAATTGCACATTTCATTTTCAAATTAATTATTCCCGACGAGAGAATATACTGCGGTATTTTTGTCGGGACATGTAACAATTATACAGCCATGTATGTACATATCCACATTTTCCCGGCAGTGGCGGTGGTGGCCACTCGAGGGAGTGGGTGTCAGCGCGCAGCATTTTCCCATATACCTGGTACCTGCTAGTACGGGGTACATGTACATTAGCCCGTCTGTCAGTCATATTGGCTACACAGGAAAATGTTCTTCCCGCTTTCTTAGATGTAAATTTAATTCCGAGAGTTGGGGAATGGACAGTCGATTTTTATTTTGTTTAAAAATGCCCGGGGGTGTCCGATTACCCTCTAGACCCCATCAGGCGCTGAAGTCATTGATATGTGCAGCCATAGACCTATCCAAAGTCTTGTCATTCAGTTCTACAAAAATGCATTTGTTTCAATCACCGATACGATGTGCATATACTTTATAATTTCCAACACCAGGAATGCCGTTTAGTTTTTTTTGGTATTTGGTGACGTATTGTCTAAATCAATAAATGACGTCACAACTAATTGTAAGTGACGTCAATTCTGATATAATTACAATGTATCTTTCTGACGACACACGTATATGAATCTATTATGGCGATGGTGACAAATTGTGAAGCCACAGGTCGGCTAATTATAGATTTAAAATCGATAGTTGTGCGTTTGTTTTGTTCACTACATGTACATATCATAGTTTTAAGTTAATTATAACTTATCAGCAAATACAGTTTTACAGCAAGCACAGTCAATGAGTCTATGAACACTCATTTCTACTGTAGGCTGTTGAGTTGCATTGTACAAACGTCGCCGTTTCAAAAACGTTATTTTCTCGATGACGTTACGTTTTTTTTTCGTGCGTGATTCGCATGGTGCTACAAAAAGTGAGATAAAACAAAATCTATTAAACATAATTGCATTTTCTTTTCAGAATATTGTTTTTGAAAGCTGTTCGCATCAGAAAATGTAAAAAAATGCAAATCGAAAATGTTGTCATTAAGGCCGGTTTTCACAGAGCGCGGCCCTATATATATTGACTTTTTACTTCATTATTAGTACTAAATCGTGTCATTCTTTGTATATATATCCTTCCTCAAGGGGCGTATACTATAGTGTGACCTTCAGCACTCACGGCCGAACTCTTCAGATCTAGGAACCATGTTCGAACATGATACATCGATCAGGGGCATTCTAAAAGGTAATCGTAATCTGCATAGACTGATCATAACCTTTTCCGGTTTTAGGAGATGTTACTAATGATGAAAGAGGATCTATGACATTAGAGCGGCAGCCATTAACGGAAGTGAAAGGTAACACGTACAATAATCAAGCTACATTGCGATTTTGTTTCCCTAACATTTTTATTAACCCACCTGAGCCGCTGGTCACGTTTTTAAAAACATTCTCACGAACCACCTGGCCGATTTCAACTGAACTTTGTATGAATGACCAATATTTAAGGCTATACTGATTTGTTCATATGGTGGCCCCTGGCTGCATGATATTGGGGATTGTAAATATTTAAAAATAGCGGAGTAACCTTTTACACTTGCTAATCAACATGCATACTGACCAGCACATATAATTATGGTTTTGGGACACATTTTCCGTTACTAACATATTTATATATAGACAGAAGGGATTACTCAGTCCGTAGAACCTTAGAAGTTTGAATGCAATCATATATATAAATAGGGGTAATACAATTTAAATAAAATAATTTTCAGAAAAACAAATACAGCCGTTGTTGGAGGGAATGGAACATAGCAAGAAAGTACCCAAGACAAGAAAGAAGAAAGGTAAATTAAAATTGGCATACAGTGAATTAATACTAAAGTACCACAATACAAAACAAGAAATGCGTCTGTCGAACGCGGATGCCACCTGCAGCATATTTCAGAAACTGTGACAAAGTGGTTAACCGAAAAGTGTGACGGACGGACGGACGGTCCAAACACTATATGCCACCCGTTTCTTCGAAACCCGGTGGCATAATAATATTGTTTAGAACTTGAGGTAATTGAAGCCAATAGGCCCGTCCCAATAATTAGCACATTTGCGACATATCAGTTTCGATCTAGCTGCACACCTGATATACTCATGCACTCATGAAAGTGCCCTTAATATACTTATACCAATCTGGCTGTTCTCATTTCAGGACTGAATATGTATATTTAAACATTCAGTTATGATTTTATTCTAATGCTAAATCCTGTTTCCAGTACATGTCATACCATGCTACCATAAAGAATGAACGAGAACTTAAAATTTCTCGAGTGAATGCATTATCAAAAACGTAGGTGGTGTTTCAGATGATGTGAAGGTGTCGCAAACTCCTGTACAAAAAAAGAAAAAAGGTAGGTACAAATTCACTGATCAAAATCACATTCCAGTACATACATATTTCAGAAACTGCCGAAATTGGTAAGTCTTTCCATGTCAAGGTCATCGTAATTATGGCATGGCAGGTCGGGCCTTTCCCCAGAAATTATTTAAGGCGCTGTGGTATTTTACCGTGAACGTCATATTTTGAGGGGTCAAAATTATTAAATTGGGTATATATATACCTACATATCTCCTTTAATACATGTTTAAAACATAGAAAGCAGTATCTGTGTACTTATAGGGATGAACTGGAGCAACAATTAAATCAAAATTTCATCTGTGATTTAAGGCGCTGTGGTACCATAGTTTTTGTCGCGCCTGCTTTAGCAGAGGCGCGACTATAGTCGGCGCTTTTTCCGTCATCGTCGACCGTTTTTTTTGTAAGGCAAATGCGTTAATGTTATTGTTTTTTCACAATATCTTGTTAACCCCTTGCCAGACATTGATAATATTTCACATGAATGTTTGTCTAAGGATGATGCTTCATTACGCACACCCCCACATCCAAATTATCAAGGTGAAGGTCATTTATTTACTTGTAATGTTCACCGGTTTTGTAACAGAAATACGTTAAGTTATTGTTTTTTCACAATATCTTTAACCCCTTGCCAGACTTTGATAATATTTCACATCAATGTTTGTCTAGGGATGATGCTTCATTACGCACACCCCCACATTCAAATTCTCTAGGTCAAGGTCATTTATTTACTTGTAATGTTCACCGGTTTTGTAACAGAAATGCGTTAAAGTTATTGTTTTTTCACAATATCTCTTTAACCCCTTGCCAGACTTTGATAATATTTCACATCAATGTTTGTCTAGGAATGATGCTTCATTACGCACACCCGCACATCCAAATTTTGAAGGTCAAGGTCATTTATTTACTTGTAATGTTCACCGGATTTGTAACAGAAATGCGTTATTATTGTTTTTTCACAATATCTCTTTAACCCCTTTCCAGACATTGATAATATTTCACATCAATGTTTGTCTACGGATGATGCTTCATTATGCACACCCCCACATCCAAATTCTGAAGGTCAAGGTAATTTATTTACTTGTAATGTTCACGGTCAAATGCCTCGGCAGGCGCGACACCGCTTCCGTGGCGGAATTCTTGTCTTAAAATGGTGACCAAATAAATTCTTAAAAAGAGTATTATTTCCATGAGCGATTTCCGACAACAAATTGTATGATCTTGTTATACAGGTACCAAGCACATCCAAAATCAAATTACCAAAGTTATTCCGTTTGTAGCTATGCAAGAGGAAGTGAAGCACAGAAAAGAGGCAGAGGCTGCTACAGCACAAAACATGGCTGCTGCCTTATTTAAAACCGCATGCAGTCCAAAACCTATTCGTGCATGCATAGTTAGTCGTAACCCGTCCACTGCTGCTTTGACCCTGGCCCAAACATCTGCAACTACAGTGGTGACTCCAACCAACTACAGTGGTGACTCCAACCACTGTGGTGACTCCAACCACTGTCCCGTCCACTGCTGCTTTGACCCTGGCCCAAACATCTGCAACTACAGTGGTGACTCCAACCACTGTGGCAAATCCAACCACATTTGTGACTCCGACCACAGTATCCCCAGCCACATTTGCAGTGGATCACAACCCCATTATGTCCCATGGAATGCTGAATCCCTATTTGCCTCAACCGTATCAACCCTATAGCAGCATGCAGCCTAATTACTCACCTTATGGCATGCATTCCCAACCTTTCATGCAACAACTTTATAATCCAAATGTATCCTTCCAGCATGAACACCTGTATGATTCATTTGACTCCACCCTTACAGCATCTGACAGCCTCCTAGACATCAGTAATTACCGTAGAACCTCCACCCCGGCCAACCTAAATGTGTCCCACACAACACCATCACATTTAATACCAGACTCTTTTCAGGATATAGATGCATGTGACGATATAATTGACCCTGTAACTATCAACCCACCATCCAGTCCTGCAATGCATGCATCTCCGCAACCCCCTAACATGCCATCGAGCCAGTGCGTGGATTGTATGGTGAAAGAAAAAACTATCAGCGACCTGAAGAGGCAGATCCTGGAGCTTACAAAATTGGGTAATTGTCATATTCATATACACCCAGGGTCAGATCATTATCTTATCTGGACGGGCCGGGTCGATTCGAAATGCCGAAAGTCGTGAAATATATCTGTCCGAAAATAATTTATATTCTATTCCGTAAAATATCTGTCCAGTTCGGGTCTATTTACGCCTCTGTAATACCACAGTGGTCATCTGGTAATCTTGGTCGTCTATTTCAACTTACTAAACAAACTTAATGGCATGTTACACACAAGTCTCAAAGAAACTGCCTGGATCAATTACCTGTAATAACTACCTAGTTAATGCGGTAAAGTGGCAACCTCTGTGTGATCTGTGACGTAATTGTTTACTTTTAATTAGATTTTACAAGCTATATATAGTAGGTGTGGCGGTAAATATTTAACCCTGATAAAATAACCGGACCAACAGGGCTAATTGTTTGAACGCCGAGACAAGATGACCGCTGTCTTAAAAATAACACAAGTGATTTCACTGCTATGACATGTTTACATGTAATAATGATTCTGTTCCAGATACTAGTGAAGAAAATAACCTGCCCAAGAAAAAGTACCACCCCAAGACACGGCCTGATGTCAAATTTGCCGACTATGTACGTGACACTCGATTGAGAAATATCAAAACAAATCAAGTTGCATGTTCATGTATACTTGGCACCATTAAAAATACACCAGTCATGAGACTTTACAGAAATATAAATATTTGTCACCATGTGAAGTTGTGCACCTCGGGTTTT
>CM055275.1:63687612-63763288 GCA_029237695.1 Conchocele bisecta
CCATGTTTATAATTGCGGTCTGTTGATGTGTAAACAGTAGTGTGATTTTATTTTACCCAATTAAAATGTTGATGTACCCAATTGCTTCAGAAATAATGGAGTGACAACACTCAATTACTCATTCCTGATCTGGAGCCCTGACTCTTTACATTCTAGGAAACATGTGGGCTATAAATAGGTAAGAAATAGCAGACGACAATTTGTTACATTTTCTTTTTATTTCTCCCTGTAAATATGATTAACCCTTAGAATGCTGTTAATTCATATTTTGTCTTTTCTCTCAGTAAAAACGTGGTTTGTCCGCATTTTAGAATAATTTCCATTGGAAATGATTCTAAAGTGCTGTCAGACCATGTTTTTGATGAGAAAAATGGAAAATAAAAAATAAACAGCAGACGACAAATTTAAATTCAGCATTGTAAGGGTTAATATGTTGGAATTTCATTATTCAAAGACATATCGAGAGAGAGAGAAATAAGAAAAATACTCCCAATTCACTGACTAGTATTATTTATGGCGCTAGTGTGTAAAATAGTTTTGCATGTCCAGCTCATGAGCGAGAAGTGTTAATTTGCAGGATTCGGGAAAAATATTGTTTTTCTTATTTCTCACCAAAAACATAAGTTGTTAGCACGCTATTGAACCTTCCTGTTGAGAAATAAAGATCCAAAGAAATATTCACACATTGACAAATAAAGACAACAGAAAAAGGATTCACATTGGATTCACATTGGTCACACATTGGATTCACACTGGCCACACCATGGACTCACACTGGCCACACATGGATTCACACTGGCTACACATGGATTCACACTGGCTACACATGGATTCACACTGGCCATGGATTCACACTGGCCACACATGGATTCACACTAGCTACACATGGATTAACACTGGCCACACATGGATTCAAATTGACCACACATGGCGTCATTCTGGCCATACACTGGATTCACACATGTCATACTGGCCACACTGGCCACACATATATTCACACTGGCCACACATGAATTCACACTGGCCATGGATTCATACTGGCCATGGATTCACACTGGCTACACATGGATTCACACTAGCTACACATGGATTCACATTGACCACACATGACATCGCATTCTGGCCATACACTGGATTCACACTGGTCAAACATGTCATACTGGCCACACTGGCTACACATGGATTCACACTAGCCACACATGGTGTCACACTGGTCATACGTAACATTTGATTCACATTGGCTACTGATGGATTCATACTGGCTACACTTGGATTCACACTGGCCTCACATTGGAGTCACACTGGCTACACATGGATTCACACTGGCTACACATGGATTAACACTGGCCACAAATTGTGCAAATTGAGAAATGAAGGAAATACACTGGTCAGAGGTGTCATCCGTGTCCTGTCTGCCCGCCACATTTGTATTGACCGGGGCATCCACAGAGCTGGGAAATGCTGCGACAACGACAACGCATGGGAATACTGCGTATTGATTATTCCACCTAACCGTCGAGGTCAGGTGACGGTTAGGCTCAGCTGTGCGAGCTCCGCTGTTCCCTGGTAGGCAACGTGGTCAGTTAAACTTTCAGGAGCATGGGAGATGTGCTTATTATTAGCCGATCTATTTATAGATCGGCTAATATGTTGGTTATCCATCGAATTCTGAAAAAGTTTGTAGCAACCCTTTTCTCCGCTATTCGGTAATCTACGAACGCGAATTTTTCTGTATCACTTCCAAATTGCATCAACCGATAAAGTTTGTATTTTTGGCAATTATCTCCGTTTAAAACTTTACTTATAGCCAAATAACACAATTTTGAATACTTAATGAGCTGAACGCCTGTGGTCGAAAATAGTTTACCATTGACAATGTTACCAGAGACACCTACATATGTTCGATGCACTTTACCCCGATTTGATCGGCTAATAACATCATGCTCTGCATGACTTTTCATCTCAATGTTAACTTTAAACCGAGGTCCCGTCTCCAGACCCAATTATTCAAGTTTGTAGTCCGATCAGGGTCTAAACTGTTGTCCATATTGTCACAGAAACATAAATGAACAGTTTATGTCCTTGTCCGGTTACGGAAGCGAGTGGTTAAGTATTCACAAAGTCAAACTAGCTATTGTAACTATTGTTTATTATTTTTTATCGGTCATAAAATAACAAGAACTGGCATTGTGAAACGAAGCTAATCCCCTCGCTGTTGGCCTTTAACATTTTTGCCTTGCAAACAAGGTGAACATAAGTCCGCAGTGACCTTGACCATAAGCGGTCGGACGTGAGTCGTATGCAAAACAAAGCACCATCCCTAGACACACAGTATGGTCAAATATTATCAAAAACGGTGAAGCGGTTCATCGGTTATTGAAAAATCATAGGTGTTAATATCATTGTTATCGGGCCGTCCTTAAAAAAAAATTTGTTTCCTGTAATCCGACCCAGAATTTTAGAAGTGGGTCGGTCGGTAGGCAATTTCTTTTTTTTTTTCTGTCACATGACATATTGAGTTTAAAAGTATTAATATTGCAAGTGTTAAAATATTGTACCTTTTTAATATTAATAATTTTTAAATTCAATATTGCAAGTCTTGCAATAAAAGTATGTCAATTGCTGTATGTGTTGTTGTATGAACATGTATGCCATTTAGGGCCAGAGATTATATTAACCCTTTTAGCCCACTGTAGCAGTAAATTGAAAAATAAAATTGTAAAAATAATTGTAAAAAAACAATCGGGTCGCACCGTTTTTAGCGGATCGGTCGGGTTACAGGAAACGGAGATATCATTATGGATGGCCTCGGACCGAGTATGTTTCAAAGTGACAATACAAAATCCATCTGTTCCACTAGCTGTTGAAAGGAAATTAAACTCCATTCAGTCAATCAATCAATGACAACATTTGAATTATTTTTCTTCACTAAAATTTTCCTCATCTCGTCAAAAGTTTAGCCCTTACACTGCTGAATTAAATTTGTCGTCTGCTGTTTATTTTTTATTTGTCCATTTTCTCATCAAAAACATGTTTTGACAGCACTTTAGAATCATTTCCAATAAGTTCTGTCAAACCATATTTTCATTGAGAAAGACGACAACATATAAAACAACAGCAGACTACAATTTTCGTTCCCAGAATTTTAAGGATTAAAGGTACTAACACCAAATCACATTTAGGTAATGCTCAGATTTAACGGGTAAACTTTGCAACTACTAACATTTTACGGCTATAGATAAATAATGCAAAAACAATATATTTTTCAAGAATATTAAATTATAGCAAAATTTAAGAATGAGCTTACTTTTTATTTCGTGAAATTTGGTCCAATATTTATTTTATTCCGAAAAAACAATTTCCACTACGCGAAGATGTCTATGGGGATTTAACATGGCAATTTTTTTTATAATTTCAGAAACAGTGGACCGATTTTCAAAATGTAACTTGTTTTCTTAGATCATTTCCAAGCTATCTAGCTAGATTTCAGAATCAAATTCCAAAAGTTTTTCGACTCGTCCTCCATGTTGTCCACCGTTTTTTCCCCATGTTAAATTCCCATAGAGAACTAATTTTTCGTAATAAAATCAATATTTGACCAAATTTCACAAAATAAAAAGAAGGCTCATTCTTCAATTTTGATAAAATTTAATATCAAAACAATATATATTGTTTTTGCATTGTTATTACGGCCGTAAAATTTGGGCAGGTTTCGTGAAACAGGCAGCAATCTTGTGTATCTGGTTCACTCAAAGAGATGAGGCGAGACTACACACATTTCTGTTTTTTATTGTATATCTGAATACACCTTCCAACTAATTTCTAAAAAATTAATGTTGTAAACTAAAAATGTTCAAAACATTTTCTCATTTTAGCTGCTTTTATATTATAAATAGTATCTCTAATAGACATTCTAGTATTCTATATCAACAATCTCGATCACAATAGCCCACGTACATCCTAGTATTGCTCGTATAAATCAAGATACTGCGAACTACAAAATGTTTTTAATGATGTTTTTCGCAAATTTATTCACTATAACATTCCAACAGTCATTATATTGCGTTTTATTTATAGTCATTACAGAGTAAAACGTCCATTTCTGCGTTTTAGCTGGTAAAATAATCAAATTTCAAAATGGCTGCCTCTGTATAATGGCTCGAGCCCCAGATATTTGCCTCATGTACATGTACACAGTCACACGGCTATGAATCATCATGGCCTATTCCATTTTGCGGCAAGAGGTAATCTCGGTAGGTCATTAGGAAAACAGCCGGTTGCATTCATTTGGCATGTTCGAAACCTGGTACAGTTTATCATTATGCACAGATAAGATGTGGAAGGTTGCATTGCAATTTCGAAACTTGTAAAATATTGGGAAAAAAACCTGGAAAAAACCGAGCAGTGTCTGGAAATAGACTGGTCCGCTAAAACAGGCGGCCTGGATTTATCTGAATAGCATATTCATGTATGCCCTCTAGCTTGCTGATATCAATGTGTCAGCCGCTCAGTGTAAACGCTAGCCTATGCAGACCACTGAAGCATATGTTGTACACAATAAGGCGTTTACACCGATTTATATCGCCTTCATTCGTTATATCTATATTCACTGCAATGTACATAGGTGAATTTGCAATATGAGCTAATTTTTATTAATTGTTACAATTCTGAATTCAATTTGTCGTCTGCTGGTTATTTTCTCTCCATTTTTCTGGTCAAAAGCATGGATTGACAACACTTGTGAATCATTTCCACTGGAAATGATTCTAAAGTGTTATCAAACCATGCTTTTGGTGTCAGAGAAAGAAGACAACAAAGAAAACAAAGTAGACGACAATTTTCTTTTCCTGCATTGGTTAACCCTTACAATATTGTAAGAGTTAACAGGAGGCCAGTGTAGACTGGAACACAGGCAGATAAGACAGATATAGGCTGGAACACAGGCAGATAAGACAGATATTCAAGTACCCTATAAATAAGCTTTTCGAAAGGTTATTACCTTGGCTGAGAGCCAAGCTTTAGTGATTGCTGGCTTGCCCTGAGACATAACTGTAGTGAATAAACAACTGGCGTGAGAATTTAGTGACTTGTCCAACTTGCAAACCAGTCCACATGATGGTGTTTATTATTAGCCGATCTATTTATAGATCGGCTAATATGTTGGTTATCCATCATATTCTGAAAAAGTTTGTAGCAACCCTTTTCTCCGCTATTCGGTAATCTACGAACGCGAATTTTTCTGTATCACTTCCAAATTGCATCAACCGATAAAGTTTGCATTTTTGGCAATTATCTCCGTTTAAAACTTTACTTATAGCCAAATAACACAATTTTGAATACTTAATGAGCTGAACGCCTGAAGAGATTTAACCCGGAAGTTATTGTTGTTGAAGTCCATAGTTGGCTCTAATGGCCATATACGCCAACATACGCCGATTATTGGGCTAATTTAAAGCTTTTATTTATTAAACAGAACAAGTTTCAGCCACGTATAATCGCGTAAAATGTGTTTATTCGGCTAATTTATAATCGAACTCTGCTCAAAATCTCCTTACTAGTAACCCCAGCATTTTCGGGTTTATCCCAGCATCTCGGGTTTATCCCAGCATCTCGGGTTTATCCCATTGGATCGCGTATGCGCGTCATTTGACGCTAGTTAATATTCACAAAATTTTCCACCAATCAAAACGAAGAATTGCCCTTCATAGCCAACTTTGATTTGTTTACGTATCATGCAGGGATGCATCCAGCACGCGCGATTGCGGCAATCCCCCTTAATTATTGTCAATGCCGCAAATTACTGATTGTCTTGCGCCCGACATCGCGCAAAAAATCACGGATGGGGCACATTAGGCCAATCTGGGCATGTGCCTGAATACGCAGGAGCTTGCGTCTATTTTTAGATGACACTGTAACCGCTAGATATATATAGCCCTGTAGCTCCGCCCACTCGCATGCTGCCACAGAATTCGGACAAACACACACACGTGACTACAACTTTGTGTATTGCGGAGTGTAATTTGTAGATAAATAGAGCATACAGTACAGGTGTTACGCTGGAATATTTCGCAACATAATGGTGACAACAAAACATTGCTGCTATGGCATTGCTGCTATTGGATGGATTTGGGAACGGGTTTCCAAAACCTGCACAAAATCGAGAAAAATGTCAACGCTGGGTACAGAACTGTGGTCGAAAATAGTTTACCAGAGACACCTACATATGTTCGATGCACTTTACCCTGATTTGATCGGCTAATAACATCATGCTCTGCATGACTTTTCATTTGATGATTTTCATGTTCCAGATTGTGCAATATTATGTATCTTAACCATTTGAACCCGACATCCCGCTATAGCGGGGTTTGCAAATAGTGCAGATCCAGATAAGCCCGCTCGTAACGCAGAATCTGCATCCGTCATTTTATGACGGTTGGATCCGGATTAGTTGAAAAATTAACGTATCAAAATCCATAACAAGGGTTGAAAGCGTTACATTTGCATGAGGCCAAAAAAGAAAATTGTTTCTTTCCGCTAACACCTGGACGACAAAAAATAGGGTAGGCGAAACTTTTTTTTTTCTCGATTTTTTTTCCGTTCACGACACACTTTTTGTACTGGATATGTTAACCCTTACTACGCTGAATTAAATGTTGTCGTCTCCTGGAAATGTTTTATTTTAATATTTCTCAACAAAAACTCCAGTGGAGACGATTCTCATGTGCTGTCAAAACCAGTTTTTTGTTAAGAATGAAAGCAAAAATGAAAAACAGCAGACGGCAATTTCCGTCAACAGCGTAGGAAGGGTTAACCCACTATGGGTTAGTGAAAATATACCGTTTAAAAAATTACCGATATGACGAAAAAAAGTGTAGGGTCGGCGGGACAAAATAGGGTCGATCGGGTTAGTGGAAACAAACAATTTTTGTTTACGCCTGTCTCATGAGGCGAGTCAATTAAATTTGGGTCCACCGTGTTCGACACCCAACGGCCTGTGTTAATCTTTTCAACCCTAAGGAACTGGAATGGACTGTGCTATGCTAATGTTCCGACCAATCCAATGGTCACAAAATGATTTTCAGATTCGTCCATTTATGAAAAGGGGGTGTTTTTGTTCTGAAGAAATATTAAAATTACTTTCAAAAAGTGCAGATCCTTACGAGCCGGCTCACCTGGATCAGCACTTTTTGCATAAACCGATATAGCGGGATTTCGGGTTCAAAGGGTTAATCTTGCCCAGATTATCAACGTTTCGGAACATCTATTGGCAACCTCAACTCAGCTCAGGCTCAGACAATCAACCTGCTGGATTTGAAGCACATTATTCAAGTATTTTTAAGTAAACAAATTGACCAACTATTTGCAAGACGGTAGCGTATCCCGAGAAATGATGTTTGACGATTTACTGTTAAATACCTTTTTATATATAGATGAGTAAAGAGCTTATACATTTTATTGTGTCAAACTTATCCGTCCCTAATGAAACTATTAGAGTCCGTTGTCCTGGATTTTCTATGTACGATCAGCTACATTATACCATATGTTCTACTTCGCATTTTGCGTTCTTTGTCAAACGCCAGAAGTGGTGAAACTGACTGATGGCTGGAACGCAAAAAGATGGCCGAGTTTGCCACTCACGGGTACTTAATCAATATCGGCGAGAAACAGCGACGCGATAATGGAGGTTGGATGTACTTCACAATATCGCATGTTTGCCTTGTAAGACTAGTAGTGAGATTCCAATTCGCTCTTGAATTTACACTCCTGGGGGCCGTTTCACTAAACTTCGTACCACTAAAATGTTCGTAAGTGAACAATTATGATAGTATGTAAATTTTACATTAACACTGTTTTCTTGTAAACCATTATTGGATTTACATTTATTGAGCATAGGCTGCATATGCAGCCTATGCTCAATACATGTAAATCCATCAATTGAAATTTCCAGACGATCCTACATTTGCACTTAAGAACATTTTAGTCCTACGAAGTTTAGTGAGACGGCCCCCTGTAGCCTATTTCACCAACATTGCAAAGTATACTTTTCTAGCAAAGTATACTTTGAGGAATAATCATTTATTTTTCCCAAAATGCGTTATTTCATATAGAACTAATCACTGCACATATTTGATGATTAAAAGTATGCAGAATTATTATACTGAATTTATTACATTATCACAGACAAAATGGCTGTGAAATGTAATAAATTCAGAATAATAAAAAATATTAAATTTATCCTTAAATTGAAAATGTCTCCCTCAAAGTATACTTTGATAGAAAAGTATACTTTGCAACTTTGATGAAATCGGCTACTGGAGACTGTCGGCTACTGAACTTACAATGTACACTACATTTTGCGCTAATATTGCCAATATTTGTCAATTTATTTAAAATACTTAATATTGCGATTTAAATCAAGCAGGTTGAATGGGTGAGCCTGAGCTGTACTACATAGCTGTCGAATAAGAGCAGGTGTATTTGATCGTGAGACAAATAACTGCTCAAGTGCTGCCTAATGTAATTTATGACGTGCATTATAAAATGACAATGGCATGTAAAGTGTCAGGCTACATAAGTATATAAATAATAAATAATCATTTTAATGGCGGGACTATATTGACAAATTTATTACAAAATAAACAATGACGGACCTACCTAATATGGTCACAGGCTCATAAAGTATGACTGGGATGGTAAATGGTTAAACAATCCTCATTATGTTTAGCCACGAAAATAGACTATTACAATCGAACCTGCCCGAACGGCCACCTCTCTACAACAACACCCTCTGTATAACAGCCGCTAGTTTATATCCCAAACGGATGATTTGCTCTGTATCTAACCCTTAGACTGCTGAGCACGAAAATTGTCGTCTGCTGTTGCTTTGCCTTCTTTCTCAATAAAAACATGTTTTGACAGCATTTTAGAATCATTTTCATTGAAAACATTTTCCCTACTATTCTCTATTTCTCCAGTCACAGCCACAATTTAGAAATTATTTAACCATTGTACCATCCCTGGCGCGCTTTATCCATATGTGAAATTGACTGTATCATTACATCTCAAACCATCGATTTAGGATTGGAACAACAAAAAGACATACGAGCTGTGAAGTTTATAATAATAATAGCAACAACAACAACAACAACCATAATTGTAATAATAATAATACTAAAACCCTTTATTTCATTCATGTGAGAACATTATGACAACATGAGGTAAGAATACATGATATATAGCATGAGCATGACACAATGTCACTAGCGCGATGTTTATGACATACAGGATATTCCATCGAACATTTTGAATAGCGGGAAATAATACACGAGGGTGCGTCGGCATCCGCGTAAGCAACGAGTGAGCGTAGAGAACGAGTTGCTTGCACGGACGCCGACGGACACGAGTGTATTATTTCCGCTATTCAAACATGTACGATGGAATATCCTATTTATTACATTTCTATATATGCACATTTAGTCTATTTTTGAGATTAAACACAATGAATTGTGATGTGCGCATGAATAGTTACACAATGGCGTGTTTTCCCGCGTTTTGACGTTACATTGTGTGATGTCAAATGTGACGTCATGTAAACTTTTTGAAATCCAAATTACGCAGCTGTTTCTATGAACCAGATATATTTGACTGCATGTTTGGAATGTGTTCAATCACATTAACTTTCTAGATTAGTCGAAACCCTTTCCAAGTTTTCAAATATCTTTATTTTGACTGTAATAAAAAGTAAACATTTTGCATGGTAGCTCGTGGTTTCCAAGAAATCAGGCGCGCAATTACGGGTGTTCTCTTCACGGTGTATTATTTGTAAGGAGTTGATTACGGGTTTTCTCTCACAGCGAAACCCATGCAAATAACTCGCAAGAGTGTAATAAAACTAGATATATCTGTGCATATAGTACAGTGGAACCTCTCTAAACCGGACACACTGGGAGGTCCCCACGATGTCCGCTTCAGAGATGTTCCACTGTAAAACAGACAAATAAGCACTCCAAGAAATGAATGTGTGCTTTGAGAAGAGGAACACACATTAACATAATAGATAACTCTAAACGAAACCCACCATAATTAACCCTTTCAACCCTAAGGAACTGGAATGGACTGTGATATGCTAATGTTCCGACCAATCCAATGGTCACAAAATGATTTTCAGATTCGTCCATTTATGAAAAGGGGGTGTTTTTGTTCTAAGAAATATTAAAATTACTTTCAAAAAGTGCAGATCCTGATGAGAAGGCTCGTTACGAGCCGGCTCATCTGGATCTGCATTTTTTGCATAAACCGCTATAGCGGGATTTCGGGTTCAAAGGGTTAAGAACACACATCTTTCTGGGTGTTCGGTTTAGAGATGTTCTACTGTATTAGATGTGATTATGTCAAAGTCAGACCACCGATACAATCACGTGAGAACCGTCTCGGAAAAATGATGCTGAGGGCTCACCAACATATTTGCAGCAAATAGAGTAGATTGAACTATTATTATTAAAATTACTATAGTTGTTGTTGTTGTTATTATTATCCAAAATTACACTCAAGTATTTTTTCTGTCTCATTTAGACAGCAAAAATACTTGAGCGTAATTTTGGATAATGACAATGTCTTTTCATGATTGTAAAGCGCTTCAGATCTTTTTTTTCTTTACATTTGGATTTTCGTGCGCGACATATACAAGGTGCATGATCACGTGGTTACAAGAACAACAACGTCGCCCACTCCAAGGTCAGTATTATTTGATATTTTCCCTAATATGCAACGGATTTTGATGTAATATGGCGCAGCAAACGCGTCTTCATGAGCTGCATTTGGTGGTCCATAGAGTTTGGCACAGACTTATGTCGCTTTTGCGAAGAATCGATTTCCGTGTCGGAGACACGGAAATCGATTCTTCGCAAAAACGACACAAGTTTGGGCGAAAATAAAGAGACCACCAAATGCAGTTTAAACAAGACGCGTTTGATGCGCCATATTACATCAAAATCCATTACGTAATAAGGACACAATAAAATAATACAATGTACGTACTTTGAATTGGAATTGGTACTTTTTGTTGTTGTTAGTACCACGTGATCATACACCTTGATATAAATGCTACTGCGCAATTGTATACTGCTGACTGTGGTATAACGATATAGTGGAACCTATTGCCTGTAATGTGAAATACGTGCAGCTTTAATCGAGTGTGCTAGTTTATTTTTCACTTATCTCGTCCCAGTTTATGAACTTGCACATGCATTATGACTCAGCGAAATTGAAGACAGATATGTTTTTCGCAACTATATCTGAACAAAAAAGACCTATTATCTATTTAGCCAGTTAGCCCCAGGTCCTACACTGTTTAGACTGCGCATATACTCTTCACAACTGTTCCGCTATACAGATATTATCATTTAGTAATATTTAATTTACTGATAACGACTCGCTGTGGTATCAGGCTATTTTCATATGCAAATGAGGCATTTTTTAACTGTTTATACAAATTAAATGCGTCACCTGAAAACATACTATGTTGACAGATTAAAAAGTTGGATCATTGCACAAATAATAAAAACAGGGAAGAAATGGTAATGTCCGTTAACATTTTAAAGAAACATGGTTATCGCCCAGTGTGTAAAATTACGTCTGATGTAAAATGTATAATAATGCGTGTGTGTGTGCGTGCGTGTGCACGTGCGTGCGTGTGTGTGCGTGTGTGTGCGCGAGTGTGTGTGTGTGCATGTGCGTGTGCGTGTGTGGGGGGTAATGATGAATGACTGTTTATTTTTTCCAGAAAATGCATATCTACAGAATATACAAAACTATCTGTCTCTCTATATTATAACCTGGCATGTGGGACCCAAGATTTAACAGGGCAACTATACCCGCAAAATAGGCTTATTGACAGAGATACAGTTACACATACAAATACAAAACAACAACATCTATTATATAGCCTATGTAGGTGACGGAACACCTCAAAATACTTCTCATGTTACCGCCCAGGCTCCGCCAATCTAACTGCTTTGCCAATATGTGTTCAGAAACGTTGACATATTATGGGCAAAATTAACGCAGTCGGGTGTGTACTTACGAAAAGCAGCGAGTTCGCATTAACAATGGACGGTCCGAAACATTTGCATCTTGACAACTTGACAAGATTAACGCAGTCGGTTATGTACAATAGTAGAACACTCAATAAGCCCGTTTGTCTCCTGACAGATCACGTATATTTAATAACACTGTTTAGTAATAATAGAAACATTAACGCCCATTTCTACATATATTTATGATATAAATACGTGGCTGTGACTGGAGAATGGGACCTATGGGATTGTAACCGTCGTAACCAGCGTAATCCAGGGGCGCGTTTCACTAAACTTCATACGACTAAACTGTTCGTAAGTGTAAAATTATGATTTCACATTAACAACGTTTTCTTGTAAACAATTATTGGATTTACATTTATTGAGCATAGGCTGCATATGTAAAATATGATTTCATATTAACAAAGTTTTTTTGTAAACAATTATTGGATTTACATTTATTGAGCATAGGCTGCATATGTAAAATATGATTTCATATTAACAACGTTTTCTTGTAAACAATTATTGGATTTACATTTATTGAGCATAGGCTGCATATGTAAAATATGATTTCATATTAACAACGTTTTTTTGGTAAACAATTATTGGATTTACATTTATTGAGCATAGGCTGCATATGCAGCCTATGCTCAATACATGTAAATCCATCGATTGAAATTGCCAGACGATCCTAAATTTGCACTTACGAACATTTTAGTCTTACGAAGTTTAGTGAGACGGCCCCAAGATCTGCATCCGCACAGTCTGCTAAGGATCTGCACTCTTCCCCATTCCATCGATACAACACTGCCATAAATGGATGGTGGGGCAATGTTTTTCGAATTGGTCATTTACTGGGATCTATGTCCGAGTCTACCACCTGTGCACCGGGAGCGAATTCGATTGGCTGATCGCGTCACCATAATTACGTATTCGTACTATGTGCTAACGTTATGCTATGTAATAAAATGACGGCGTTCCAAATGACGTTACTAATGGCGCGATAAAGCAATGATGTTTTGACGTTTAAAAGTTTAAAATTTATTTATTTTACAACGATTACAAACAAGCGCGAGAGCACTTATACAAATGCTTTCGTTGGCACAGATGAAGGCGTAAGGTCGGTCATTAATGTGGGAGGAAACCGGAGAACCCGGAGGAAACCCACTTGTCCGATCTGGCGACCACTATACCATCTCACATACTGCCCCGGCCGAGGATCGAACTCGGGGCCGCATTGGTGAGAAGTGCGCTCGTTACCGATTGCGATAACCGGACAACCAAGAAGGGTTAAACGTAATTAGAAGTATATCACTCATATATGATCCTCTGTTTATTAATCTTACGAAATGAGGCTCTGAGGAGTTTATTTTTATGAAATCAGTTAATACATATGTGAATAAATCGAAACAAAAATTATGTAAGATCACCTATGCATTAAACCTGGCATACTTCGTAGTAAACGAGATATTTATTATTTTCATTGACTGATTCCATAAAAAAAATACTCGGCATAGCCTCGTTTCTTATGAAATCAGCAAACTCGTATAATAAATATTATATTAAATAGTCATGTAAGATGCATTATTCAATTAATAATTTTTTTGTAAATGGAGTCAAAAGTTGACAAAATTATAGCAGTACATTATTTATGAAAAATATTGTAAATTTTGTAAACGTATTTAATGAAATTCCGCAGATGTCCGAAGGTACAAAATCGCATGGCGTGTCTCATATGTGGCTGTGAGTGGAGAAATGGGGCTTATGGGATCTGTGACCAGTGTAGCTCCTGTTCAAATAAGACACTCCAGACCTGTAGTCTGATAACAGTATATATTCCTTGTTAGAAGCATGACGTGTGATTCATTGATGCGGATGCGCAGGCTGATCTGGATATGTACTGGTCCACAAACCACATACGCCTGGTCACAGCCACATATTTGGCGGGGACGATCGATCGTACGGGAATTATTGTCGAGTCATGGTGACTGAAATTACGGCCAGATATCCGCAGGTACGAAATCACATGGCGTGTGTGAAATATATATTCACCAGCCAGACAATATGAATATCATATGATAACAATGTGTAATCATGTGTAGTGACATATGAGACGGTATATAATATGCACATGCGTCCTTTAGTGCACGTACACCTACATCCGGGCTACACAAAGTAGGTCACGAGCATCTGCGTTGTATCATTCCAGCTACATCAGTACTCGCGATAATCTGGCTAATATTTGTATTGTTTATCTCATATTGTCCTTGAAATCAAGCAGCTTGCTTGGCAGAACCTGACCCAGTTAGTGGTTACTTAAGAATGTATACTATATAGAGAATACCAGTAGCCTATTTCACCAACATTGCAAATACTCCTTTGGCGCTCGGCTGAAAATTTCGACCTACCCCTACCCAGAGTAGAACTTTATGAAATATATCTATTCTTACAGGAAATTCATCGTAGAATTCGAATCTGCGTGTTAAAATTGCGAAAACCGCGGCCGAATATGTTTTTTTCGCTGGTTTCTATGGTAACCAATATTTTTTTCCAGAAAATTCAAAATATATATTTAAACATCTACGTGTTGCAAAACAACATATAAAGTTGTATATTTGGTAAACTGTCTTCATTTTACACGCACACATATTTTGGAATCGAACAATAATATTAAAATGCATGTTCGTAGACGGTAACCATGGAAACGTGGGTTTCTAGCCAATCGGAAGATTAGCGTTTGCAACGGGCTGTACCTTGGTATTTATGAACAATTAACGTCAGTTGTAATGTTATACATTTCGACACACATAATACTGACGAAAACTAACACTTCTATACTTTCAAATGCAATAATAATCACATTATACGTAGTTTGGTTGGTCTAATTATCTAAACTATACGCGAATGCTGAGCAGTGCAAATTATCATATAATTAGAAAAAAAATGTAATTGCCGTGTATAATTATAATCGTTGCCCGAATGTCATAATATATAGAGAACCCTCGTACAAAGAAAAATATGTACACATACATGTTCGACTGTCTGTCGACAATTTTAACATTTTCAAGATGGCCGCCAAATCTAACGAACTATTGCTGAGCAGATAAAATAATCATATAATCGAGAACAAATGTTGTGTATTTGACCGATGCAACGAACGGGATATTATACACACGATCATACGAACGCATGGGACTATACACTGTATGTGCATACATGTTCGACTACCTGTCGATATGTTTTACTTTTTCAAGATGGCCGCCAAATTTAACAAACAAATGCTGAGAAGATGAAATATTCACAAAATCATAAACAGATGGTGTGTACATAACCGATAAATAACTATACAATGGAACAGGACGACGATCTCAACAGCAGAAATCAGTACACGATACAAACTACATTATTTCGTGTTTCGTTTGCAAGATCTATCCACCTTCAAGTGGGCTCACTTTCATCATCCGAATCCGAATCACCTATTGTAACAGCAGTCGTTCTGTTTGTGCACTCATGTTGGCACCGACAGATGTCAATGCATTGAAGGCCCACGGAATGGCACTGACACTTGCTGCTATTACAGTTGCCATCCTTACAATACAAATGTGTCAGGTCCCTCAAGAATACTGGCGCTGGTGGATTTGCGAAGTAAACTGGCACCAGATTCCATTTTCATCTTTCTTCCATCCATTTCCGACTGGATCAGGAACCTCAGGATCTGGAATATGGCTTTGGCACTAGACTATTGTCTGAACTCGTGCACGCATTACATGGTGCTTGAATGCATCTTCTGTCGGTGGAAGTTGCGTTGCTGATTTGTCCGTGGATGTAGCGATCGCCAATCGGATTTCATCCATACTGTCATACGGTTTTCCACTTGTCTTATTGTTGAAGCCGCCAAACAGCATCATAGTATACCTTCGCGCGACTGGTAAATAAATATTCATCTATAGATTCTGATAAGCCCCACCTTGGACTAATTCCCGTAGCTTGTCGGCACTTTTTCACCAGTTGTTGAACAGTCGTTTCCCAACTTGTGTAATTGAGCTGTTTGTTGTCGCATCCAGTCAAGGCAATGCATGCAGTAGCAGGAGCTTACGGTTTGGGCCTTATCTGTTGGGCCAATCGAGTGGATTGGAACAAACCTGTTTCTGAAAGCCATGGTGCTCGTTCTATGCCCAGTATCATAAATATGTTCTTGTGTCCGCGAACGTGTATATAGTAATACAGAAGGATGACGAGCACATCTGTTATCGTCAGTACGGATCAGAATACGGCCATGCACGGTTTTGAGCCATATGAGTGGGCATGCAGCACCATCGGGTATCTGCCCTTCCTGACTCGAAAACAAGTTTTTGATAAGCAATCCGTACCTTCCTTAGTCACAGACTGTACTTCTCGTCCGTTCGAAAACCACCGGCAAGTACAAGGATAGCTTCTGTTTCAGATGGCCTGGTGCATTCCACAGCTACGTAACTCACACACAAGAGGCACCCAACGAGCTTTGTTTTCAGAGTGAACTCAGAAAACGGCGGTAATTTTGAACTCGTGCGGTGGGACGGGGGGCGGGGGGGGGGGGGGCCACTCACCATATAGGGCAGGTACAGTCGCTGATGGCCGTGCGAACGCTGACGTTCAGCTTCTTTTGAAGAACTGCTTTACTCATCACCGGAACAAAGACGACAGTGACCGATGTAATCGACTTGTCCCGGGGTATAAAATGTTAACAAGAGTAAGTTTTCAAAACGACTGCGCCTATTTTGTCAAATGTATTGAAAGGTCCTTTCGTTCTTGCGACTGCAGGCAGTGCCATCGCATCGATGATATATGCGTGTTGCTGTCAGTATCAGCTTTGCTGAACTGGAAACTCGTTGAATCTCCTCAACAAAGATTCAAATTTCTTTTCTTCGTCAAACTCTGCCGTTGTTTTTGTTTGCGCATTGGTGCCGTCGTCGTAAATAGGGCAGTGGAACCGAAGCCAATTCATGTTTTTCAGACACTCATATTCAGTTCAATGTCTCATGCATTCGCTACTGCCAGCAGTCGTCTAACAGAACTTCCAGACTAACATCAGTTCGATGTTTTGCTTGTAGCAAATGTTTTCGCAATATTCGAGAAGGTCTTAACCTTACTGCTAGGGATTGGTTCCCAATAATCTCACAGTACGTTCCTTCGAGATTTCTTTCCGATACGAAATTATCAACTGCCATCTTTGACTAGCAACTCGGAATTCATTCATCGACTTTTCTATGTCCGCAGACGGCAACTTGCCCTTGGCAATTTTACCAGATACGTCTGATACCAGTGTTTAAGTCGAACGGATTTTGGTACTGTGTAGTGACTAGATCCCACACCCTATCAACATCTGCTTTCATCCATTTCCTTTCGGCTTTTGCGCCAAATCCCTCGTGTTGACTAGCACCTTGGTTCTTGGGATACAGTCTCTCTGAACTTCCCACAAAATTCACCTAGAATGTACGAGTTACCACCACCGAGTCAAAGCTCCCTCCCTTTCTACGAGTAAATCCAATGATTCCCCTGATCCTTTGCTTTCTTTATTATTGTTTTGTTCAAGTGCCTATCAGTTTGGAAATGTCATTGAAGACGTGCACCGATCGCCGTCTGACAACAAAGCCACCGTTCCTCAAGTGTTCATATGCTTGTGGTTGGTGTCATTAGAGCGAGCATATCGGCGATATACACGGGCGTGAACCGTGCGTAGTTTGTTCGCTCCCTGCCGCCCAAACCAGTGAAACACTCTCCGTTACTGAAAACAGTGGAGGAAAACAAAATCGCCGTCTCTTTCTGCTCTCAAAAGCGTAGTAACCAAGAAATGCACATCAGAAGTTCATCCAGTATACCTGAATTTTGAACTTTGCGCTTCTCCATGTGTTCGAACTCCGCTTATATTGAGGTCAAGTGTAATCTTGAAATTCGGCCTCTAGGTTTCCTTTCCTCGAATCTCCTTTGCGGTCTCCACATCCTTCTCCTGATTGCATCACGAGTTTCTCCATGTGATGTCCTATCTGGGGCTGTGGCTTCTTTGTCTTCTCTTTGTCAACCCAATCGATAAAGGCATCAAAGAAGCATCGGCAAATTGCGTCTAGGATGAACCTTCATGCCCATTACCTCCCTTGTCAGTTGTGCTCCCTTTTAGATCCTGTCAGGCGGTAACGTCAGAATAAACATCTCGACTCTGTCAGTAAGCTGAGAAGCGCCTCCATCTCCAAACACTTTCCAATGGAAGCGAGAAATGCCATTGTATGAATGCCATACCCCCTAGTCTGAGTGTTACCCCTTACCTTCCAAACACGCTGCTTTGTCCACAATATTGTCTCTAGCTTGGAATAGATGGCTAGATCGAGACTGTCACTATGATGTGGTTTTTGTCCAAGTTCCGCTGTCCCATCGACCAGCTGATTGAGTGCTTGTAAAATTGTGGAGTTTCTGGACGGCGTGCGTCATGAAAGGTAAGTACCTAAACGGTCGTTATAGGTACAGAGGCCTTTGAAGTCACCTGAATTGAAATATCCTGACCATTGCAGGGATATTACAAGACCAGCCAAATATGATCTACAAAGCGCCCAAGACTGGTCGGAAAACCACAGCTTTACGGATATGTTCGTGTTCCCATCAATGTAAAAGTTGGCAGCATTGGCAACTGGTGTCTGGACTGACGTGTAGGTGGCTTTTGAAAATATGTTACGCATTGACATGTCGTGCCATAATCACCTGCGCCGATACATCTCCTCCGAGAGCCGGGGTATCTCAACATCCGATATCTGTCTGTCTTGGTCACACACCTCTGATATACAAACCTGGCCATGGAATGGGTTGTTTCTTTGCCGTCTGAGGATGTTTTCATTTTGGTCAAAGTTTAAATCAATTGCTGCATGAACTGTCCCATGTGTCGTCAGTGTTGGTAGTGTGGGGGGGTATACCGAATGGGACAAAGGTACACCTTCTTGTGAATATCTGTGTGTTTGCTGCGGCTGTATGAATCGCAAAACTTCTCATCACGAAAACACTGTATCCAAATGTATACAGCGTTCTCACCAACTTGGAACTGCCAAAGTCATGGTATGCCGTTTAAAGCTAACCCCATGTTAATTGGTGTTTATTATGCGCTTTGCCTTTGTTGAAATACGTTGTGGCATGTTGCTACACCTGTATTATAGTCACTCTTGAACTTCATCCACCCGTGCCAGTGCTGTATCGAATGCTTTCGCATTTACTACCAAGATGATAAAAACGTACAGTGGTCCTGCACGAGTTGGCTGCAAGCGCGTCAATGCTTAAATCCTGCAATCAGTAAACGCTTGTGTAGTGGACTGAATGTCTTTTAATGGCTCGCCGAAGGATACCTGCGCCCATATAGATATTGCCTGTCTGTGAGATACGACCCTTGTATCTAACTTCGACTCCTTGTAATTCGTTGGATTCGTCAAGTTCAGATTTCAATTTAGAAGCTTTGGAAGTACAGAACAACTGATACTGCTCTGGAACATACAAGAACCGATTGTCCCTTTCTCTGTGAATGAACGATATATTCTTCACACCGAAATTGTTTCTTCTCCAGTCTTTTTTTTAGTTTCCGGCAAGAGGGATGATTTACAATAACATTGGCGTATTTTCATCTGAACACCAGCTCTACCCAGAAATTTGTATGTATTAATATTTAGATCCTGATAATGTGACTACTGACTTTGTCTCGAGAAGATTGTTTGTTTGGTTTCGTTTAAAAGACATCTGAAATGCTTCTTCGTAAAGAACTGGCACTGTCGACCTTGTCTCATGAGGTACCAACAAAACGTACATTGCGTTTGCTGATGTAATTTCCATAGACATGAACGGTGATATTTCCGACGGGTAAACATCATATGCCAAATAGGTCCACCATATGCCTGCACAGCGAAATGACAACTTGATCATTTCTCAAGTTGGCGGCATTCACTGTTTTCTGCTTGTTTGATTCGCCTGTCCCAGTGCTCTACACCAATAATGGCGCTTTTCTGTTTACCAATTTTCTGCACTGCCACAAATGAAACAGTTCACTCTGATATTAAAACCCATTGGCTGTCTCTGGTCGACCTTCGAAGCCTCTGGTGACATCGCGATTCGCTTCTGCTTGACGAGACATCATCACTTTTAGGCGCTGTGACACTGCTGTAAAAATTTGTTTGTGTATGTAGTCCCGACACACCCTATGATAACCGTACGTTTACCTGATGTGAAAGAATATCCAGCGAGCGGCCTTAATAAGTCATTTACTCTCGATCATGTTTAGATGCCTCTGCTATGTCTAACAATGTCTCTAGACCTGTTACTGTGGATTTTGCACGATATCCTTGTGTGACCCTCTGAAATAGACTTTAACATATATGCATATGCATCTAACCATTCAAGCGTTTTGCCTCTGTTCACCCTAAATCCATAATTGTTTGGAAGCTGTCGTACACACCAAACTTAATTCGGTCACGTTCGATGCTAATGTACAACAACACGTCGTTGGATATACCCGTAATTTGTCGTAATAATTGCGGCGATATTACTCTGTGTCCCTATTGCAGACTGAGCAGTGGGACGATCATCATCCGTTACGTTACCACATATATTAACACCGCCGTGATTTATATATGAAAAGTGCAAATACGAATCATGCCTTCACGGCCGTGTTAATTAAAGTTTCATTTAAAGAGTAGAAAATCACAGCGGTGGTAACTTAAAGTTACATACAAAGAGCTAAAATAATCCCGGCGGTGCTGAATATAGTGACATTTAAAGAGCCCGAAGGGAGTAACAATCACTTTACTCAGATTATGTGCTAATTGTGTCGGAACATCCTCAAATCCAAAATTGTTAAGAGTTTATGTAGATGACAAACGAACGGACGGGTGAAAGACTGCTCGGAAATAAGAGGTAAAAAACTATAAACAATGTATCAAAGTACTATTTCGACATAGTTAGGACCCCACCCACCCACACACAGAGACACGACGGGGATGGTCCATTGTAAGTGGTTGCTATGGATACATTAATCGTTTTACGGACAACATTTTATTATACTAGTATAATTATAATTATATCTTATGGTGTACTAGTATTTCATCGATATTAATCCAAATCATCACCAGTGCATAATACAAACAAATACTTCATGCATGTATTGAATTTTTTCAATAAAATGTGGTTACCTTGGCAACATCCAAAAATTCGTATTTCGCCACGTTTACTGAAATTCAACACATGGGTTCGTATTCTATGAAATGATTTTTATCATACTAGTAGCTTCATTACACCAACTTGTATGATGGAGATTTGTCTGCACGAAAATAAAATGTTGAAGATACTACTTTCAAATACGGCGAGACTGACTTAGTTACCATGGTAAACAGAATATAACGTTTGAATAATAGAATATTTTATGTATAAATATGAACATTTACACCATGTTTGTAAAATATAATTGACAAATCATATTTACAAGTATAAAGGCTGAAATCGTAGCTAAATAAAAAAGTTATTTTTCGGATGAAAAAACGCAGTTGCCATGAAATCAGCAAAAAATCAATATTCTGCCCCGCGGTTTTCGCAATTTTAACATGCGATTCGATTTCATTTCTACGATTAATTTCCTATAAGAATTATGTATGTTACATAAAGTTCTACTGAGTGGTAGGGGTAACTCCCTAAATAAGCGTCGTACAGAGGCCCGTCTAATACAGTATAATCCTTTGGGTATCTTGTTGTCTGTTTGACAACCGTTTACTGTGATTTCCAATCTCCCGAAAATCATATTCCTTCAATTTCCGGACATACCTGTATTTTCATAACGCTTGAACGTCACGGTGAATAGTATGCATTTGTTTCTGAAAAACCACTGAGTTGAGTAAGTTATCTGATTAGGAAAGTTGCGTATACGTGTATTACCAAACCCTTGTACTGTGTTGCTGTAGCTCCCCCGAATGCTAAAACACTATCGTGTCTGACATACTGCAGATCTGAGGTATACCTGAGAAACATTTTGAGATCCACCAAAGATATGGAAATCTACAATGCTGGTAAATTTACTCTGACAATGAACGCAACATTACACATGCGTGATGTTAATTTATAAACAAAAATGAATACCGTTCTCTCACAAACCCAGACAAGTTTGAGTTGTAGCCGTTTCATAGATGGCAAGAAAGTAAATAAAGATTCCCACTCGTGTTGTTGAATGAATACATATCGAGAACAAACACACGAGTGAATGTGAGATGAACTACTACCAACGCAATGGACTTGGTAGAAACTGGAACAATAGAACAAGTGGGCTAGCAAAACATGGAGCAGGATGATCAGACACACCCTTTGCAAAGACACTATATAAGGATATTTACATGAAGAATGGTCCACAAACAAAACTACTAATCATCCTATTGTCACCAAAAAAATATACCATGTCAGGGACTTGACCTAGTACTCAATGACCGTGAGAATTTTGATACACAATACATTGATTACAGAAACACCTGACAAGAAATGAATTAAAGAAATATCTCCTTGCAATCCTCATCGGAAGGACATGTAAATTAAACCGGAGACGACCTGATGGTTTGTAAAATACTACAAGGGAATGCGACACATTATAGCCCATTGTGTGCGCTCAATCAGACATAGTATACAAGAACTTGCAACGAATACAAAAACATTGAAAGAGGACACCACATACAACATCAAAGCGCTCAACTGTTAACCACTCATGTGTACATTCATAAAACAAAAAGCACTGATGGCATCATTTGATTACTTCAATGAACGCGGGGTAGAAGTCAGTGCACATTTGGAGTTTGATGGTTTAATGCTTACAAGGACACAGTGAAAGACACCAATGTGACTGGACCCGAATGATGAGGCGCTTTAAAAATTGCGAACAAGTGTGAACAACGATTTTTTATTTTGAGATTTTTAAAGGAACGTCCCTGTAGAAATGGTTAGATTTTAAAAAAAAGCTGTAGAATGAAACGTAAGTGGGGTTACAATGACAATTTTTTCCAAATGACGTGTTAGTGGACCCAATGATCGGCGTATTAAATATTTTTTGTTTAGATTTTAAAAGGTCGCCCTGTGGTGAAATGTTGATTTTCCAAAAAAATGCTGTCGAATGATAACTCATTGGTTAACAATGACAATTTGTTTTCCAGAATGAACTGTGACTGGACCATATGAATGGAGGGGGTTGGGCAACATTAAATTACGAATAAAGTTGTGACGCTACTCGAACTTCCAAATGACCTGTGACTGGGACACAAAAAAAAAAAAAAAATGGGGATGTGGCGGGATTAAATGCGAATAAAGGTGAGACCGCAAAACATTTCCAGAATGAACTGTGACTTGGACCCATATGATATGGGCAATATTAAATTGAAATAAAGTGTGACGCATAACATTCCAGAATGAACTTTACTGGACCCAAAATGTGTGGCGGGGATTAAATTCGAAAAAAGTGTGACGCACAATATTTATACAGTATATATTTTTTTTTCGAGATTTTAAAGGGCCGCCCTGATGTGGAAATGTTGATTTTTTTCAAATAATGATGTGGAATGAAAAGTAAGTTTGTTACAAATGACTACTGTTTTTCAAAATGACCTGTTTACTTGACCCAAGTGATGTGGCGGTATTACATGCGGCAAAAGTTTCGACGCGAAAAAAAGAAGTTGTTTTCTTACGATATTTTTAAGGGCCGGCGCTGTAGAGAACATTTCTTCAAAAAATTATGTGAAATGAAAATTAAGTGGAGAACAATGACAATTTTATTCCCAGAAAGACGTGTTACTGGACCTAAGTGATGTGGCAGTATATAAAATTAACTAAAACAGTGTGACGCAAAGAAATGTTTTTTCTCAAGATTTTTAAGGGACGGCCTTGTCGAGAAATGTTTGATTTTCAATAAAATGCTGTGAAAATGAAAACATAAGTGGGTTTTACATTACAATTTCTTTCCAGAATGACCTGTACTGGATCCCAAATGATGTGGCGGTATTAAATTGCGAAAAAGTGTGGACGGAACAAACATTTTTGGCAATAAAAATCAATATTTGGACATATTTTTTAGGAGTGTAACCCCTTTAGAATACTTGTGAAAAACTATAAAGAACTGGATAGTTTAATTATTAGTTTTTATTTAGGAATTGGCTAGATACCTTCCATATACCCGCCTGGATAGGTTTAAAGTTTTTCATATGTTCTAACAGCCAAAACCAGGTCGGCACAAACACCTTGAAATAGACGAGAAGACTAAGTGCCGTGGTTTTCCGATTGGCCGACAAACCACACATATATCCGAATACAAAAATTTGTATAGTCCTTCAGACTATCTTAAAGCGCATTTTTATGCAATATTCAAATTTGTTATATTCAAATATAAAATAATTTATGTGGAAATACTTCAAACACATCATCATTTTTTAAACATTTATAACTTCTGACCCACAAGCCAATAGTCACAAAACTTCAATTACAATGTATGTATTTGAGTGGAAAAAATGCTGATTTAACAAATAAATGGGAGTCCTTGACGTAAGTTCAAGAGGACCGACGGAGAGTATGGTAACATACTTCAACGACATCATCCCACGATCGACCAGCGGACTTTTTAATAAACTTTTTGCAAGAATGATCACTGATGGGATGGTCTTTCAAGATTGTTCCAAATTGTGACCCTGTGATCAAAAGGGGCGTGGCCTGGTCAAAGTCAAGGTCGAATATTTTGTTCATAGTCAAGTCCTATATTAAGACAGGAGATATTGAAGACAGTAATAGCCCCGGTATGATTTTTATTGCCAATCGTACAATTAGGTCATCTCAAGATTGTCACTGAAAGCAAAAGGATCATTGATTCTGTTACAGCATTAAATTGAAATATTCATGACCGCTTGGCGGATGTTCGTCAAGTGTTAACGATATATTCTTTGCGTACATTTTTAAGAATTTAATAAATATGGCGGCGACAGAAATTTAAATATTGCTGCACCCCAACGAGCAAGCCCAACGTGAGTCAAAAGTTAACCATTTTGTCATGAACTGACTAACCGAACGCAACGACACTTTACAGAATTGATCGACCAATGATGCTATTCCAATTCGTTAAACTGGTGACCCGTGGTTCGTGTAAGGTCATTCTTTTATTACCAACTTTCAAATTGCTTTGGTTGGGGCCGGCGATATGAAAGGGTAAAATGTACGATGGATTGATCCTTGTACGGTTTCCCATTTTTGCTCCCTGGTCTGGCCCTCCGGTATTCGTAACATGTATCTCAGCGTGGATCACGTTATGCCTATTATGGGTATGGAATAGTTTATCTGGTTGACTTTTGGGCAGCACCCCACACCAGATCAAAATTGTTATAAGGGCTGCCAATGGTGATCATCATCAGTGTGGGCAGGCACACGTAATACTTTGTTGTTTCTTCTGGCGATACATTTCAGTATCTTTCAGTACATTAATTAGACTAAAGTTGGAGGAGCCTAATTTTGATAATGTAGTAACGCCGATCACATGGACTGTGGGCACGATCTTATAATACGCTTGCATTGCATGTATCAGAGTCTGGGGTAACACTTTAATTATATACCTGCCCATGAATATACATATTTATACGATGTAAATAAAAGTAAATATGTTCCTCAACGATGCAATAAAACAACTTTCGGTGAAAATACGAGCAACATGACTAACCGCTATCTAATATCAAAACGCGCATCTGCACGTGCCGGACTATGAAATAGGCTGCAAAAACACATATCATACCATATACAGTCCCTAAAAAACTGCTAATTTCCATGGAGCGGTATATAATAAATAGAATTTTTAATATTGTTGCAACGAATTTGAAATATATGTTCATCTCGTGGTGGAAAAATGACCATATTTTCACGAGTGCCTAACGGCACTCGGAAATAGGGTCATCAGACACCACACGATGGAAATATGATGTCATATTCGTTGCAAAAAATATGGAATATCCTCTATGTAGTAAATACATTGCATGCAGTCCTACGGCTGTGTAGTCCTCACCAGTCTGATCAAATCTACATTGTATGAGGATCTTTGGAAAAAAGATCATTTTAAATAAGTTTATGCCTCAAACAATAACTTCAGACTCCGTACGACGGAATGTGTTCGCTGATCAGGAGCTAAATGAGTTCTGTACAATGTGACTGTATGTAAAATAATTATTATATGAAAACAAACTATAATTAGAGTCCCACCCGATAAACAATACAATACAAAACAAAACCTATTTATTCAGCTAAAGCAATACAATATTCTAGCCAATTAAACAAAACTGTGTAGTGCACATGAAATCAATATTTTTCATAAGGAAATGAGAGCTTTTTATTAACTGTAGTTAAAAAAACGAAATACCACCGAAAATTGTGTAGATAACGAGGGTTGAAAACTGCCGTATATCGAGCCAGATCCAGATATTTGCATCTGATTCGTGTTAATGTTGCTGTTGCAACGATAAATGATTATGCTATCACATATATATGTATGTGTAATGAGATTACCAATGTTTGCTGGGATATTAATAAATGACATAAATTAGGTCGGGTATTGCCAAGCATCCTTCTCATTTCAAAACACCAACACTTGATGTTGTAAAATATTGTAGTACATTTACGTACATGTATGTGAAATATTAATATCTTGAAAATGAAATCATGTCGTGATTTCCCTCAATTCTTACTATTAAATTTTAGCAAAATAAATATATTTGTTGATGTAATTAAACATATTAAATTATCATATATATTTAGTGTTGGCCATCTGCAAAAATAAGGTTGAAATTTTGTCTTCTTAAGATTGAGTAACATAGGACATACCACCAGAAAATGAACATTCGCTTTCTACTGAGCTTAGTAACAGCATTTTACATTTTCTTTTTGTCTCTAAATATTTTGGTATTTACCTCTTTCTATTTCCAAATATGGGAAGAATAATCGAATCGTGATAATGCAATTTTATATGTATGGATCTATACGTAAAATTAGTTTTATAACTCACATAACGATGGGAGCGTTTGAGAACAATTTTATCTGTCATAACCAGATTGATAGTAATTGTCTAAAACCCTTTGTCTTATTTGCACGTTTAGTTACATTATTAATGTATCAATGTGTCATGATGCATCCCATAACTCTGTTAACCCTATATCGTTAATCATGTATTTTTATCTGAAGAGCCCAGTTTGTGTTATTATAAGATATATTAATTATTTTCTGCGTCGTTTTTTTAACATGCTATACATTATTTTGGGTCATAACGATCGTCATTTAATGTTAATAGTTTTATCCAATATCGGGTATGTGAACGCATTACACTTAGTGGAACCTCTGCCGAATTTTTTCCATATCGTCCTATTAATTGGTCGATTTATTGACACATAATAGCTGTCGTAGAAATATTAGTAATATGTTTTTAATGTATTGGTCCCAATGTGAAACCCCCATATTTCTGATGAGACATTTAACACACTATACACTAATTTTAAAAAAATAATTATAATTATTCATGTATGGTAAATTCATATTGATTGTTAAACAAAAAAAAGCATGTACGCGATGTACATGCTTTTCCCCCGGCATGCTCAGCGTATTCATCTTGTATTCTAGCCCAGTTCCATTTTATACCTATATATTTGAAGGAAAGAAACAATTTTTCTAGTTTCATAAAAGAATAAAAGTCGTATTATGTTATGACGTCCTTTTCAAATACTATTATCCTTTCGTTTGGCTGTATTTATTTCTTAGCCCCATGTGGTTTACTGTAATTTTATATGTCATTGTCAATATAGCTTGCACTTATAATGGTGAGGTTGCAAATAATACTTGATCATCAGCATAAAAAACAAACTATTTCATTTATCGTACATAATCCATCTATATTTGTGTTATTATTTTCACGTAATTGGTTTACAAAATATCATGAAAAATAAGGGATGAACTCGGATCCCCCTGTTTACCCACAAACGGTGGTGAATTGAATAAATCAGAATGTTGTCTGGTTATAGTGTTCGAACAACAGAATACATACTTAGCTATTTATTGCTTTTTGTCATTTTTCAGATAGCAAGTGTTGCCAAGAAATGACCGATTTATCTTGATCGTATTAGCATTTTTCATAGTAAGGAAAAAACTACATGTATATAGCTTATTGACCAGAATTCAATGCCATAGATATATGTGCTAAAATATTATTCAGACTATTCCTTGATAAATGTTTTAGCTTGTGTTTTGGTCACCCGCCTTTAAATATCAGGTACAAATATAGCCTTTTCCCAGCTTTTCTGGATTTTCAGAGTTACTTAATTATATTATTATACAACGCTAGTCAAGATATGGCGAGATAAATATCGTACGATGTTTTAATTATAGATGCGAATACGCATCTGGCTCGTTTTGCCATCGAAGCACTTTTGGTTTGAAACTGTTTGTTACATTCAAATTCCGTTATTTCCGAATCAAGAAGCTCAGTGTACATATATAAATTGTCATGTTGCATTATCGTTTATATCAATTATTTCCCCCTAACAATGAATTAAAATGAATCAAATCGATCTTCGACTGTAATATTGTTATTTTTATTTCCGGCTTTGAATAGCATTTTTGTCAATTGTTTTCCAGAATGTCCGCGGTTGTGCCTTAACAAAATTTTTCTAAGTGATGGCCCCCTCAATAATTTTAAATCGATGCTTGTTCTATCTGTTGACAATGTTATATTGGTCTTGTTCTTATACAACAAAAAAATGAATACATATTGCGTTTAAATATGATTTTTATTTCGTCAGCTTGTGTCGCCCTAAGTAGGTGGAACTAATTAACTAATTTTACAACAGTAAATGCCAGTTGATGCTAATAGTTACCGCTTCCGGTATTGAAAAATAACTGTAATTGTGTATACAACGTAATGTTTTGCAACAAGAAAGTATCAGTAAAAAAGATACATACTCGAGTCAATCCTTAAAACAGAAACAACGATTTAGCTAAACATGCTAATTTTTCCACCCCCAATATCTGCCAAAAACGTGGTGCGTGGTTTGTCTTGCAAAAATGCAAAATGAATGATCACTGGGGTAAATTGATATTGGTCTCATTTTGTTCTACATTTTTATACTGTAACAGAGTAAAAACAGTGCACAAATTTACACTCAGTGTATTTGCAATTATATCCATTGTCAAAATGTTATCTCTCCATATGTATGTATGGTGAACTACTTCTGCAGTTACCCAGGAACCCACTCTTCAACGAATCGATACAAGGCCTTTATCTTGGAAAAGTAGTTCATCTAAGCGCTAAGTGGCCTCCATTTTCGAGGTTACTATGTATTTATAGTGCCATGTTGAAGAGATGATTCTTGTTACTGCAGAATTGTTCAACATTCGTATTATTAGCGGAAAGCTTACAATCTCTCCATATTATCTTGTTAATATAGCAAACATAGTGTAACATGTTAAACAAAATTCTTATGTAAGTGATATGACGTGACCAAACACTCGAATCCCCTTAGAGCTATTCAAATATGAAACAAGACAAACATGACAAAACACATTTCTTATTCAAATGAATTGAAGCAAAACACTCCAAGCTCCTCCAAACGGTTCAAATGAGCGATCTTATCATGATACTCCTGGTTGATGAAACAATACGATTTAACGACAAATAAATTCACAACAAAGGATATGACGTCAACCAATTGAATTGTTCTCTATACGACGGTTCAAAGAGTTATCACAACATAAGTGTTCAAAAAAGTAATAAGAATAAAGATTGACGAAAGATAACGAAAGGTACAGGTTTAGCTGATAGAGAAAATGTTATAATTCTTAGTTATCCCGTCAACAGTAATGTGGCCGTGAAACACGGTGCCGTGAAAGATTTTGATATCCTGCCAATACGACCTAATCACTCGCGTAGGAATATGTGCGGTTGGCTGGGTTTATTTCTTTAAAATTTGGCTTTAAAGGTAATTGTAGGTGGTTGACGTGGATAAATACGAATAGTAGTATTTTTTTTATTTAGTGCCGTGAAATGGGAAAACTATCCGGCGCGGCACGGAAACGGGATGTGTCTCGGCAGAGCCTCGCCATCCCTTCCTGAGCCCTTTCCAGAAATTTGTTACCCATTCATGGCACTAACCTACTTTTCTCTATTTCACGTGCACAGAATACATTATTGTGACTGACATTTTAATTGTCAAATAATGGTCACACTCGTATAATGCCATTCTTTGTGGAGAAACAACGACATATGATACATTTTATATGCATATTCGATGATCTAGTTACTAAGGTCGTAAGTGCTATGGCTATTTAGCAAAGCATTTACGACCTTATGTTACTAGACCATCGATTAGTATTTAGGCACCGTATCTTATACTGAAATATAAAACCATCATCGCTAATTCTCCTTGTGTGACAGATGCTAGATTACGAACACCAGACACGTATACAATAACAAATAGTTCCCGGCTACTTCAATTACATAATAACGTTTCCATCTGAGCCCGAGTATTGCCAATCAGTAAACAAGCACTATTGTTATCATATCATTACACGCAGATCAGACCCGAATGTTCCGGCTGGTCACACTTTCATCTAATAAGGTGAAATCAAAATGGAAGGGAGGAGTTGGAAAAAATAGAGGATCATTCATATTCTTTGCAACGAATATGACATATATGTTCATCGAGTGGTAGTGAAATGTCCCATATTTCACTAGTGCATAACTCGTGAAATATGGAACATTTCACGACCACCAAGTAAGTGACTAAATACATCTAATTAATTAGAATTACATTTCACGTGATGTCTGAAAACAATGCATTATATATACTACTTACATATTCATTACCATAAAGCTTGTAATTACATATGACTAGTACAAACAACTAGCATCAGGCTCGGGGAGGTTGTCTAGACAGTACATATTCAAATTGCCGCCAGCTATAAATGCACCCCTCAGGGATATTTGCAGATATAAATTTTACGAAATGAGCTACATTCAATTATTATTTTTGTCCGTAATGTCTGCGCTCTGGAACCCACTGGAATGAATATTTAGCACCGTTTTGAAGTATACCACCCTCGGATCTTTCACGATCGTTAAAAATACACGTTTAACCTGACAAATCGACAGTTTGTGTTACATATTCGCGGATGCGTTCATATCTACTTCAATGGTATAAAAGTTCACTTAACAAATATTTATTATTCAAATGTTGAATTGTGCATGTTTACGATTACCCAATCCCACTGAATTTCAATGGCAAAACAATCTACCACAGACCTGTACATTTTTGTATTTTCTCTGTACACAATGGTACCCTAGTAATGCGACATTAGACCTGTCTTTGCAATATGCTGATTATCTGATGTCCTACATACGATGGCACAAAATTAAAAAACGTATCTTCACCTTAACCACACCGGCACCCACAAATTTTAACAATGGAATTTATACGTATATTGAAATATCAATAGTTTGAAGCATTAAACCTCTTATAGTCGGTGTCAGAAAGTGAAAACATTGCATTTGCTGAATGTGTTGCCTGATGGAAAACATATATGCAAGGCTTAGGAAACGGATGGCTAGCTCCAGCCGACACATCCCGTTTTCCGTGCCGCGCCAGATATGTTTGTCCCATTCACGGCACTAACCTACTATTCTATTTATTCCCGTCATACCACAAATGGCTATAAAATGCAAACCGAAAAAAAATCCAGCCACCGCACATAAGTCATACGCAGTGATTAGGTCGTATTAACAGGATTTTTGTATTTAATTTTCATTCTGAACACAGGTAAAACAGAAATACACAAATTGGAACAATTTATTTCCATCACTATCGTGGCCGCCATCTTGCATTCAAAATGGCTACCATTATTGTCAATAATACTGCTTAGTGTGTATTTTGGCAAGAATAATTTCGTTATAATTATGTTTATATTTCTCCATATACAATCTTTTTAGCTAGTCTATGGAAACAGAAATATCGGAAAATATTTTTTTTTCTGTAATTGTCCAATTCAGAAACATAGGCCGCCATCTTGGATTTCAAAATGGCCATCCAATCCAAAATATATTTTACAATAACATTGTTCACTATTGTGACATAAAATTAATTTTTCAACACCATTCCACTTGATACCATTTACAAATAGTGTGTTATAAAAGCCAGCAATGCGTAGTGCGTAAAACATGACCTTATAGTAAGTCAAAATGGCCGCCAAGATAAGCACAGTTTGGTACATTTTAAAAATTAAGTATTTGACTTCCTTAAATGTTACATATTTGTACGTGACTACCAGCACAAACACTGCTTAAGTTATTATCAATACTCGTATATTACTAACTAACAAACATATTCAATTTGGAATGCCTTAAATAATTAAAAATGGCCGACATATAAACACGTGTGTGTGTGTGTGCGTGTATGTGCGTGTGTGCGTAGAAGATCGGGGGCCAGTCCCAGAATCGGGGCTAATCCCAGAACGGGGGTCTAAAAACGCGACGTCAGTTCCACAAAGAAGGATAATCAGAAAATGGCCAGAAAATTGCACACATAGGGCATTTGCAAGATACGATCGTTATGGAAACAGGCAAGGAAAACGTTTAATTCACTTCATTACTAAATACGTTCTGGGAGAAATTGACCACCGTTCTGTGATTTGGCCCCGTTTATCGGGCTGACCCCCGATCTGAGACTGAGCCCCCAGTCTTACATATATATATTAATATAAGAGAAAACTCGTAATAAACTCCTGACAAATAATACACATTGACGGAAACACCCGTAATCGCGACCTATAGAGCCCAATAGTGTAACCCAACCACTAGTGTAACCCCAAATAGTAATCGGAAATATTTGGGGTTACACTAGTGGTTGATAGATTAGTATCTACTGTCTATTCCACGTTTTGCTGCCGACGAACCTTTGGCTATTAAACACTTTAAATCAAAACAATTTTTAAAAGTATTTATCAATAATAAAAATGTCACCACCCCCCCCCCCCCCCCCCCACCTCCAAAAAAAAAATTTGATGAAATTCAATCAAATATTGATTTTAATGATTTATTTTTTTAAATACTTTATTTGAAGACCGATTTTCAAAATCTAACTTTTGTTTTCTTAGTTACATCATTTTCAAGCTATCTCGCCAGGTTTCGGAGTCTCCAAACTTTTTCGTTTTTTGATAAAAAAGCGAAACGTTTTGTAAATTGACTCGCCATGTTAAATTCCGATAGGAACATTTTCGCAATACAAATCAATATTTGAATTTTTTTTGGGGTAGGGTGATTTTTTTGTTATTGATGAAAAAGTACTTACTTTTAAATATTTTTTAGATTGAATGTGTTTAATAGTCAAAAGTTCGTCGGCAGAAAAACGTGTGACAGACAGCAGGCGCCTATATCAACCACTAGCGTAACCCACCACTAGTCTCACGGGGGTTAACACATTTCAAACATGCACTCACATATATCTAGTTCATGGGAACCGCTGCGGGATTTAAACAAAATAAACGATGTCACGTTTGACGTCACACAACGTACACCTCGTTGTGTAACTATTCATGCCACAGCACAATTCATTTATTCTAATCTCAATAATAGACCAAATGTTCATTTATATCCGCCGTGGAAGTGTAATAAATAGGATATTCCATCGCACATCTTTGAATAGCGGAAACAATACGGCTATCTTGGATTCCATATTTGCAATGCTGTGCTAAGTTAGTGTAACATGATGTCGTTGACACAAACACGTTGCTAAGATGGACTTTCATTTAAGAAAAAAATGGGGGATGGGGTGGCTTTTTTTGTTATTGATGAAAAAGTATTTACATTTAAATATGATTTAGATTTAACATGTGTAATAGCAAGAAGTTATTCGGAAGTAAAACGTGGAACATACAGTAGACTATGCAGGCGTAACGAGTCGTTTGAGAGTCGTCCTATTCCGCCTCCATCCTTCGTACCCTGGAGAACGAGTAAACTGTCAAACCAGCTTTATCACCATGGTCATAGCATGGTGCCTACACCGATACATGTACGATCAGACACAATGCGCTTATTCATGTGTATACCGAGACTAGCCAGTTCAACAGGCCAATCGAGGAAGTCTACATATACATTTCACCAGCTTCAGTGTTTGCAATTAGATCAGCAAATCAGCCAGCACGATTTTATCAGATCGTGTATCACAAAGGGTCCTCCGGCTATGAAAAGTACGGCAGTTGGAGCAGTTTGCAGATCTTGATTATCACCAAGCATGCCTCCACCATGCATCCAACAAGCAATATAGTTACATGTCAAGATGCAGGTGTGCGATGGCAAAGCAGGTGATAGACGAGTCGCAAATGAATAGCTGCATACACAATGCCCATTTTAATTATTATTAAAATGTGTTGATGCAAACAAAGTATTTGTTTTGTTTCTTTATATATTTAAATATTACGCATGTTATCTAGTAATGAAACATTACATGCATATCGAAATGTATATCTGTTTCACGAAAGCTGCCCAAATTTTGCGGCCATATAAACAATTCAAAAACAATATTTTTTTCGATAATATTAAATTAAAGGAAAATTTAAGAATGAGCCTTCTTTTTGTTTCGTGAAATTTGGACAAATATTGATTTCAAGAGTCATTACAGTTATAGCAATTCGAACACAGATAAATATATTGCTAAACACTTTCACAGAAAAAACAACAAGTTGCACATAGAAGTGGCAGATATTTACGTAGAATCTAAGTGGGTAACAAAGACACATTTTTCCAGACACGTAACTGGATCCAAATGATGTGGCGGTATTGAATTGTTAATCGAAAGTTAATTATACATGTATATTTTTCGAGATTTTAAAAAGCGGCCCTGTGGAGAAATGTTGATTTTCAAAAAATGTTGGTGATGAAAAGTAAGTGACAATTATTTTCCAGAATGACTTGTTACAGAAATCTGTTAACGAGTTAATCAATCTCATATTTATTAAATCAACTCATATGTTATATTACATTCATTGCATAAACACATCACCATACATTGAAGCTGTACTGGTCACCAAACGTATTTTCTGTAACATGCTCGTTTGCATATTTGTTGCACTAGTGTAATATGATACATGTAGTTATTACACTGTGTCAATTCACTGCGAGCATCCATTTCATGCAATAACGGTCATATAATTATTGAATTATAAATACATTAACTTGAAGTTTATTAAAAAAGTCAATATTCTAAGTGTTTAGTGTTTGGCATGCCCTTCACGTGCACTTGATTGATTTACATTTATTGAGAATATACATGAATGTATCCCCGCCCATAAGCACGCTGTCAAATAGCGATACTAGTATTCAATTGGCGTTTGACAAGGACGTGTGTCTATACACGTGATAACAGGATATGCGTCTCTTGAATATAAACCAGCAAGGCAAATTCTGCGATAAATATAATGTTGTACTTATTGCGAACAACTTAAAATGATTAAATGAATAAATATTGGTATAATAGTCGCAATATGCGATTAATTTAGGTGAGAGAAAAAAAGCAGTGCATTCATTGTATTGGTCGGGAAAGTAGAAGAACTAAGCTATTCAATTGTTCAACACTACATACTTCTATAGTGGTATTTGCAAACAGTGTAGGTCTAAATGAGATGAGTCGGCTTGCAACGAGCCGTCTCAGAGGATCTGCACTTATTGCAAGTAATTTTCATATTTTTTAGAGAGAACAAATGCCCCCTTTTTATAAATGAACTGTTCTGAAAATCATTTTCTGATGACTGAACTGGTCGGAAAATTAACATTTATCCCGTCAACACAGTGACCTAATCACTGGGTATGAATATGTGCGGTGGCTGGGGTTATTTTCTTGTATTTTAAAGCCATTTGTAGGTTTTGTTGACGGGATAAATAGAATAGTAGGTTAGTGCCGGAATGGGAAAAAATATCTGGCGTGGCACGGAAACGGGATGTGCTCGGTAGAGCCTCACCCATCCCGTTTCCTAAGCATTGCCAGATATGTGTTCCCATTCATGGCACTAACCTACTATTCTCTATATCACAGTCCATTAGTCCTTAGGGTTGAAAGGGTTAAAATGATTAGTAGAATAAATGTTAGTATAATAGTCGAAATTGGCGATTCATTTAGGCGAAACTATTCAAAATTAGGTGATTTCATTGGTAGAGAAACTAGAACAAACAGTACGCTAATTAACGCTGTCAACACTACATACCTCTATACTGGTGTTTACACATAGTGTATACCCAGATGAGCCGGCTCGTAACGAGCCGTCTCATCAGGGTCTGCACTTTTTGCAAGTAATTTTCATATTTGTTTAGAAAAAAAACGCCCCCTTTTTATAAGTGGGCTAGTCTGAAAATCAGTTGGTGATGATTGTATTTGTCGGAAAATTAACATATCACGGTCCATTGGTCTTTATGGTTGAAAGGGTATAGAGAATAGTAGGTTAGTGCCGTGAATGGGAACACATATCTGGCAATCTCGTTTCCGTGCCGCGCCAGATATGTTTTCCCATTCACAGCACTAACCTACTATCCTATGTATCCCGTCAACATCTACAAATAGCGTTAAAATGCAAAAAATAACCCCAGCCGCATCCTCAAAATTTGAAAATCGACTAGTATGACAACTGCACATATTCATACGCAGTGATTAGGTCGTATTGACAGGATATCCAAAATGTTTCATGACACAGTGTTTCACGGCACATACGCACTGTGTTGACGGGATATCAACAATGTTTCACGGCACCGTGTTTCACGGCACATACGCACTGTGTTGACGGGATATCAACAATGTTTCACGGCACCGTGTTTCACGGCACATACGCACTGTGTTGACGGGATAATAACCTATATACCTTTGTAACTGTTTAATTACTTGGTATTTTCATATTCGGATTTCAGCACTGTTTTCAGTTTACCATGCACTATCATATTAAACATAACAATATACAAATTTAGTTTTAATTCTACTTCAGAAAGGGTTCCGCTTGTCAAGATTGGATTTCAATTCATACATTGTTGTTGACGTACTGTCTCTTCAAATTACCACTCGTCCGGATCAAAATGTCACACCCATTGTACACATGTAATACAACACATTGCATTGCAAGATTAACATTCGATACAAAACCATCAGTCGGGCACGTGTGTGACCATCGTTCACTGAAAACACTCTCTTAGCTCGATAAACTCACGACTGCTACACTCTGCACCAGCGTAACAAAACAAATCCCCCTTTTAGAAATGTAATGGTCTGTAACTAATATATGAGCTGCGTCGTGCAAAAAGGTACCTTATGGCGAAAATGACGTTATCGAGTAAATGACATCGGAAACATCACTTCCATATAAATGCTTTTGACATATCTGACGTTATTGTTGACAGCTGGTTTACCATTAGCGAAACAAACCATATGTAGACCATTGACTATGTTACCATTTTTTGCCAAAATATAAATACGTTCTCGGGGTTGTTATGAACATAAATGATCAGAAACGAGTAATGTTGAGTAGCATGTGAGCTGGTGGTGTCGGCAGCCCAGTTCACGTATGGACCCGATAAATATTTTCTTTTTGTGCTAGTATATCGCTTACCGAGATTGAATATATGTACATTATGTATGTGATATTATATGGATAAACAGGTATGTAATGCTATACTAAGTGTTAAGGTCATAAAAAGTACAATGTAGACGTAAACGTGCGTTATACACGTGACTGTCTGTTTATGATTTAATTTCATTTATGTGTGTCAGATTGCATTTAGTGAATACAATTTCGTATTTGGTAACTCTTACATGTATCAGTAATGGAGGAATTGTATTACACATCATGTGGTAACCGCCGTGACTCATCAAACACGTGAACATGTATCATGTATATGTTAGATCACGGTTCGTCCGCATGTACGACGAGATAATCCGCGAGCTTTAGCGAGCGGATTATCGCTCGTACATGCGGACAAACGTGATCTAACTTATTTATCACATCCTCATGCACATACCTTGTACACCAGCTGTGTCAATACAGAAACAACACCCGGAAATGTGTCAAAGATGTGATAAGTGATAGAGGTAAGGTGGGATCTCATTTTGCAGAACCCTTTTCTATGGAAGCGTCCTGATGCCAATGTTAAAATATATTTATCTCCTAATTACTAAGTCCTAATTAGGATATACTAACTCTTAATTAGGAGATACTATATCCTAATTAGGACGTATTATTGGTAATTAGGAGAGTTTTATCATTGGCGAAAATAGTAAGTCCTAATTAGGAGATAGTAAGTCCAAATTAGGAGATACTAACTCCTAATTGGGAGATAAGTCCTAATTAGGAGATACTAAGTAGTAATTAGGAGATAATAAGTCCTACTTAGGAGATAACAATATTTTAGCATTGGCACCAGGACGCTTCCATACTTTATATCAATTCAAACACGGCATACACGTACGACGATACGACACCGTCGTATTTGATTGGTCAAGGCAATCGTGCGTCCAAATTGTTGCATATCGTGTGATATTTGATGTCGTGTGCGTGCCGTGTGGAGACGGTGTCGTGTTCGTTCGTGTGTGCACTTACACGCTGACTCTACTGTACGACCATACGCTGTTAGAAAACATTTACGTTGCTTCTGCATATTTCTATGTAGCTACATGACACACACATGTGTAATGGCAAAGTCCCTCGAGTTAACAATTCGTTTCCCACGAAATAACAATTCGTTCCTTCGTTCCCACGAAATAACAATTCGTTCCCACGAATTAACAATTCGTTCCCACGAATTAATAATTCGTTCCCGAATTGCCCAAATTGTTAAATTGAGGGAACGAATTGTTAATTCAAGGGCACGAATTGTTAAATTGAGGGAACGTATTATTATTTCGTGGGAACGAATTAGTAAAACAATTCATGTCCCCTGCAGGGCTCCGTAACAAACCAACTATGTAAAGTTGTGTGTGCACATGTCCACATACAATCATGTTTCATTGAGAACTAACTAGTACCATTGTGTCATTCACATGCTATATACCATTCATTGTTACCCCATGTTGTCATAATGTTATGAACTTAATAAGAAATAGCGTTTGAAATGATTATCGTGTAATAATGAATTAGTGAATGGGTCCTTATGTTAAATAAACGAGTGAGCGTACCGAACGAGTTTGTGTAGTGGTAGGACCCGAGCACGAGGACACTATTTCAAGATAATCTTCTGAGCTATTTAAGTAAACATTGTCTTACATTTACATGTATGATGTTTTTGCAATCAATCGATTTCCGTGTCAGTAGATTCTTCGCAAAAACGACAGAAGTTTGGGCCAAAGTACCCAGACCACCAACTGGAGCTTAACAAGACGCGTTCGATGCGCCGTACTTCATCAAAATACGTTAAATAATAAGGACAAAATAAAATAATACGTATTTGAAATCGGAGAGCGTGTCGAGATTCATCTCGCATTCCGTAGATTACACGATTCTAACTGACTTTTATAATTAAACATGTAATACATATTATACAGGTTCTCGCATCCATCAAGTGTTCTGATTTCACAAGGAACGAGGCTGTGGCGAGTTTCTTACGAGATCAGTCATAAGTCACTGTGTTAATACACTGTGAAAGCACATAAATGGAGTATGCAACGATTAATAAACATACAATTGGGGTATTCTGGGATAGTTTAAAAAACAGTGGTAAAAATATGTGTAGATTAGTGAATACGAGATTGTGTCGAATTGTGTAGGAGTTCAGTCATACGTCACTGTGTTAATACACTGTAAAAGCACATTACATAGTATGCAATGATTACTAATTATACACTGGAGTATTCTGGGATAGTTCTAACAAAGGTGGCAAAGAAAATCTGTCTAGATCAGTGAATACGAGGCTGTGCCGAGTTTCTTATGAGAACAGTCATAGGTCACTGTGTTAATACATTACGAAAGCACATATTATGCAATGCTTATTATACATACTGTAGGTGTATTCTGGGACAGTTCCAACTACGCTGGGAAAAACAATTTAGTAGATCTCTGACTTTGAGAATCAGTAAACCAGCTAATTGGTGGATATTACTGGTCCAGAATTTGACGAAAAAAAGATATGCATATTTCCTAAGCGAGCATAGTAGATCAGTAGCCTATTTCACGAACATTGCAAAGTATACTTATCTAGCAAAGTATACTTCGAGGGAGCAATCATTTATTTTTCGCGAAATGCATTATTTCATATAGAACTAACGACTGCATATATTTGATGATTAAACGTATGCAGAATTATTATACTGAATATCTTACATTATCACAGCCAAAATGGCTGTCATAATGTAATAAATTCAGCATAATAAAAATTAATAAATTGATCCTTACATTGAAAATTTCTCCCTCAAAGTATACTTTGCTAGATAAGTATACTTTGCAATGTTGGTGAAATAGGCTACAGGTCAGCTTAGTCTTTCGTGAAATTTGGTCAAATATTGATTTTATTACGAAAAATTGATTTGTCTATGGGAATTTGACATGGGGGAAAAGGAGGTAGATGAACTGTGGGAGGAGTCAAAAAACAAACGAAATTGGAAATTTACTCCGAAATCTGGCTAGATAGCTTGGAAGTGATCTAACTAAGAAAACAAAAGTTAAATCTTGAAAATCGGTCCAGTATTTCTGAAATTATAAATGTTCTCAAGGTAAATCCCCATAGACATCTTCACTATCTTCACTCTGTGAAGATGTCTATGGGGATTTAACATGGGGAAATTGTTTTTTCGCAATAAAATCAATATTTGACCAAATTTCATGAAATAAAAAGAAAGCTCATTCTTAAATGTTCCTTTAATTTAATATTATCGAAACAAACATTGTTTTTGAATTATTTATATAGCATTAAAATTTGGACAGGTTTCACGAAACAGACAATAGTTGGTACATCTGTAGACATTGTCAGCAGCTTACAGTAAATGGGTTTCATTTCATGCCCCCCCCCCCCCCCCCCCCCCCACCCCCCCCCGGTTGAGAAAGAGTATCTCACGACAACTTGTAAAATAGAGAAATAGAGAATACCAGGCTAGTGTCTTTGGTATCAAGTTTATCAGGCAAGGCTAGCAAACGCGTAGGAATTCCGAGGCTTGCCGATTCCTACCGTTTCCGACCCGAGCCTGATAAACTTGATATCAAAAGACATTAGCCTGGTATTCTGTTTATCAGGTAACGTTTTATGCTGGAAAATAACCACACATGACGTCGTTATCTATGATAAAACACGGACTTGTTTACATTGCGTCATTACACTGACGTCATTCGGTAACGTCACGTGACGTCATCCGACCAATGGAACGTTAATATTCACGTCATTGTAACCCGGATGTTTGTATCAGGTCAATACTACACACAGGTGATGGGAACAACTAATCTGATAGTCTGTTGTTACTTGTATATATCTATATATATATACACCGTCATGTGATTTTTTTCCCGTCACCTGTGATACTACAATATGTTATCAGTTAGCACGTATTCGGCAAATACAGGGCAGGTTACCTGATAAATTGTAGTTCTTGGTTGTTATGTTCATTCAATTAAAACATGTAGAATGTAGTCGTATTTGTTGTTAGTCTTAGCTAAAGATATGCATATTGCCTAAGCGACTGACGAACAGCACATACCCTGATCAGACTGCGGATGCGCAGGCTGAACTGGGCTACTCCTATTTGGATGTCAAATATTGTAAGGTCCTCTTAGTTAATAGCTGGCCCATTTGTTAGCTTCAGCAGCCGGTGTAGGTCCACCACCACTAACGATTTGTTCCTATATAAACTAACCAATGACCAACAATTTTGCTATTCTCTGCTACTTTCATTTTTTGTGTGGATGTTGTGTTATTTTCCCATAACCTGCAGCCATTCTGCTCTGGTTATTCTCTAATTGAAATATAGATTTAGTTATTGTTAAGAAAGATAAATTCAATCTCCTGTGACCACCCTGGTGTTGGCGCAAAAAGTCAGCGGCTGGAATTGAAACCGCCTCACATGACAAACATGGTCCGACTTACAAAATAATCCCAAAGCATATGCTTGAAACTGATGTAAATGATACATTAACATGCCTGTGAAGTTGATTAGTGCGCCAATTCACTAGTTTCTACAAGCAAAGAGTGTCTCTAACAAATCTGGATTTTTTTTTAACGTACTACTTTTGACTACACCGCGCATGTATATCTGATGATTTAGTGTGGTTAAACCTGCATACTACTGTCTGTTCCACGTATTTCTGCCGACGAACTTTTGGCTATTAAACATATTAAATCTGAAGAATATTTAAATGTAAAAGTAATCTTTCATCAATAACAAAAAAGTCACCCTCCCCAAAACAATTTATTTGATGAAATTCCATCAAATTCCCCAAAGATTCCCATAGGAAAATCCTTTTTTCGCAATAAAATCAATATTTGATTGAATTTCATCAGAGGGTGACTTTTTTGCTATCAATAAAAAAGTACCTTTACTTACTTTTAAATATTGTTTAGATTTAATGTGTTTAGTAGCCAAAAGTTCGTCGGCAGCAAAACGTGGATCAGACCCACTCACGTCTAGTTATACATCTTGGTGATGTATTGCCTATACTAACGGATGGGGTGGGTAAGATATTGAAATTGACTATTTTCTGGCACCTGTGTCCGAGAATTTCATCTGTAAGTTGTAGCATCTAAACATAGTATTTGATAGAGATGACGCTAAATTACGATGCACATTTCAGACACGCCTTGTGACTTTGTACCTTTGGACATCAGGTTGAATGCGGGGTCGAACCCGTTGGCCTCGACTTAAATGACCTTAGCTGTTGATAGGCCGTTAAACACCATTAAGCGAACAAACAAACCTTTGGACATCTGCGTAATTTTATGAAATATGTTTACAAAATTTACAATATTTTCCGCATGTACCGTATTGTAAAAATTTTACCGTATTTAATGAAATTACGCAGATGTCCGAAGGTACAAAATCTCATGGCGTGTCTCATTTACATGTATATGAGCCTCAGTGATATTCTGATATTCAGGAATTCTGGGAAAAATATCCGGCAACGCTCATGAATTTCTTTATTTCTCATGAGAAGTATATGTTGTGACCACTCATTTGAACCGTCTCGCCGAGACGGTTCAAATGAGTGGTCACAACATATACTTTGGTTCAGAAATAAGGAAAATAGATAAAATCCCATGGCGCGTCTCATTTACATGCATATGAGCGTCAGTGATGATTTATTCCCTGTTGAAATTTTCAAGTGAAAGTTAAAATGTAACATAAATTATAACGTCCTAAAATATGCGTCAGTATATGAAATATTCCATGTTGGAAATTAATACGGCGTTAAAATGTATGACGTATATGACGGAGGGTGAACTACTAATATTGGACCCGGGTCTTCGAGCCAATTCCCACCCTTATATACAAGCCGAATCGAATCTAATATTGTGAAAAAAGTCACCAAACTGATCTCAGTAATAGCAATAGTTCACATATTGAATGTTTAATAAATTAGTTTATTTAAACATTCAATATGTGATCAATTCATTAATTTATTAAAAATCAATATGTGAACTATAACTGACTTATTATTTGCCACGCCCCCATCGCGTGCTTGTGTTACATTTGAGTAAAATGCGTCCAAATACATATGCAGCTTATGTTAAATAAATGTAAATCCATCAATTAAAATTTCCAGACTATCCTAAATTTTCACTTACTAACATTTTAGTCGTACGAAGTTTAGTGAAACGGACCCATGATTCTAAATAGAACTGAACGTATGGCAGCATTTATGATTAATTTAATATATATTGATGAAAGCGTTGCAATATGCGATTAATTGAGACGAAAGGCTACGGTTTCATTGGTCGAGAAACTAAGGCAAACAGTAAAATCAAGTACTAGTCTAGCGTGTAATATATTATAGACAATCATAAATATTAGCATCACATTAGCCGCGGCGGCCATAACCTGACCGGTTCCCCCTTTGGCATTCCCGACCGCACGATCCCGGGCAACAACGCCCCTGCCCACAGTCGGAGTCCGTATTACACTGGTCCCAATGGCGGAAACACTGGATCTTCCGGTCAACCGGTCGGCAGAATCCTGCAAGGGACGATAATTGATAGTTATAGTTCACATATTGAATTTTCAATGAATTAATGTTCAATATGTGAACAATAACTAACGCATGTGTTGCCCGCCCCATCGCGGGCACCTGCCTATTAGAATGGAGTGCTGCCCATAACCGGGTTTTCAACAACGATATTTTTTTTCGTGACACTAAGTCGTTCGTACAAATCATGCGCGTCACAGAACATTGCGTCAACAAGGCGGGGCCTGCTGTTCTAAATATAACTGAGTTATTGCAACAGTTACTGGTTAATTTAATAGGTATTGGCAAAATCGTCGAAATATGCGACTAATTGAGACGAAATGCTCTGCTTTCATTGGTCGAGAAACTAGGGCAAACAATACTATTTATCAATGGGGCGGTAATTATGTGACGTTGCGGTGACATGTGGTAGCGGCATAAACACACCGCATCTCAACATGAATAATCAATGGGGCGGTAATTATGTGACGTTGCGGTGACATGTGGTAGCGGCGTATACACACCGCATCTCAACATGAATACTCAATGGGGCGGTAATTATGTGACGTTGCGTTGTGGTGACATGTGGTAGCGGCGTAAACACACCGCATCTCAACATGAATAATCAATGGGGCGGTAATTATGTGACGTTACGGTGACATGTGGTAGCGGCATAAACACACCGCATCTCAACATGAATACTCAATGGGGCGGTAATTATGTGACGTTGCGGTGACATGTGGTAGCGGCATAAACACACCGCATCTCAACATGAATACTCAATGGGACGGTAATTATGTAACGTTGCGTTACGGTGACATGTGGTAGCGGCGTATACACACCGCATCTCAACATGAATGGGACTTAATGACATGGAAGGATATATGTAAACTATTTTATATGTGATTCAAATGTTCTTACAAAGCACAATTGTGTCTAACTGTTCTAACTGTTGCTTCATCGACCATCATTTTGTAAAACGTTAATACATAAAATAATTGCATAAAATGGGCACTCACGGTTTCACCCCTAAGTAACTGAATGGGCTGCGATATGTTCGTTTTTCAACCAATCCAATCATCACAGAATGATTTTCAGACTATTCCGTTTATAAAAAGGGGGTATTTGTTTTTGTCAAAAATATTAAAATTACTTTCAAACAGTGCAGATCCTGATGAGACGGCTCGTTACGAGCCGGCTCATCTGGATCTGCACTGTTTGCATAAACTGATATAGCGGGCTTTCGGGTTCAAATTAAACATATTTCATTTGTATGTTATTTACAAGTAAGGCATCAATCGTAATATATACATAATTATACAAATGGGATTGAATTGAAAGCAAGCTTATATAACTCCTCTCCCTAACAAGTAACTTGGTATCATAGGCTGCAAGGACCAGGACATAGCGAACATAATTACTGTCTGTTCCACGTTTTTTTGCCGACGAACTTTTGGCTATTAAACACATGCAATCTAAAAAATATTTAAATGTAAGTACTTTTTCACCAATAACAAAAAAGTAACCCTCCCCAAACAAAATTGTTTGATGAAATTCCATCAAATATTGATTTTATGGCGAAAAAAAAGATTTTCCTATGGGAATTTAACATGGGGAGTCAATTTCCAAAATTGTTCGTTGTTTGATCCTGAAGGATCAAAAAACGAAAACAAAATGGAAATTGACTCCGAAACCTGGCGAGATAGCTTGAAAATGATGTAATTCAGAAAACAAAACTTAAATTTTGAAAATCGGTCCACAAATAAAAAAAATATTGAAAAACAAATATCTATTTTTAGCCCCCATGTTAAAGTTTGTTTTGCAATAAAATATTTGATGGAATTTCATCAAATCATGTTTTTTTGGGAGGGTGACTTTTTTGTTATTGATACCAAAGTACTTGCTTTTAAATATTTTTTAGATTTAATTTGTTTAATAGCCAAAAGTTCGTCGGCAGCAAAACGTGGAACAGAATATACATCCATTAACCAATTTTTAAAAAAAAAGAAAGTAAAAACAACTATTTTAGTTCGTTATTATAAAACAAAAATAGAAACAAAAATCCACTGCAGCAGTTCGAGAAAAATAAATATGTTCGCACACCAAGCCAACCACGCCCACATTAAGTGTTGGTTGTCGTGATGATGTATTAACACAGTGTAATAAGAATCATAATACCCTAGTGTAATAAATATGCAAATTAGCTTGTTGCAGGTGAGATTAAATATGGTAATATGTAATGTATTGGGGTTAAGTCTTTCAATATGTGAAATAAGAGGAGCGCGATGAATACAGGGCATAATTATAAACACTCATTTACCATTACCGCACGTGTTAATTGGCATTAGTATACTTTTATATGTCAAATGAAATCGCCACTCTTGATATAAGGGGCGATAACCCCGTTTCCTTAAACGGTTTAAACTATTCTGCCAAAATATCCTGATAGAAACGCGCGTCTCTATTAGTAATTTAAAGATTAATACATGATCATATCTCCATCCCGAGTACTCGTAATATTAATGTTTAAAACTGTTGGAATAGTTACACACTTATATACGAATTTAATTCCTATAAAGAAATGTTGTGCTACAATATGGGACACCAACTTAAATATCAAGTACCGTGACCTACCTGGCGGGGTGAATCGTCGTCGGCAACATACGCCGGGACCGTCGGCGGGGTCGGGGACACAGAATGATCCCCGGGGACATCGCTGGGAGTGGCCGGGCAGCGTGAAGCCGCTACACCCCCGTCGGGGGCGGGTCGCGACCGATCCCGGGGGACAATACGTCCTCGGGGGTGGTGGAAACGGATTGGCTGTGAATAAAATACACGTAAATTAGCAGATTAATAAAAATTGTCTCATATGAGACACGCCATGTGAGTTTGTACCTAAAACAATGAACAATTTGTCATGAAATGCATTACCAAAACTGCGATATTTTCTGTAAATTACGTCGAAACATGACAAAATTTCCATAGCAAATCCGCATTTGCTATGGAAATTTCGTCATGTTTCGACGTAATTTACAGAAAATATCGCAGTTTTGGTAATGTATTTCATGACAAATTCGTCAACTTTCGATATCATTTAAGGAAAATATCGCAAGGCGGAGGTGAACATCACTTTTCGAATGTCCGTAAAGCTCATGTACACCAACTCAAAAGACTATAATTGTTTTATTATATGATCCTTACCACGATTTCCCTCCCACAAACAAAAATATGTTTACCAACTTCTCCAGAAATAAATCGTGTGTTTCAAAACAATAGTTGACTAAACTTTATATTTAGTTATAAACATTTAGTCGGCGTCAGATTTACGCATGCGCTCTTACGAGGTGAACACTAGGTTTGTTTACATGAATAAACACATCTCGAACCGGTCTCGCGGACCGAGAGTGATGATTCGTGTAAACAAACCGTTCAGAGGTCTACATTCAATTTGTAGATAATCACGTGGCCGTGTGAAATACATAGTCATATAATAATTCCCTCCTATTGCGTAAAGCTTTCCCAGATTATCAACGTTTCTGAATATCACATTTACAAAGCAATATTCTTTCAATCAAATGATGGCCAGGGAAATGAAAGTACTGAAAGTATTGAACATAGGGTACTACAAGAATCACGCCACGGAAGCGGTGTCGTGCCTGAAAATGCCTTGTTGGTACAAAACAATGTTGTAGCAGGATTTTTGTTAAATTTTCTGCATTACATTGGCATCGCCATGTTTACTTCTGTTTTGTGAATGAAATAGTTGGCCCCGGATCGAGTATATTAAAACATACAAATGACGTCATTGGGGAAACCGCTGACAAAATTTTCTATGTATGGAAGCCCAAACTTATTAGAATTGTTTGTTGTCGTATTTTCAGTACTTGCATTAATATGGGTATTAATCTACGCTGGATATGTTATGCTGTCATTAATTTGTTCCCTGACTGTAATTTATCACTTACTGACTTATTGACCCCCTTCCCTGAACGTAGAATTGACACTCATGTTGGCGTGTATTGGCTACCATAGACAAATGTCAATCAGGCAGAATTCGGGAATGTCACTAAAATCCGCTGTAAATCCATCGATAGAATGAGGATTAACATCAGTTTGATTCACACGTGCGAGTTTTGTTAAGACACAATCGCGATCATTACAAAAATCTGGGTCAACAGGTAGTTGCCACCCCTTGATATCGTTTGTGTGTTGAACACGTCGCGTGTTTATCCGGTGGAGAGTATTCGGAGGGGAGTTAACTCTGCCGAAAACTATGGCCTGTTACTAATTCTAGCGATGACCGCACGATTTGTGACGCAAATGGTGGAAATAACAACTACTAACAACTTGAACGCGTAACAAAATAATAATCCGATGTATTTTGTACGTAGAACATCCGTTGTTGATATTGTTCAGTGCAAGTAGTGTTTCATAATATTATTTTCAATTAGCGGTTGTGTATGACAGTTAAACGTTGAGTAACACACTGCATTTTGTTGTTATGGTTATTCCAAGATATCACTACGGACTAGCCCATCGAGGGGGGTCTGGGGCGTGGCTAACTGTCCGACGCGATTCCAATACATAGGCTACCCTATGTGAAAACGGGTCCTTGAGGTACTCACGTTTGCATTGGCAGGTCGGGCATCCACGGGAGTCGGGCACGTTGCCGAACTCACAGAACATCATACACACGGGCCCGCAGTGCCGGGGATGGCGCACCTGTGACCCAGACATGCCCTGGCCTGTAATACACATGGGGAACAATGGGATACAATTGTACGTACAGCGGAACTTCTCTAAACCGAACACCCTGGGTGATTCCCAGGGTGTCCGGTTTAGAGATGATCCACTGTAAATTATGCAAAGCATGTCGGTGAGCTTTGCGAACATTAAAGGGTCATATCAGAATTTTTTGGAAAAAAATACTACAAAAAATAAAAACGTGCTTTCATCATTGCCCTGTGTAAAGTGGCTTAACAAGATAGAAAATCTGATACTTATCTACTGCTATCAGTGGAAATTGAAACAACCCATCCTAGTATATTTATATATCTTCAATTAAACCACTTTACACATGGCCATGATGACACTACGTTTTTTTTTAAAAAGTCCTTATATGCAGCTTTAACAGACATTATCATGAGAGATAGATGAGACTGACACCCGTACAATTAAGGATACAGAGACTACCTGTGTCCGGTTTACAGAGGTTCTACTGTAGTAATATTTATAGTTCACATATTGAAGTTTTAATATATTAATTTCGAGTGAGCGATATGTGAACTATAACTGTCTTATTGTTTGTCCCACCCGGACGTGTTTGAATGTTGCTCCGCCAACACACGCGATTTCAAATTACGATATCATTACGTGATTGGCGGTTTTACACCGAATCGGTCATGGACACACGCGATACCACGGTGCATGTCACGAGAAAGTACGTCAACAAGACGTGACAGTTGGGTATAAATATAACTTTGTACTTAACACAACATTTAATGATTCATTTAATACATATTCGATTACTTGAGGGGTGGGTGTTATGCTTTCAGTGGTCGAGAAAATAGATCAAACAATAGGAACAAATTTGGGATTATACTGGGTGCGGAATGGCTTTGAGAGAAAGAAAAGTTAAATCGCGTAGACCAACATTAAGTGCTTTCTTTGATTTTGCGATTCGACAGTCTCCTCCAATTGTAATTGAAAGCATCTATTTTGTTTAGATGTCCATCATAGCGATACATGCACTACACAACCGCCTGTGCTAATCTTGTCAATATGTGTCAATTTCTTTATTGCAAAATATTTTATTATCCCGTCAACACGGTACATGTACTGAAACACGGTGCCGTGAAACAGTTTTGATATCCTGTCAATACGACCTAATCACTGCATATGAATATGTGCGGTTGTTGGGGTTATGTATTTGCATTTTAAAGCCATTTGTAGGTGTTGACGGGATAAATAGAATAGTAGGTTAGTGCCGTGAATGGAAACAAATATCTGGCGCGGCACGGAAACGGGATGAGCTCGGCAGAGCCTCGCCCATCCCGTTTCCTAAGCCTTGTCAGATATTTTTTCCCTTTCACGGCACTAACCTACTATTCTCTATATATTGTGCTTGATAATCAGCTTGATTTCAAACACAATATTCAAGTGTTTTGAAATAAAAGAGGCAACTATTGACAAGGTTAGTGCAGGCAGTGGTGTATTTGTCATGTTAACAGCAAACAGCCTACGCTAATCTCGTCAATATTTGTCAATTTCATTATTTCAAAATACTTGAATATAGTGCTTAAAAATCAATCAGCTTGATTGTCGTGGTACAGCTCAGGCTCAGACAATCAAATTGCTCGATTGCCAGTTGGCCAATAGATGTTCTGAATGATTGATAATCTGGGCAGGACAAACGCAGGCGGTTGTATATACAGATTATCCGTTAAAAAAAAGCAAATATTGGAAAGGTTAACGCAGGCGGTGGTGTATTTGTTATGTTAAAATGGAGGCGTGTATGTACAGAAAACAAACAGTTTATGCGTCACGTACGACACTAATTGTAAAATATGCATAAATCAAATCAAATAAATGAAATAAACGATAATATATATAATAATATTCCATTCGAGTATATGAGACACGCCATGTGATTTTGTACCTTCGGACATCTGCGTAATTTCATTAAATACGTTTACAAAATTGACAATATTATTCCTAAATAAAGTCAGAAGCTGATAAATATTTCAGATTGTATTCCGCATGTACCCTGAACATTTTTTAAACTTTTGACACCATTTACGGCAAATATTGTAAATTTTGTAAACTTATTTCATAAAATTACTCAGATGTTCGAAGGTATAAAATCACATGACTTGTCTCATATAAGAGCTTCTAAGAGCCTACCTTGTGCCGTCGATAACGTATAACATATTGCTGCTATGGCTATACATAACATAGCGACGCGATCCATTCTCAAATATAAACGACGTTAGAGTATATAATTATGATGTTAAACGTTAACGTACGTGTAATTTACACTCGCTGGAACAAAGGCTAGCCTTGCGGTTTTCGTCGTCACGCTTGGTGGTCCTGTTTTCACAGATATTAAACAAAAAGTGAACCGGAGTTTGTGGTTATAACACGTACGTAAATTGCCAATACGCGGAACTTAAAATGGGGTTAATGAAACTGTTATTGACCCTCGTTGTGTACAGAGCATGCCCCATTTTATGGCGGCACGTTTTAAACCTAGAGTCCCACGTGTCAGGTTATGATATAGGGAGACATATTTTTGTTCATCCATTCTTTACATATGATATTTTTCAGGAAAACTAAACATTCATTCACCATTACCCGACGTACTAATTGGTATTCCTATACTTTTTATATCAAACGGGAATTTCACACTGATATCAGGGGCGATAACCGTGTATCCCTAAAATGTTAACGGACATTACTATTTATTCTCTGTATTGATTTTGATGTGCAATGATCACACTTTATAATCTGTCGATATGACGCAATAAATTTGTATTAATAATTTAAACATGTCCTGCCGCATTTGCATATCAGAATAACCCGAATGTTTTAGAACTGGTGGAATCGTTACTCAAATATACAATTATTTATTTTTCCTATAAAGAACAATTTATGCCTACTAGATGACACCCCAACTTTAAAATCGCATTTCGTCCCCCAAAGCATGCGTTATATTCAAGTGCATGCTATCGCAAGGTGCATGATCACGTGGTTATAACAACCACAACAGTGGCTGAAAGTATTGAAATCTTGCCCACTCCAAAGTAAGTATTATTTTATATTTTCCTAAATATGAAACGGATTTTGATGAAATATGGCGCAGCAAACGCGTCTTCATGAGCTGCATTTGGTCGTCCAGGGAGTTCGGCAGACTTATGTCGTTTTTGCGAAGATTATTTTTGCGCCATATTTCATCAAAATCCGTTACGTAATAAGGACAATATAAAAGAATACGTACTTTGAATCGGATGGATTCTGGTAGTTTCATTACTTGTTGTTGTTGTTGTTAGCACCACGTGATCATACACCTTGTATCAGAAACTGTGAAAAGCAGGCGTTTGAAATTTGGAATTTGAAATTTGAAATTTGAAATTTGGCATTTTTGCTACACATGTACGTGTTGCACCAGAAAACTTCTGAAATTTCTTTTTGTTTTTGTTGTGAAATGATATTGCGAGGCTATACCACATTAACCTTGTTAACCCTTTCACCCCTAAATAACTGAATGGGATGCGATATGTTAATTTTGCAACCAATCCAATCATCGCAAAATGATTTTCAGACTATTCCATTTATAAAAAGGGGGTATTTGTTTTTCTCAAACATATGAAAATTACTTTCAAACAGTGCAGATCCTGATGAGACGGCTCGTTACGAGCCGGCTCATCTGGATCTGCACTGTTTGCATAAACCGATATAGCGGGCTTTCGGGTTCAAATGGTTAAACAAATTCCCATTACAGTCACTAGTATAGTTATTATTCAGTTTTATAACATTTTTTTACCAATCCTCAAATGTTTCACAGGCAACTTACAGGTACAAGTGGCTACAGAAATACGATACAAATCTAAACGACTTTTTCCTAATCTTTTTCATCACTTTCTTGGTATATCTGAGACACGGGGCCTTTAACCTTTATTGTATAACGATTACCAGCAAGCACGAGGGCGTATACACATGCATGTACACATGATGGAGATGTACGAGTGGTCAATAATATTTGATGAAACCAGAGTACCCTGGATATATTCTATGTTAGATGACAACACTTATACTGACACGTAATCTTCCTCGTAAAAACTAAAAAGAGACGAAATATCCCGAATTATCCACCATATCATTCGCTTACACTATCGCCAGCGCCAATTTTGTCCAATATTTGTCAATTTCTTTACTTGGATATTGTACTTGAAATCAAGCAGCTTGATTAGTTGAGCCTGAGCTGTGCTACAGCTCAGACTCACCTAATCAAATTGCTTGACTGCGAGCTGGTATTGTCAATAGATGTTCAGAAGCAGCTTGTTTATCTGAGCCTGAGCTATGCTACAGCTCAGACTCAGATAGTCAAATAGCTTCATCGCGAGTTGGTTTGTCAATATATGTTCAGAAGCAGCTTGATTAGCTGAGTCTGAGCTGTGCTACAGCTCAGACTCAGATAATCAAACTGCTTGACTGCGAATTGGTATTGTCAATATATGTTCAGAAGCAGCTTGATTAGCTGAGCCTGAGCTGTGCTACGGCTCGTTGATTATTTGGTTTCGTTTCGTTGGTTACTGCATGCATTCATTATCTATCCCAGTTCGTTCGTTCGTTCGTTCGTTCGTTCGTCTGTACATTCATGCATGCATTAATTCATTCATTCATTCATCAATCACTAATTAATTAATTCAGTCATTAATTCATTATCTATCAGTTTCAAGCGGGCGTGCCTTTACTACAGTACGGCATAAACAAGACAATAACAATAAAAATATTGCCTTGACACATGTATCAACACTGCCTATAATAATAATAATAATTTAAAGGTACATGCCCACTGAGTAGACAACACATTCTTTATTGGAAATGAACAAGCGTATAATTGAGTCACTATTTCCACCAGTTCTAAACTTTACGAGTACCCGCTATATAGTAAATACATGGTTAGTGCCTTAGAATATAAAATATATTCGTTGAACCTTAGACAGCTTTATTGGGGCGAGCTTTATACCGCAACCCATTTTACGTTTACGTCACGTTGATTTATGATGTAACGTCAAGTTGTCTGACTGACGTCATTACGGCCGTCTTGGATGAGGAGGACAAGGAGCAGTACGGAAAACATTTTATTTTAAAAATTCGCCCCAAAACCATGCTAGCTACATGTACCTTGGAAATGATCCAAATAAGAAAACAACAGCTAGTTTGTTCAAAGCGGTCCGGTAATTCTGAAATTATTGCGAAAAATCGATTTGAATTGGGACAGTTTTGACAAGGTGGAGGAGCTTGAGAAGCTGGTCGAAAAACAACTTTTTTTAGAAATTCACTCCGAAACCCGGCTAGCTAGCTTGGAAATGGTCTAACTATGAAAACAAGAGTTAGTTTGTGACAATCGGTCCAGTAATTCTAAAATTATTCCAACACTATTGAGGTGAATGAAGTGAGACGCTTTTTCCGTTACTATTTTGAACCCACTGGTCACATGACGAGAGGTCAAAGTTGAGAAAATAAAGCTAGTACGGCTGGTACTCGGTTACATTGTAATTATATGCAAACTGAGCACCAAAACAAAAGTGCAAGTTTATTATGGTACTTTGATGTATATACGGTTAGTAGCGAATATAGATGATGTTTATTCGGCCCCCTTTATTAGGTTACTTCAGACGCTGGTTGCGGTATAAACAAATATAATCATTTTACAGATAGTGACTCGCGGTGGTATTAGGCTATTTTCATATGCAAATTAGGCATGATATATTTTAATTATATTTTTATATAATAATATTTTCGACAGAGTATAACGTATGATCATTGCAGAACAAAAACTAAATACAGAGAATAAATAGTAATGTCCGTTAACATTTTAAGGAAACAGGGGTATCGCCCCTGATATCATTGTGGAAATTTAAGTCTTATATAAAATGTATAATAATGCCACTCAATACGTAGGGTAATCATGGTGAATGCAGGTTTAATTTGCCAGAAAATGTATCAGATGTCTCTGATAAACAGTTTGTGCCTACTGAGTGGGCATGTACCTTTAACATGCAACTTACATGTGCATAGCACCCGCAGGCGATTAAATAAAACGCAACCTGCCGTTACGTACTAACGTACTACCTTCGTTAATTGGACGCGACCTGGGAAAAGGTACCTAACGGCATTTATAACAAGTGTAGTTCAGACTTGATGTACATTCACGAAAAGTAAACGATTTCACCAAAATTGCAAAGTATACTTATCTTGCTAAGTACACTTTGAGGGAGAAATTTTCAATTTGAGGATAAATTTATTAATTTTTATTTAATGAAATAAAATATTTCTGACAAATTATTATACTGAATGTATTTCATTATCACAGCCAACATGGCTGTGATAATGTAATACATTCAGTATAATAATTATGCTTCAAATATATACAGTCGTTAGTTCTATATGAAATAATGCATTTCGGGAAAAATTAAATGATCACTCCCTCAAAGTATACTAAGCTAAGCTTTTGGTGACATCGGTGTTTGAACAGATGGTCAGTTTGAACAGATGGTCATTAGTTTTGTGTCATATGGGTAGTGTGGTAGATTTTGGTCGATTTCGTTGGATTTGGGTAATTTACATAGTTTTGTGCAACTACTAAATGCTCAAACATCACACACGACAGAAATCGTCAATTATCGACATATTCACCTTTCCGAACTTTCGGGCCTCTTTTATATTGTCAAAAATAATATATGATCTTATTTATATGTGTAATTCACGAGAGGTGACGTAAATTGTACGTTATACTGTCAAAATAAACTATCGTACATATACATGTAGTTCACGGGAGGTGACGTAAATTGAACCGTTCGTCAAGAACCTGTGCATTCCTGCAGTGTGATTAATATGTAATTGTTTTGCTAATGACAAACCAACTACTATTTGTTTTCTTCTGAATCCCATTCAGATTGCCTCGAGCTTTGCTCGTGATTTACACCATATACATTTCATGTAACAATACTATGAATAAACTATGTTCATACTAATGGCGAACAGCGTAGCTCCGGATCAGACTGCGCAGATGCGCAGGCTGATCTGGGGCTACGCTGGTCGCACAGGTCGTAAGGTCCGTTTTCTCAACCGGGGCCCAATTAACGTTTTTTCAGGACACGGTTGACGTTACCTGTGGCGTGACGGGCGGGCGGGCGGACGGACGGACGGTCCGTCCAAACACTATATGCCACCCGTTTCTTCGAAACCCGGTGGCATAACGGACGGACGGACGGATGCATTATTTCATATAAAACTAACAACTGCATATAGTTGATGATTACAAGTATGCAGAATTATTATACTTAATTTATTACATTATCACAGCCAAAATGGCTGTGATAATGAAATAAATTCAGTATAATAAAAATTAATAAATTTATCCTTAAATTGAAAATTTCTCCCTCAAAGTATACTTTGCTAGATAAGTATACTTTGCAATGTTGATGAAATAGGCTACTGATCATCGTTTGATTCAAAGATAATGTCTTCGTAAAGGTGATAGAATATGTGTATAACATATAATTATGTGAATACTGCCTCGTTATTGTATCCTATACAGCACATGGAGTGGCCAAGTCGGCCATCTTTGTGAGCCAGTTTCACTTGTTTCTGCCGTTTGATACAGAACGCAAAATGTGAAGTAGAACATATGATATAATGTAGCTAATCACATGTAGAAAAGCCAGGACTCGTATCCATTGACTGTAAACTACACTAAACTGTAAAATATGTCAGTTTTCTGGACAGATTTATGCCTGTGTTTTTAAAAACCTGACCCACCATTATATATAGCCTCATACAAAGAAAATCGCACAGTGTATTACTTTTACCTGGCAAACCACACAACACATACCATACATACCCTACAGTAGTATTATGTACTGTCGTATTAGCTATCAAATCCAGTGACATGTAAGCAGTTACCTGAGTGCATTGTCCCTGGTGTCTACTCACCTACTATGCGATTAAATATTACTTTACCTATGTATGGGTAACGTGTATACTAACATAGGATGTGCATCAGATTGAAACATTTACACATCAACATTTATTTTGAGATTGATGTGAGAAATGCTCAGATATCTCGTCTTTTGTATAGTTTGCTGGCATAATATTTATAGCTTGCCATTGTCATATCTGTCTATTGTGTATGACACCAAATTGTATTGGGTTTACTGTCATATTATTTGCTGTATGTGTCAAACGCACGAAGTGGTAACTGTACGATGGCTTGTACATACACATAGGCTGAGATGGCAACTCAATGTAGCATATCGAATACAGTAACAAGACAATATTCACATATCGATGGTATAGTAACATAAGGTCGTAACTGCTATGCTTTAGCATAGCAGTTACGACCTTCTGTTACTAGACCATCGATATGTTATATTCATATATCACATCACTCTTATGAAGCAATTACCATTGAAGTCAAGAGTATCAATCTATGACCTAATACATGTACCTTAAGCTTCGTTTTACAGATATACGAGTATAAACAATGCAAAATCAATATATGTTTCGATAATTTTTTTTCTTCATAATTTAAGAATGTGTCTTCTTTTTATTTGTGAGATTTGGTCCAATATTGATTTTATTACGAAAAAGCATTTTCTTAATATGGGGACATTTTGCTAATCTCAGAAATTAGACCGTGGTCTACTTTTTGTACGGCCTCTCTATAAGGAGTTAGTGTACTTCAGAGAATTCATTAGGTTTTACACTTGATTCTGGTAGAATTGACAGTAAAGAATCAAAACATAAACCAAAAATACTTCTGTAGTCTGACCTTTTTAAAAGGTCAAAGGTCAAATGAGTGCAAACAATCACATGTAGCATACAAAATCTTTAATTAAAATCATAATTTTGAACAGAACAGCTATTTGATAATATCATCAGTTACAGAAATGAACAGACTTCGGGAAAATGCGATCCAATGTGTTCCAGCTCACGTATGTGTAGAGATTTTCAAAATGGCGTCCAAACATTACGTATTTTTTTAAGTAAAATGGTGAAACTACCATATACATATGTTTAAATAATTCAACACATATTATACACAGCCTGTACAACTTTATATAGAAAAGTGTCTTAACCCTTTCCCTGTTTTGCGATATTTCAACTCATCCAAATCCAAAACATGTGAATAAAAGAATCAAATGCTGGGTCAAATGATGGTTAAATTATCTGATAGAGTAGAAAACATTGTGGGAAAAGGAGAAATTGCTTGTTACAAGCAATTTCTCCTTTTCCCACAATGTTTTCAAAAGATATATTCTGCAGAGGCGTGTATTCAGAATATATAATAGCCAAAATCACAATGATTTAATATTTCGGACAAAATCAAGATGGCGCCCAGTGTGTTTAGGAAAGTGTGTTGACATTTTCAACTAATTCAAATGTCAGTTTTGGTGAAGATTATGCTTCTGTATTGGAATAATAACAATGTGAATGTGTATTGATATTTTTAAATAGTGAACCGATTTTCAAAATTTAACTTTTGTTTTCTTAGTTTAGATCATTTCCAACTTGAAGCTATCTAGCCAGGTTTCGTAAATTTACATTTTTCCATTTTTTGACTCCTACCACAGCTCTTCCACCTCATTTCCCCCCATGTTAAATTCCCATAGACAAATCAATTGTTCGTAATACAATCAATATTTAACCACATAACGAAATAAAACTCTCATTCTTAAATTTAGATAAAATTTAATATTATCGAAAAATATATTGTTTTTGCATTGTTTATATGGCCGTAAAAGTTGGGCAGTTTGCGAGTCAATGTTATTTTTTTTGCTAAGTACATTTACAAAAATAAACGATATTTTCCGTAAATGACGTCGAAAGTTGACGAAATTTCGTCAACTTTCGACGTCATTTACAGAAGATATCACAGTGTCTGTAAATATATGTAAATCACATGGCGTGACTCATATTTGAAACGCTACATATATCGGGGACTTATAACGGCATATCAGATTTTTTTTGAAACATACTATAAAAAAAATGTGTCTTCATCATAAAAATAAAAAATAAAAATGTGTCTTCATCATAAAAAATAAAAATGTGTCTTCATCATATGCCCCTTTAACTGATCTGCACGTCAAGTGCTTCTAGCTCAACAGTTACACATACGTGTCTGTGGCTGGGGAAAAGAAAAAGGGGCTTATTGGCTTTGCGACCAGCGTAGATCCAGATCAGTCTGTGCATCCGCACAGTCTGATCAGGATCTGCACCGTTCATAAGTTAATCAATGAAACGCTCGTCATGTGTCTAACTGTTATCACGCTACAGGAGATCCAGATCAGTCTATGCATCCGCACAGTCTGATCAGGATCTGCACCGTTCACAATTCCATCAATGAAACGCCCGTCATGTGTCTAACTGTTATCACGCTACAGGAATGTGCTACGTAATGTAGAGCTACACTGGTCACACACCCCATAAGCCATAGGGTGCCGTTTCACTAAACCTCGTACGACTAAAATGTTCGTAAGTGCAACATTATGATGGTCTGGAAATTTCACATTAACACTGTTTTCTTGTAAACAGTTATTGGATTTACATATAAGGCTGCGTATGCAGCCTATGCTCAATACATATAAATCCATCAATTGAAATTTCCAAACGATCCTAAATTTGCACTTACGAAATTTTAGTCGTACGAAGTTTAGTGAAACGGACCCCAGGGGGCCGTTTCACTAAACTTCGTACGAATAAAATGTTCGTAAGTTCAAAATTCTACATTAACAACGTTTTCTTGTAAACAATTACTGGATTTACATTTATTGAGCATAGGCTGCATATGAAGCCTATGCTCAATAAATGTAAATCCACCAATTGAAATTTCCAGACGATCCTAAATTTGCACTTACGAGCATTTTAGTCGTATGAAGTTTAGTGAAACGGGGCCCCAGGTCTCTAGTCACAGTGACATGCGTGTCTGTGGCTGGAGAAATGGGGCGTATGGGTCTTGTGATAAGTGGATATCTTGATCTAATAGCACACTCGTGTAGCCTGATCTGGATCTACACTGGTCGTAAAAACCCATAAGCCCCATTTCTCCAGCCAAATTTCTCCATAAAACGGCAGGATGAAAAAAGTTACTTTCAGACATGAGTGTGCTTATGATCAGGAGCTGTACTGGTCACAAAGCCCATTTCTTTAGTCGCAGCCATAGTATGGCGCGTCAATGACGATATACGCTGTAATTTACTGTATAGTGGGACCTCTCTAAACCGGACACCCTTGGTATGTATCTCCCAGGGTGTCCGGTTTAGAGAGGTTCCACTATACAGTAAATATAGAGATATAGAGATGACCCACTGTAAATCAGGCGAAACCAAACAAAATTAACCACACGTGCTTTTAAATATATTAATTCCAATTTATTAGTAATATAAATAATCTCTTGCAAGGTCTCGAAAGTTCTCGGAGCCTCGCAAGGATTATAATTGTTTCAAGCGATCAACAGTTAAATTTGATTTTCGCCGAACACGACTGACGACAAAGCTGTAAATTTCCAGTAATATGAAATGAATGTAATTAATTAATGGCGAGTAACAATACTTGTTTGTTTTTATTTATCCTTATCTTAATTAAGACAATATATCTGCAATTGTCACCATTTATTAGATACATAGAAATGTAGGAAGTATTATTAATTGAAAATATTTCAGTAAAATTAAACTATAAACATAACAATGACATAGATGTACTTTGTTTCCTTGTTGTCTCCCTTGTTTTGAATTTTGTCAGGGAGTGAGAATCGCGAACAACAATATAACTAGAGTTGTCTCCCGTACATCAGTTCTGATTATAACGGTAATGATTGCCTGACCGTATGAGTTCCGCAACGTGGAGCGCACTGTCGTTGCGCGGCCTGTCGTTGCGCGGCGGAACGAGTGGCATACAAATCCACATACAAATAAAATAACCTTTTATTATACGTACGTTACTCACAATACATATCAGGCCTCGACAAATTCTTAATTTTCCACTCATTTTCCACTCGTCCAGATTGGATTTCAACTCCTACATTCTATATTTTATGTTTTAGTGTACGTATTGCAATGTCTCTTCAAATTATCACTCGTCCAAATCGAAGATTCACTCGCCAATACGAGTGGACGAGTGGATTTGTCGAGGTCTGTATATCCGCCTAAAATATATGAAATATAAAGAAAATAAACAAATTAGTGATGATTTAGGAGGAACTATTTTATGAGGTGAAAAGTAGTTTCTGCACTGACAAATGTGAACTGACGAGACGTCAATATGGAAAACATTGACGGCTTCCGGTCAATTGACTTTCAATGGGAACGAAAGTACGTATATAATAAGCATGATATATAATATATGCACGACTTGAAATGTTTATTTTGCCATGTTTACAATGAATACCACGTTGAACATATTAACTGGACTCTTATAAATAAATTTGTATTTATTCAATTCACAGGTGACGGGAAAAAATCACATGACAGTATATATTATAAGTTATTGTGATTCTACAAAGGCTATGTGGTGTAATATTGCCCGTCTGGAGGTATGTTCACCCGAGGTGATAGCCGAGGGTGAACAAACCTTCAGACGGGCAATATTACACCATATAGCCCGTGTAGAATCACAATAACGTATTTGTCATACCACAGTTCCGTTATTTGGCGCATAAACATATCCCTTCTTTTGATCTTCGCGTTTTTTCAGGAAGAAAAATAATCCGAGATTCGATTTTCTACCGTATAAGGCCCCTTTTCTTGTGGATTGACACCGGGATATGGGGCATTTTTATGATTATTGTGTTGGACCAGTCGCAGCATAAGACCCATTTTCTTGTGGATTGACACCAGGATATGGAGCATTTTCCTGTTTATTGTGTTGCACCAGTTACAGTATAAGGCCCATTTTCTTGTGGATTGACAACGGGATATGGAGCATTTTCCTGTTTATTGTGTTGGACTAGTCACAGTATAAGGCCCATTTTCTTGTGGATTGACCACGGGAAATGGGGCATTTTCCTGTTTATTGTGTTGGGACTAGTCACAGTATAAGGCCCCGTTTCTTGTAGATTGACTCCGGGATATTGCACATTTTGCTGTTCATTATGTTGCACCAGTCACAGTATAAGGCCCCTTTTCTTGCGGATTGACGCCAGGATATGGGGCATTTTTCTGTACATTGTTCTGGACCATTGACAGTATAAGGTCCCTTTTCTTGCGGATTGATGCCGGGATATGGGGCATTTTCCTGTACATTGTTGTGGACCATTGACAGTATAAGGCCCCCTTTCTTGCGGATTGATGCCGGGATGCTGGACATTTTCCTGTACATTGTTCTGGAGCATTGACAGTATAAGGCCCCCTTTCTTGCGGATTGATGCCGTTATATGGGGCATTTTCCTGTACATTGTTGTGCAGCATTGACAGTATAAGGTCCCCTTTCTTGCGGATTGACGCCGGCATATGGGGCATTTTCCTGTACATTGTTGTGGAGCATTGACAGTATAAGGTCCCTTCTCTTGCGGATTGACTCCGGTATATCGGGCATTTTCCTGTACATTGTTCTGGAGCATTGACAGTATAAGGCCCCTTTTCTTGCTGATTGACTCCGGGATATGGGGAATTTTCATGTTTATTCTTCTGGACCATTGACAGTATAAGGTCCCTTTTCTGGCGGATTGATGCCGGGATATGGGGCATTTTCCTGTACATTGTTCTGGACCATTGACAGTATAAAGCCCCCTTTCTTGCGGATTGACGCCGGGATACTGGACATTTTCCTATACATTGTTGTGGACCATTGACAGTATAAGGTCCCTTTTCTTGCAGATTGATGTTGGGATATGGGGCATTTTCCTGTACATTGTTCTGGAGCATTGACAGTATAAGGTCCTGTTTCTTGCGTATTGACGTTGAGATACTGGACATTTTCATGTTTATTCTTCTGGACCATTGACAGTATAAGGTCCCTTTTCGCATGGATTGACTCTGGGATATGGCTATTTCTTCATGAAAGTGCAAATTAGACCACCCATTTGTACCGTCTCTGTGCATTATTTCTCCGTGCAAGTATAATCGCGACAAGTTGCATTTCTCAATGAAAGTGCCAATGTGACCACCCATTTGAACCGTCTCTGTGCCTTATTTCTCCGTGCAAGTATAATCACGACAATTTGAATTTCTCAATGAAAGTGCCAATGCGACCACCCATTTGAACCGTCTCTGTGCATTATTTCTCCACGTATGTATAATCGCGACAAGTTGTATTTCTCGATGAAAGTGCAAATGTGACCACCCATTTGAACCGTCTCTGTGCCTTATTTCTCCGTGCAAGCATAATCGCGACAAGTTGTATTTCTCGATGAAAGTGCAAATGTGACCACTCATTTGAACCGTCTCTGTGCATTATTTCTCCACGCAAGTATAATCGAGCCAAGCTGTATTTCTCGTTGAAAGTGCAAATGTGACCACCCATTTGAACCGTCTCTGTGCATTATTTCTCCACGCAAGTATAATCGAGCCAAGTTGTATTTCTCGTTGAAAGTGCAAATGTGCCACATTTGTGACCACATTGAACCGTCTCCCTGTGCATTATTTCTCCACGCAAGTATAATCGAGCCAAGTGTATTTCTCGTTGAAAGTGCAAATGTGACCACCCATTTGAACCGTCCTGTCTTTATTTCTCCACGCAATATAATCGAGCCAAGGTATTTCTCGTTAAAGTGCAAATGTGACCACCCATTTGAACCGTCTCTGTGCATTATTTCTCCACGCAAGTATAATCGAGCCAAGCTGTATTTCTCGTTGAAAGTGCAAATGTGACCACTCATTTGAACCGTCTGTGAGCATTATTTCTCCACGCAAGTATAATCGAAGCCAAGCTGTATTTCTCGTTGAAAGTGCAAATGTGACCACTCATTTGAACCGTCTGTGAGCATTATTTCTCCACGCAAGTATAATCGAGCCAAGCTGTATTTCTCGTTGAAAGTGCAAATGTGACCACTCATTTGAACCGTCTGTGAGCATTATTTCTCCACGCAAGTATAATCGAGCCAAGCTGTATTTCTCGTTGAAAGTGCAAATGTGACCACCCATTTGAACCGTCTCTGCAGTATTTCTCCATGCAAGTATAATCGCAACAAGTTGTATTTTCCATGATAGTGCAAATGTGACCACCCATTTGAACCGTCTCTGCAGTATTACTCCTTGATAGTATAATTGTGATCAGATATTCTTATTGTCAGTGTGGTTTATTTTTCAATAAAAGTACCGTCTCTGTTTATTATGTATAAATGATCAATGTGCAAGTATGCGCGTCATCGATCTTTCAGATTGCGATGACGTTAATCGTCACGTCAAGTATGACGTCACAATGTCAGATAAATGTCATAAACGTAAATGTGCTCTCGCGCCGACAACTTGGACCCAGTGGTGAAATGTGGAACTGATTCTGTCGCCGGTTTAGTTTCTGGCCAGTGTAAAGTTACCCGCAGTCAGTCACGCGGTCTCATGTAAATGTGGCAACACGTTGCCCGGCGTGAATTAAGTCATATAATGTATATTATATACTTATATACATATGGGCCGCGCCATACGAAAACCGGGCTTAATGACAACGTCATGAAAAGCGGTAAACGACGTCGGAAAAACGACGTTTGCAGCGTCGCTGTAAAAGTTCACATTTTGCCCTCCCATTTACGTTTACTGGTGTCCGTTAACATTAAGTGTGAACAGAAAACGGAAAATTATAACTTACTGAAACTTTCACTAATATGAGACACGATGCCTTGCACCTTAGTACACATATTATGACATCATGAATTGACGCTACGTACTTGTGACGTCACTGAACGTGAATACATGTTTGACGTTATGGCCATGGTGTCATGACAAAATATTATAGCAAGGATACTTGCACGAGTTCCTCACAGCATCAATGGCAATGGCTGTGCATTGTCGCCTACTGTCTGTTTCACGAAAGCTGCCCAAATTTTACGGCTATATAGACAATTCAAAAAAAATATTATTTTCGATAATATTAAATTAAAGGAAAATTTAAGAATGAGCCTTCTTTTTATTTCGTGAAATTCGGTCAAATATTGGTTTTATTACGAAAAATTGATTTCTCTATGGGAATTTAACATGGGGGAAAAAGAGGTAAAGGAGTGTGGGATTAGTAAAAAAACGAAAAATGTTGGAAATTGAAAATTTTAAAAATCGGTCCAGTATTTCTAAAATTCAAAAAAATGTCCCCATGTTAAATCCCCATAGACATCTCCGTGAAGATGTCTATGCCATGGGGATTTAACATGGGGAAATTTTGTTTTCGCAATAAAATCAATATTTGACCAAATTTCACGAAATAAAAAGAAGGCTCATTCTTAAATTTTCCTTTAATTTAATATTATCGAAACAATATGGTTTTTTGAATTGTTTTATATGGTGGTAAAATTTGTGGGCAGCTTTCATGAAACAGACAGTAACTGTCGTTCTTTGACATTGTCACTCTTTTTCGTCGGTTATCCTTATGAATTCAAAATGGTGAACCCATAATTTAATAAATTGGCTACATATCAGCGAAGTCTTCGCTTACACTGCAGCTTGAATCCTAAATAATCTTAAATATGAACAATCTAGTTAGTGTATGCCAACGATATTACCATCTATTATCTTGGTAAATTGAGACACTTTTGAACAATTATATCCAGTACTTAGCGAATGATATGCCATTTAATGCCACTCATTTTATCATAAACGAGGTAGATACGAACTAGTATAATGACGATATACGTATATCCAGGGTTTGTATTGAATTTGGCAAAACAAATGCAACAACATATCTCTAATAGATTCAGAATCAGTGATTTCAATGCAGCTCCTTGATTGTTTGTGTATAAGCAATACATAATGCACAAAACACACAGTCAGGTCGGTGGAGTTTTCGAAAAGTCTTGAAATTAATTGGAAATTTGATAGTCATAAACTTGATTTTCGCACGATTTGTAGTATCAAATCATCAGCTTATCACTTGACTGCATAATAATGTATTTCTGAATCAGGCGATGGTAATGCGATCATCAAGAAAGACACACGGCGACAATTATAAGGTATCATGCTACCAAATCTGCCCGACGTCGTGTTTTGTTACAAAGTTAATGTTATAAGCACCTACTTCCTACTTTAAAATATGTCGTCGCATACGAAATGTTAAATTGTGTCGCTATTATTCCCCAAAAATTATTTCAGACAGCAGCAAACAACAGGGAAACGCCAACACTCTGCCTTATTTGAAAAGTATTCATACGGAATTACGTTACTTGGGCCGCAATCCAAAACATGACGTTACATTAATAGCAACTGCAATAAACATTATTATTTTCATACTTTGTCTTGGCCTAATGGGAAACACTTGGAAAGGCTACGAGATATCCAAATTTGGTTGACATGCGATACAAGATGACAAATCTATACGACTTGTCAACACCCCTTGTATACGCCGTTGATAAAAACGTCGTAATTTCAACGTCATTGATCTAAAACGTCATATAAGTTTTTACCACGCGTCATAAAAATACTTCTAAAATGAAAAATAATTGGGATACATTGATAATTTTGGCGGCATATGGCTTTTAAAAGATGTACAATTCAGAATACGCGAAAAAGTAAAAACTGAAAATTGTGTCATTAAGCCCGGTTTTCACATGGCGCGGCTCATATGTATCTGATTCAGTCCCGTTGATCACTGGCCGTGGCCGAATGGCTAGAAGGTGTAGGTGCTGATCAAACGGCTAGGGTGCGAAGCCGCGTCTATGGCACAGATGTTGTCAGGTACATTTTGTCAGACGGTTCCCGTCTAAATAACAATCATGTAGGCCTGTATATATCTACAGCAAGGCAACGGGTCCCACAATAATCCGATATGGAATGAGAATCGTCTCCCTCGTTACGTATAAAACAGCAGACAAAAAACAGCGACTCTGTGGCCGAATGTAGGTCTTCCTGCATGGTAACTAGATATCTAATTAATTAATATGGTCGATTTTACTAGTCTGGAGAAAAAAACAACAACACTAGAATAGTAACGTGGCCAGACGTAGCTGCTGATGTAGTACCTAGTTGCGAACAGTAACTCTTGCAATCTACTCCCGTACCGTCCAGAGCCAGATGTTACTTTCATAATGTTAAAAATCATTTCAGAAATATAGAAAATCGTTCACAATTCACTGCTACAGTGTGAATTGGATCGGATTTGCTATTCGCTATTCGCTATTCGCTATTTTCGCTATTCGCTATTCGCTATTCGCTATTCGCTATTCTATTCCGAAGAGTGGAATCGTAACTCTGGATACGGACGGTACAGGAGTAAAGAGCAACAGTTATTGTACGCAACTGCTGATTTATGTGCACTTGGTGACGGCTGAATAGAGCCGCGTTATGTGGACCCGAAAAGTCAGCGGATGGTACGGCATATTTATATTGTTGACAATTTATATTTTTCATGTATCCGCTGTCCGAATGCATGTTTCCCTGCAAAATGACCAATGTAACATTTGGAATCCGCACTTTTTGTGAACGTAAACAACTCTAAGAGGTCACCACAGTCCGCATCCCGCACAAGTGCTTGCCCCCACCGTTGCTAGTCACATATTTCCGCGGATCCACGACTGTTGCCTGAGACTTTGCGTCAGAGACTAAGTAAGTCACATGGCGATTCGACCGTCGTACCGGGTATTGTTCGCGTGGTCATTTTTGTTTACTTTAGGATTATCTAGCGGCCATATGTATACGGGTATATACGGGTACGACATCCGTTTATAAATATGTTCGACTCCGTCCGTACGTCTATCCATCCGTCCGTACATCCGTCCATCCGTACGCACACTCATACAACCATATACTAACGACGTACTCGTATATTATAGTCCATTTGTACACTCATTGATTTCGAACAGGGTAAACCAAATGACACTACATACATACATGCATACTTGTACGCTCATCACCGTATATTAACGTCACTCATTTAATAACGGACGAGTCATTAACGTTAGTCCGTCTGTCTGTGTATGCAGTCTGGGATTATTTAATTGTACATTTCATAGTATTCTGAACCAAAATGTACATATATGTCGCATGTAACAAATAGGGGATTGGTAAATCAAGTTTGCAACGCTGTTTATCTTTCTATATTACAGTGGAACCTCTCTAGATCCCCAGGGTGTCCGGCTTAGAGACGTTTCACTGTAAATCAGGCATTTCAAAATTCTGAGCCATATATGTGTGCTATGCGATCACGAACATACATTGTCACCTGAGATAAATGACAAGGAAACTCATCAAAATTAACATCAAATGTGTTTTTTTTGTGTCCGGTTTAGAGGGGTTCCACTGTATATCGATGGTTGCTAACTTGGGTTTATTTAAATTAATTAGACTGGCGTCTATAAGGGGAATTTCTTTCAAAAAGTTGAATATAGTAGTATCATTTCACAACAACAAATAAAAGAAAGTTCACATGTTTTCCTTACTGGTAGATGTAAAAATGCCAAATAATGCCAAACAAAAGTATCTCTCATGCATATAACAGTTTCTGCTTGCATGTATTTGAACAAAGCGCATGATATTGGGAATGTCATCAAATAAAATGATGCGATTGCTTGATGCATACCATTTGAAGTGAAAAACCACACATTCATTGTCTAAGACATCGGCTGAGATGTCATTGTGATCTATAAATAATTCCAACTCGAGTATACACACGATTCTGAGCATTTTGATTTGTCGCGAGTAGCACATGTGTCCTTATTATATACCTATTTTTGTTTCCCATTGAAAACACAATGCAACGCAAGACGTCAATATTTTTCCATATATCGAGTTCATATTTGTCAGTGCCGGAACTACGTTTCACCTCGCAAAATATTTCCTTCTAAATCACCACTAATTTGTTTATTTTATTTATATTTTGTAAATTGTTTGAAGCGCATATAAATTGCGAATGAAGTCCGTATATAATACAATGGTTATTTGATTTGTATGTGGATATATGCCACTCTTTCCGCCGCGCAACGATATTGCACGCTGCGGAACTCGTGCATATATCTATACAAATCAAATAACCTATACATATGGCGGGAGTTCATACATCATGTCATGACGTCATAATACGCTGTGTACTGCATGTTAGCGTTACTAGCACAGCAGGCATATGGCGCGCAGCCTTAAAATTCGTATTTCAGATATAGTACTATTTTTTGAAGCTTTAGTTAAGAAGTGATTATAAAGCTATACAATGTCCTGCCGTGGGTAACAGTTGCCGTAGCACTCGGGAACTGTTTGAACCCTACGGCCTGCATGTTCAAACAGTTTTCACGTGAACGCATCGAGAGAGGAAATCCGATATTTAGATAGCTATATGGTTGAAAATAGAAACAACCCAGCGGTCCTAGTATCATCATACATCTTCAATTAAACCACTTTTCACTAGGCCATGATGAAAGCACGTTTTTATAGTATTTGTTTTCAAAACATCCTGATATGCCCCTTTAAAAGGTTAACTGAGAATATTCATTATCTCTATTTATTTTTTGATGCGCAATGATCATACGTTAGAATATGTCATTGAAATTATTTATTCAGGTGACACATTTCATTGATATAGATAATTAAGAAATTCCCTGCATTTGCATATCAAAATAGCCTGATACAACCGTGCGTCTCTATCAGTAAATTGCAATTTACTAATTTAAAATGATTCTGTCTGTACAGTGGGCACTCGTAACTTTCAAAACTGGCGGAATAATTACACAATTAATTATATACTTTTTTAATTCCTATAAAGTTTAAAGTGTGCCTAATCGATGAGACCCCCGATTTAATACTCAATACCGTGGAATAAACTGCAACGCAATATGCATACCTTATAATTATACGTTTACATGAGCAGATGGGGGCATGCTGTGTCGTCAGTAAACAGCTGGCGTTTTGTAAGAGTTTCTCCAGTTAGAGTCCAGTATTCCAGAGGGGCACATCCATGTTTTACAAACATAATGTCTAGTATTAATGTTGGTACAAAAGCTAATGTATTAAAGGTATTAATACATGTACATGAACTTACATTTTCCTAAAATGTTGGGCAAGTAGCTTTTTTGTCCGGGCGAGTAGATTATAATTGTACTTGCCCGGCCGGGCATGTGTGAAAAGTGAATATTTGTAAGCCCTCAATATCGCAATATACGTATTGCAATATGGGTTTGTTGTATCGCAACATATCACAATACGGGTTTGACCGTATCGTTGCACCTCTAGTACTAAATTTCGGGTGAAATTGATTTTTCCGCAATATTTACAATATTTACCGAATTACTGACAATTAAGTTACGATGTGATTAAATAACCGTATCCTAATCTAACTACATGTAGATATACAAATTGTATTGTAATACTCTTAGTTTGATTAGAATAACATTAATGGGGGTTGTCCGCCTGCGTCGCTCATATCTAAGTGCAGAGACTCAGTAGGACCGCCTTTTCGAATCACGGCCGTCTTACACATGTATGAGAATATTCAGTTCTGGATCAATAAGTAACAATATGGTATGATATACCCGTCTCGTTGTTAGATCAGCGTCTACAGCAGCCGGGCCACCGCCTGACATTCCCGATTTTACACCAACAAACACAAGCATGATATACTTAAATGAGACACACCATCAGCGTAATTTCATGAAATACATTCGCAAAAGTTACAATATCTGTCATAAAAAAGTCAAAAGTTGACAAACAATAACAGATTACATGCGGAATATAATTTTCACCTTCTGACGTCATTTACGTGAAATATCAAATTTTCTGTAAATATATTTCATGTAATATCGCAGATGTCCGAATGTACAAAATTACATGGGGTGTCTCAAATAACCATTCCATATTCTAACTACATGCACTTTGCTTGTAATTTCCCGTCTCGTGGTTAGATCAGCGTCTACATGAGCCGGCTCAGCGCCTGAGATTCTCGATTTCACCCCAACACACATAATTAGGATATGCTATTAAATTGCTGTAGATAGGATACATAGGTGGGAGTGAAATCAGTATCAATTCACATTTGCTTGTAATATCCCGTCTCGTGGTTAGATCATAGTCTACTATATAGTCTAGTCAGTGTCTATGGAAGAATTGACAGAGGAAACCGGCCACAAGGCGTTCTAGGCTCTAATTAAAATAGTCCCCTCTGGTTATTCAACCCACTACCGGTCATAGCGGGCGATCTAGAAATAGCGTCTGCAATGTCAAGACAATGCTGTCACCTGCTATTGCCGGGCCTGCAGGTGGTGTTGATTATGATTGACCCGTGCCTTATATATACGCATATTAGTTACTATTTACATATTAATTTTGTGCGTTTTTCCAGTGTTATTGGTGAAAACAAAAAAGTTCAACGACGATTTTATAAATCTTATAAAGTCTTTGTATTAGGCTAATTAATTTCCTCTGCGAAATCAATTATGGCTCTTGTTTTAGGACATAGCCAAGTTAAGTACATTAGAGACTATATCAGTTGCGACATCACTACCATCTGGCGCCCCGGATATAGGATACGCGACTTTATTAACGAAGAGGAGTATTCGAAGTGATCCCGTACCACTCCGTAAGTAAAAAACCACATCATATTCAGTTGACGTAATTTCTGTAGGTCTTCCATGTATTACAGTCAATAGGTGGGGTTAAATCAGTATCAAGTTCGTTGCAGTGACTCAGTGGGGCCGCTATTTCATGAACGGCCGTCTTACCCATACATGAAAAAATACAGCCTAAACTGCCTGTCCTGGATCAATCAGTTACGATATATAATAGTATGATATACTAAAATGAGACACGCCATGTGATTTTGTACTTTCAGCGTAATTTCATGACATATGTTTACAAAAGTTACAATATTGTTCATAAATAAAGTCAAAAGTTGACAAAACAACAATATAATTCCACATGTACATGTACTCTGATTTGTTTTCAACTTCTGACGTCATTTACGGGAAATTTAAACTTTTCTGTAAATATATTTCATGAAATATCGCAGATGTCAGAAGGTACAAAATTACATGGGGTTTCTCAAATAACCATTCCATATTTTAACTACATGTACATGCACGTTGAGTGTACATGCACGTTAGATCAGCGTCTACAAGAGCCGGGTCAGCGCCTGAGATTCTCGATTTCACCCCAACACACATCATTAGGATATGCTATTAAATTGTTGTAGATAGTGATATCATCGGTAGGAAGTTAGCAGTGAGCAGTAAGTAGCAGTTGTATGCTCAGTAATCTCACTATAGCAGAGTAATCTCACTGTTGTCTCACTGCTAGCAGTAAGCGGCAGTGAGCAGTTGTATGCGTCTGGCAATAATGTACACTAAGTACGTGCGTAAACTCTTTAGACCGGACAATGCATATGTGGGTAACCTCTCTAAACCGGACACCACTATAAACTAGGTGTATGTGGGAACCCCACTAAACCGGAAATCACTTTAAACTAGGTATGTGTGCCGAACCTCTCTAGACCGGGCACCACTGCAAGCTATGTATATGTGCGTAACCTAACCTCTCTAAACCAGACATCACTTTAAACTAGGTATGTGTGCGAAACCTCTCTATAATGGACACCATTGTAAGCTAAGTATATGGGCGAAACCTCTCTAGAGCAGACACCACTGCACACTAGGTATGTGTGCGGAACCTCTCTAGATCGGGCACCACTGCAAGCTATGTATATGCGTAATCGCGTACCTAACCTCTAAACCTAGACAGACACCACTAAACTAGGTATGTGTGCGGACCTCTACGAACCGGGCACCATTGTAAGCTATGTATGCGTGCGGAACCTCTATAGACCGTACACCACTGTAAAGTAGGTATGTGTACGGAACCTCTCTCTAAATTGTAAACTAGGTATGTGTGCGGAACCTCTCTCTAAATTGGACAGCACTGCAATATCGGTATGTGTGCGGAACCTCTCAAGACCGGACAGCACTGTAAACTAGATATGTGTGCTCCGTTCATCAGCATTCAAAGCAGAAAAATGGCTGCTACCACGCCAGTGAAATCGTCTAAATTTGTGTACACTGTAAGAGGGGCATGTGGCCGCTGAACTGCAAGTACCAGTCGAGAACCATTGCATGTACATTCGCTTGAGATAATACGAATGAAACATTTTCTTATGATATACGATTCTTTCGAAGCACCTGTAACTAAAATTTATATTTGAACCGTTAATTTGAAACAGTCAATACCCATATCCGGCATTATACGGTTATATTTATAAGCTTGATCAATCATATTGCTGCATCCATATTGTATTGTTCACTGCCCACTACTGCTTACTGCTACTGGTGTCCAGTGTAGAGAGGTTCCGTAAACATACCTAGTTTACAATGCTGTCCCGTTTAGAGAGGTTCCGCACATACACGTAGTTTATAGTCGTTCCAGATTTCGGGAGGTTTCGCACATATACCTACATGTAGCTTACAGTTGTGTCCGGTCTATAGAGGTTCCGCACACATACTTCGTTTACAGTGGTGTCCGGTTTAGATAGGTTCCGCACATGTACCTAGCTTACAGTGGTGGCCGGTCTACAGGGGCTCCGCAAACATACCTAGTTTACAGTGCTATCCCGTTTAGAGAGGTTCCACACATACCCGTTGTTTACAGTGGTGTCCAGTCTAGATAGGTTCCCCACACATACCTAGCTTGCAGTAGTGTCCGGTATAGAGAGGTCACCATCCTGCTTCTGTGTCGGTTTAGAGAGTTCATTGCACACATACCTAGCTTCAGTGTGTCCGGTTTTGGAGAGGTTGCGCACATTTCCTTGTATTGGTGTTCGGTCTAAAGAGGTTCCGCACATACCTAGTTTACATGATCCGGCTTATAGGGGTTCCGCACTATTTACCTCGTTTACGTTGTGCATGTACATATACACGTGTAGTTTACACATTACCCCACTGCTAACTTACCGATTAGGATATACAGGTGGGGGTGAAATCTACGGTGGCACAGAGGTGACATTTGCAACATTTATTTTATCTCGTGGCCACGACTTAGTAACTCGTGGCCACGACTTAGTAACTCGTGGCCACGACTTAGTAACTCGTGGCCACGACTTAGTAACTCGTGGCCACGACTTAGTATCTCGTGGCCACGACTTAGCTATGTCGTGGCCACGACTTACTAACTCGTGGCCACGACTTACTAACTCGTGGCCACGACTTACTAACTCGTGGCCACGACTTACTATCTCGTGGCCACGAGATAAAATAAATGTTGCAAATGTCACCTCTGTGCCACATAGCTAAGTCGTGGCCACGAGATACTAAGTCGTGGCCACGAGTTACTAAGTCGTGGCCACGAGTTACTAAGTCGTGGCCACGCGTTAGTAAGTCGTGGCCACGACATAGCTAAGTCGTGGCCACGAGATACTAAGTCGTGGCACGAGTTACTAAGTCGTGGCCACGAGATAAAATAAATGTTGCAAATGTCACCTCTGTGCCACCGTAGAAATCAGTATCAATAGCCGTTCATATCTATTTGCAGTGACTCAGTATATCATGGTATATAGGGCCGCCATTTCATAAACGGCGGCCGTGTGGCCGCCGCCTCGCGGCCGTCATACCCGTACACAAGACAATCAGTTTGTACTCTCTGTCCTGGATCAATGCGTTTTTGGATACCCATCACTGAACACGCATATCGTTTAACTATTGTTGTGACTGTATCTTATATGCTTCAACTACCGGTAGCAATGTCCGCTAACTTATTGTTCGGTATTGATAGTGTAGAGCCAAATTATATTTCCCGGAATATAATATTTATGCTCCACGAAAAAAGTATTTCAAAGTATTTCAAATTGCTATATCTCGGTGACCGCTTGCGATATCAACTTGAAACTACATGTACATTATACACATTGATCACCATGCCCATGCTGGTCAAGGTCTAATCTGTTTGCCATATATTCACTATCTAAAGTAATAATAATGACAGCAGCAACATGAATAGATTCTAATCACATCATGCTATATTCTGAACAGACGGCGAATAAATAACATGTAAAGAGACGCTGAATTAACAATTTAAGAATTAACAATTTTAAACCAATTAAAATATAACATGACTGGATGCTGTTGTTTTGTTTACATCTATCTGTAATGGTGTTTATTATCAAACAATAGGCGGGTATATCACCGTGTGGATATGGTCACTTCTCACTGATTTCTTGTTGGACTATTTAAGGTGATTGTCCTGGTAGTGGGTGCCAACGACGTTTCATCCGTGGATCCCGACACTATCGTCAATGACCTCCATCAGTTGTGCTACAAAATACACGAAGCAAACAACGGGTAATTTCATTTATCATCAAAGTATTGAAAATACTGAGCTGCGAGCCCAACTGAAATGGGTGGTAAACAGTGTTTTAGTATATTCTCCTTTAAATATTTCAATAGAGTAATTGTAGTAAATGGTGTTATGGGAAACTGAAAACTCACCTTTGAAAACTCACACGATTTGAAATTTCATGAACGTTTCTTCAATGTTTTAAAGGAACATGTACCAAATCTTGCAAAAACCCAAAGTCCAATTATTTGC
>CM055275.1:63763788-63790767 GCA_029237695.1 Conchocele bisecta
ACACCACTGTAAACTAAGTATGTGTGCGGAACCTCTATAGACCGGACACAACTGTAAGCTACATGTAGGTATATGTGCGAAACCTCCCGAAATCTGGAACGACTATAAACTACGTGTATGTGCGGAACCTCTCTAAACGGGACAGCATTGTAAACTAGGTATGTTTACGGAACCTCTCTACACTGGACACCAGTAGCAGTAAGCAGTAGTGGGCAGTGAACAATACAATATGGATGCAGCAATATGATTGATCAAGCTTATAAATATAACCGTATAATGCCGGATATGGGTATTGACTGTTTCAAATTAACGGTTCAAATATAATTTTAGTTACAGGTGCTTCGAAAGAATCGTATATCATAAGAAAATGTTTCATTCGTATTATCTCAAGCGAATGTACATGCAATGGTTCTCGACTGGTACTTGCAGTTCAGCGGCCACATGCCCCTCTTACAGTGTACACAATTTTAGACGATTTCACTGGCGTGGTAGCAGCCATTTTTCTGCTTTGAATGCTGATGAACGGAGCACACATATCTAGTTTACAGTGCTGTCCGGTCTTGAGAGGTTCCGCACACATACCGATATTGCAGTGCTGTCCAATTTAGAGAGAGGTTCCGCACACATAGTATTTACAATTTACAGAGAGGTTCCGTACACATACCTATTTACTTTACAGATGGTGTACGGTCTATAGAGGTTCCGCACGCATACATAGCTTACAATGGTGCCCGGTTCGTAGAGGTTCCGCACACATACCTAGTGTGCAGTGGTGTCTGCTCTAGAGAGGTTTCGCCCATATACTTAGCTTACAATGGTGTCCATTATAGAGAGGTTTCGCACACATACCTAGTTTAAAGTGATGTCTGGTTTAGAGAGGTTAGGTTACGCACATATACATAGCTTGCAGTGGTGCCCGATCTAGAGAGGTTCCGCACACATACCTAGTGTGCAGTGGTGTCTGCTCTAGAGAGGTTTCGCCCATATACTTAGCTTACAGTGGTGTCCATTATAGAGAGGTTTCGCACACATACCTAGTTTAAAGTGATGTCTGGTTTAGAGAGGTTAGGTTACGCACATATACATAGCTTGCAGTGGTGCCCGGTCTAGAGAGGTTCGGCACACATACCTAGTTTAAAGTGATTTCCGGTTTAGTGGGGTTCCCACATACACCTAGTTTATAGTGGTGTCCGGTTTAGAGAGGTTACCCACATATGCATTGTCCGGTCTAAAGAGTTTACGCACGTACTTAGTGTACATTATTGCCAGACGCATACAACTGCTCACTGCCGCTTACTGCTAGCAGTGAGACAACAGTGAGATTACTCTGCTATAGTGAGATTACTGAGCATACAACTGCTACTTACTGCTCACTGCTAACTTCCTACCGATTATATCACTATCTACAACAATTTAATAGCATATCCTAATGATGTGTGTTGGGGTGAAATCGAGAATCTCAGGCGCTGAGCCGGCTCTTGTAGACGCTGATCTAACGTGCATGTACACTCAACGTGCATGTACATGTAGTTAAAATATGGAATGGTTATTTGAGAAACCCCATGTAATTTTGTACCTTCTGACATCTGCGATATTTCATGAAATATATTTACAGAAAAGTTTATATTTCCCGTAAATGACGTCAGAAGTTGAAAACAAATCAGAGTACATGTACATGTGGAATTATATTGTTGTTTTGTCAACTTTTGACTTTATTTATGAACAATATTGTAACTTTTGTAAACATATGTCATGAAATTACGCTGAAAGTACAAAATCACATGGCGTGTCTCATTTTAGTATATCATACTATTATATATCGTAACTGATTGATCCAGGACAGGCAGTTTAGGCTGTATTTTTTCATGTATGGGTAAGACGGCCGTTCATGAAATAGCGGCCCCACTGAGTCACTGCAACGAACTTGATACTGATTTAACCCCACCTATTGACTGTAATACATGGAAGACCTACAGAAATTACGTCAACTGAATATGATGTGGTTTTTACATAGGGTACATGTGTATCCGTATGTATTGCGATCGAGCGGGATCATTTGGCTCCGCCCACGACCCCCCGCGGTGCGGACGCCTGTGATTGACAGCTGAGAATATCTGCATATAAAACAGCCAATGGAATCGCGTTGGAATCGTGCGGTCATCGCTAAATTTAGTAACAGAGTTAACTCCCCTCCGAATACTCTCCGAAACAAGCGACGCGTTTAACACACAAACTACATCAAGTTTGACATTCCGACAGCCTATTTTTAAACTCACCCGACACCTGTGCGAAACAAAACTCGCACGCGTAGGTCTAACTGATGTTTAATCCTCATTCTCTCTCTCATCGATGGATTTACAGTGGATTTTAGTGACATTCCTGAATATGGCCCGATTGACATTTGTCTATGGTGGCCAATACACGCCAACATGGAGTGTCAATTCTACGTTCAGGGAAGGGGTCAATAAGTCAGTATTTAAGGTGATAACTTACAGTCAGGGAACACATTAATGACAGTATAACACACCGCTTATATTAATACCCATAATTAATGCAAGTACTGAAATACGACAAAAAAAATCTAACAAGTTTTCTAAACGTTACAAGTGCCCGCTATACAGTGTACAGATATAATCATTTAGTAATATTTATTTTACTGATAGTGGCGGTGGTATCAGGCTATTTTTCATATGCAAATGAGGCATGACATTTTTTAATATTTATACTAAAGAAATGCGTCACCTGAAAAAATAATATTTTCGACAGATTTTAAAGTATGATCATTGCACATCATAAATTAATACAGAGATTAAATAGTAGTGTCCGTTAACATTTTAAGCAAACACGGTTATCGCCCCTGATATCAGTGTGTACATTTACGTCTGATATAACATGTATAATAATGCCAATCAGTACGTGGGATAATGGCGCATGAATGTTTATTTTGCCAGGAAATGTCTCAGATGATGTCTCTGATGTAAAGAACATTTTGTACCTACTGAGTGGGCATGTACCTTTAAGGGTTAATGAAACTGCAACACCAACAATAAATCAATCAATCTAGTTTAATCTTGTAGTACCCTATGTTCAGTACTTTCAGTACTTTGATTTACTTACGGAGTGGTACGGGATCACTTCGAATACTCCTCTTCGTTAATAAAGTCGCGTATCCTATATCCGGGGCGCCAGATGGTAGTGATGTCGCAATGATATAGTCTCTAATGTACTTAACTTGGCTATGTCCTAAAACAAGAGCCATAATTGATGTCGCAGAGGAAATTAATTAGCCTAATACAAAGACTTTATAAGATTTATAAAATCGTCGTTGAACTTTTTTGTTTTCACCAATAACACTGGAAAAAAAAAAACGCACAAAATTAATATGTAAATAGTAACTAATATGCGTATATATAAGGCACGGGTCAATCATAATCAACACCACCTGCAGGCCCGGCAATAGCAGGTGACAGCATTGTCTTGACATTGCAGACGCTATTTCTAGATCGCCCGCTATGACCGGTAGTGGGTTGAATAACCAGAGGGGACTATTTTAATTAGAGCCTAGAACGCCTTGTGGCCGGTTTCCTCTGTTTCAATTCTTCCATAGACACTGACTAGACTATATAGTAGACTCTGATCTAACCACGAGACGGGATATTACAAGCAAATGTGAATTGATACTGATTTCACTCCCACCTATGTATCCTATCTACAGCAATTTAATAGCATATCCTAATTATGTGTGTTGGGGTGAAATCGAGAATCTCAGGCGCTGAGCCGGCTCATGTAGACGCTGATCTAACCACGAGACGGGACATTACAAGGAAAGTGCATGTAGTTAGAATATGGAATGGTTATTTGAGACACCCCATGTAATTTTGTACATTCGGACATCTGCGATATTACTGAAATATATTTACAGAAAAATTTGATATTTCACGTAAATGACGTCAGAAGGTGAAAATTATATTCCGCATGTAATCTGTTATTGTTTGTCAACTTTTGACTTTTTTATGACAGATATTGTAACTTTTGCGAATGTATTTCATGAAATTACGCTGATGGTGTGTCTCATTTAAGTATATCATACTTGTGTTTGTTGGTGTAAAATCGGAATGTCAGGCGGTGGCCCCGGCTGCTGTAGACGCTGATCTAACAACGAGACGGGTATATCATACCATATTGTTACTTATTGATCCAGAACTGAATATTCTCATACATGTGTAAGACGGCCGTGATTCGAAAAGGCGGTCCTACTGAGTCTCTGCACTTAGATATGAGCGACGCAGGCGGGACAACCCCCATTAATGTTATTCTAATCAAACTAAGAGTATTACAATACAATTTGTATATCTACATGTAGTTAGATTAGGATACGGTTATTTAAGCACAAAATTTAACAATCGTAACTTAATTGTCAGTAATTCGGTAAATATTGTAAATATTGCGGAAAAATCAATTTCACCCGAAATTTAGTACTAGAGGTGCAACGATACGGTCAAACCCGTATTGTGATATGTTGCGATACAACAAACCCATATTGCAATACGTATATTGCGATATTGAGGGCTTACAATTATTCACTTTTCACACATGCCCGGCCGGGCAAGTACAATTATAATCATACTCGCCCGGACAAAAAAGCTACTTGCCCAACATTTTTAGGAAAATGTAAGTTCATGTACATGTATTAATACCTTTAATACATTAGCTTTTGTACCAACATTAATACTAGACATTATGTTTGTAAAACATGGATGTGCCCCTCTGGAATACTGGACTCTAACTGGAGAAACTCTTACAAAACGCCAGCTGTTTACTGACGACACAGCATGCCCCCATCTGCTCATGTAAACGTATAATTATAAGGTATGCATATTGCGTTGCAGTTTATTCCACGGTATTGAGTATTACATCGGGGGTCTCATCGATTAGGCACACTTTAAACTTTATAGGAATTAAAAAAGTATATAATTAATTGTGTAATTATTCCGCCAGTTTTGAAAGTTACGAGTGCCCACTGTACAGACATAATCATTTTAAATTAGTAAATTGCAATTTACTGATAGAGCCGCACGGTTGTATCAGGCTATTTTGATATGCAAATGCAGGGAATTTCTTAATTATCTATATCAATGAAATGTGTCACCTGAATAAATAATTTCAATGACATATTCTAACGTATGATCATTGCGCATCAAAAAATAAATAGAGATAATGAATATTCTCAGTTAACCTTTTAAAGGGGCATATCAGGATGTTTTGAAAACAAATACTATAAAAACGTGCTTTCATCATGGCCTAGTGAAAAGTGGTTTAATTGAAGATGTATGATGATACTAGGACCGCTGGGTTGTTTCTATTTTCAACCATATAGCTATCTAAATATCGGATTTCCTCTCTCGATGCGTTCACGTGAAAACTGTTTGAACATGCAGGCCGTAGGGTTCAAACAGTTCCCGAGTGCTACGGCAACTGTTACCCACGGCAGGACATTGTATAGCCTTATAATCACTTCTTAACTAAAGCTTCAAAAAATAGTACACTAATATCTGAAATACGAATTTTAAGGCTGCGCGCCATATGCCTGCTGTGCTAGTAACGATAACATGCAGTACACAGCGTATTATGACGTCATGACATGATGTATGAACTCCCGCCATATGTATAGGTTATTTGATTTGTATATATATATGCACGAGTTCCGCAGCGTGCAATATCGTTGCGCGGCGGAAAGAGTGGCATATATCCACATACAAATCAAATAACCATTGTATTATATACGGACTTCATTCGCAATTTATATGCGCTTCAAACAATTTACAAAATATAACTAAAATAAACAAATTAGTGGTGATTTAGAAGGAAATATTTTGCGAGGTGAAACGTAGTTCCGGCACTGACAAATATGAACTCGATATATGGAAAAATATTGACGTCTTGCGTTGCATTGTGTTTTCAATGGGAAACGAAAATAGGTATATAATAAGGACACATATGCTACTCGCGACAAATCAAAATGCTCAGAATCGTGTGTATACTCGAGTTGGAATATTTTATAGATCACAATGACATCTCAGCCGATGTCTTAGACAATGAATGTGTGGTTTTTCATTTCAAATGGTATGCATCAAGCATTTTATTTGATGACATTCCCAATATCATGCGCTTTGTTCAAATACATGCAAGCAGAAACTGTTATATGCATGAGAGATACTTTTGTTTGGCATTATTTGGCATTTTTACATCTACCAGTAAGGAAAACATGTGAACTTTCTTTTATTTGTTGTTGTGAAATGATACTACTATATTCAACTTTTTGAAAGAAATTCCCCTTATAGACGCCAGTCTAATTAATTTAAATAAACCCAAGTTAGCAACCATCGATATACAGTGGAACCCCTCTAAACCGGACACAAAAAAACACATTTGATGTTAATTTTGATGAGTTTCCTTGTCATTTATCTCAGGTGACAATGTATGTTCGTGATCGCATAGCACACATATATGGCTCAGAATTATGAAATGCCTGATTTACAGTGAAACGTCTCTAAGCCGGACACCCTGGGGATCTAGAGAGGTTCCACTGTAATATAGAAAGATAAACAGCGTTGCAAACTTGATTTACCAATCCCCTATTTGTTACATGCGACATATATGTACATTTTGGTTCAGAATACTATGAAATGTACAATTAAATAATCCCAGACTGCATACACAGACAGACGGACTAACGTTAATGACTCGTCCGTTATTAAATGAGTGACGTTAATATACGGGGTTTATGAGCGTACAAGTATGCATGTATGTATGTAGTGTCATTTGGTTTACCCTGTTCGAAATCAATGAGTGTACAAATGGATCTATAATATACGAGTACGTCGTTAGTATATGGTTGTATGAGTGTGCGTACGGATGGACGGATGTACGGACGGATGGATAGACGTACGGACGGAGTCGAACATATTTATAAACGGATGTCGTACCCGTATATACCCGTATACATATGGCCGCTAGATAATCCTAAAGTAAACAAAAATGACCACGCGAACAATACCCGGTACGACGGTCGAATCGCCATGTGACTTACTTAGTCTCTGACGCAAAGTCTCAGGCAACAGTCGTGGATCCGCGGAAATATGTGACTAGCAACGGTGGGGGCAAGCACTTGTGCGGGATGCGGGATGCGGACTGTGGTGACCTCTTAGAGTTGTTTACGTTCACAAAAAGTGCGGATTCCAAATGTTACATTGGTCATTTTGCAGGGAAACATGCATTCGGACAGCGGATACATGAAAAATATAAATTGTCAACAATATAAATATGCCGTACCATCCGCTGACTTTTCGGGTCCACATAACGCGGCTCTATTCAGCCGTCACCAAGTGCACATAAATCAGCAGTTGCGTACAATAACTGTTGCTCTTTACTCCTGTACCGTCCGTATCCAGAGTTACGATTCCACTCTTCGGAATAGAATAGCGAATAGCGAATAGCGAAAATAGCGAATAGCGAATAGCAAATCCGATCCAATTCGCACTGTAGCAGTGAATTGTGAACGATTTTCTATATTTCTGAAATGATTTTTAACATTATGAAAGTAACATCTGGCTCTGGACGGTACGGGAGTAGATTGCAAGAGTTACTGTTCGCAACTAGGTACTACATCAGCAGCTACGTCTGGCCACGTTACTATTCTAGTGTTGTTGTTTTTTCTCCAGACTAGTAAAATCGACCATATTAATTAATTAGATATCTAGTTACCATGCAGGAAGACCTACATTCGGCCACAGAGTCGCTGTTTTTGGTCTGCTGTTTTATACGTAACGAGGGAGACGATTCTCATTCCATATCGGATTATTGTGGGACCCGTTGTCTTGCTGTAGATATATACAGGCCTACATGATTGTTATTTAGACGGGAACCGTCTGACAAAATGTACCTGACAACATCTGTGCCATAGACGCGGCTTCGCACCCTAGCCGTTTGATCAGCACCTACACCTTCTAGCCATTCGGCCACGGCCAGTGATCAACGGGACTGAATCAGATACATATGAGCCGCGCCATGCGAAAACCGGGCTTAATGACACAATTTTCAGTTTTTACTTTTTCGCGTATTCTGAATTGTACATCTTTTAAAAGCCATATGCCGCCAAAATTATCAATATATCCCAATTATTTTTCATTTTAGAAGTATTTTCATGACGCGTGGTAAAAACTTATATGACGTTTTAGATCAATGACGTTGAAATTACGACGTTTTTATCAACGGCGTATACAAGGGGTGTTGACAAGTCGTATAGATTTGTCATCTTGTATCGCATGTCAACCAAATTTGGATATCTCGTAGCCTTTCCAAGTGTTTCCCATTAGGCCAAGACAGAGTATGAAAATAATGTTTATTGCAGTTGCTATTAATGTAACGTCATGTTTTGGATTGCGGCCCAAGTAACGTAATTCCGTATGAATACTTTTCAAATAAGGCAGAGTGTTGGCGTTTCCCTGTTGTTTGCTGCTGTCTGAAATAATTTTGGGGAATAATAGCGACACAATTTAACATTTCGTATGCGACGACATATTTTAAAGTAGGAAGTAGGTGCTTATAACATTAACTTTGTAACAAAACACGACGTCGGGCAGATTTGGTAGCATGATACCTTATAATTGTCGCCGTGTGTCTTTCTTGATGATCGCATTACCATCGCCTGATTCAGAAATACATTATTATGCAGTCAGGTGATAAGCTGATGATTTGATACTACAAATCGTGCGAAAATCAAGTTTATGACTATCAAATTTCCAATTAATTTCAAGACTTTTCGAAAACTCCACCGACCTGACTGTGTGTTTTGTGCATTATGTATTGCTTATACACAAACAATCAAGGAGCTGCATTGAAATCACTGATTCTGAATCTATTAGAGATATGTTGTTGCATTTGTTTTGCCAAATTCAATACAAACCCTGAATATACGTATATGTCATTATATAGCTGCGTATCTACCTCCGTTTATGATAAAATGAGTGGCATTAAATGGCATATCATTCGCTAAGTACTGGATATAATTGTTCAAAAGTGTCTCAATTTACCAAGATAATAGATGGTAATATCGTTGGCATACACTAACTAGATTGTTCATATTTAAGATTATTTAGGATTCAAGCTGCAGTGTAAGCGAAGACTTCGCTGATATGTAGCCAATTAAATTATGCGTTCACCATTTTGAATTCATAAGGATAACCGACGAAAAAGAGTGACAATGTCAAAGAACGACAGTTACTGTCTGTTTCATGAAAGCTGCCCAAATTTTACCACCATATAAACAATTCAAAAACCATATTTGTTTCGATAATATTAAATTAAAGGAAAATTTAAGAATGAGCCTTCTTTTTATTTCGTGAAATTTGGTCAAATATTGATTTTATTGCGAAAACAAAATTTCCCCATGTTAAATCCCCATGGCATAGACATCTTCACGGAGTGAAGATGTCTATGGGGATTTAACATGGGGACATTTTTTTGAATTTTAGAAATACTGGACCGATTTTTAAAATTTTCAATTTCCAACATTTTTCGTTTTTTTACTAATCCCACACTCCTTTACCTCTTTTTCCACCATGTTAAATTCCCATAGAGAAATCAATTTTTCGTAATAAAACCAATATTTGACCGAATTTCACGAAATAAAAAGAAGGCTCATTCTTAAATTTTCCTTTAATTTAATATTATCGAAAATAATATTTTTTTTGAATTGTCTATATAGCCGTAAAATTTGGGCAGCTTTCGTGAAACAGACAGTAGGCGACAATGCACAGCGCCTGAAGCCATTGCCATTGATGCTGTGAGGAACTCGTGCAAGTATCCTTGCTATAATATTTTGTCACAACACCATGGCCATAACGTCAAACATGTATTCACGTTCAGTGACGTCACAAGTACGTGACGTCAATTCATGATGTCATAATATGTGTACTAAGGTGCAATAGGCAATCGTGTCTCATATTAGTGAAAGTTTCAGTAAGTTATAATTTTCCGTTTTCTGTTCACACTTAATGTTAACGGACACCAGTAAACGTAAATGGGAGGGCAAAATGTGAACTTTTACAGCGACGCTGCAAACGTCGTTTTTCCGACGTCGTTTACCGCTTTTCATGACGTTGTCATTAAGCCCGGTTTTCGTATGGCGCGGCCCATATGTATATAAGTATATAATATACATTATATGACTTAATTCACGCCGGGCAACGTGTTGCCACATTTACATGAGACCGCGTGACTGACTGCGGGTAACTTTACACTGGCCAGAAACTAAACCGGCGACAGAATCAGTTCCACATTTCACCACTGGGTCCAAGTTGTCGGCGCGAGAGCACATTTACGTTTATGACGTTTATCTGACATTGTGACGTCATACTTGACGTGACGATTAACGTCATCGCAATCTGAAAGATCGATGACGTGCATACTTGCACATTGATCATTTATACATAATAAACAGAGACGGTACTTTTATTGAAAAATAAACCACACTGACAATAAGAATATCTGATCACAATTATACTATCAAGGAGTAATACTGCAGAGACGGTTCAAATGGGTGGTCACATTTGCACTATCATGGAAAATACAACTTGTTGCGATTATACTTGCATGGAGAAATACTGCAGAGACGGTTCAAATGGGTGGTCACAATGGCACTTTCATCGAGAAATACAGCTTGTCGAGATTATACTTGCATGGAGAAATAATGCACAGAGACGGTTCAAATGGGTGGTCACATTTGCACTTTCAACGAGAAATACAGCTTGGCTCGATTATACTTGCGTGGAGAAATAATGCTCACAGACGGTTCAAATGAGTGGTCACATTTGCACTTTCAACGAGAAATACAGCTTGGCTCGATTATACTTGCGTGGAGAAATAATGCTCACAGACGGTTCAAATGAGTGGTCACATTTGCACTTTCAACGAGAAATACAGCTTGTCGCGATTATACTTGCACGGAGAAATAATGCACACAGACGGTTCAAATGAGTGGTCACATTTGCACTTTCAACGAGAAATACAGCTTGGTTCGATTATACTTGCGTGGAGAAATAATGCACAGAGACGGTTCAAATTGGTGGTCACATTTGCACTTTCAACGAGAAATACAACTTGGCTCGATTATACTTGCGTGGAGAAATAATGCACAGAGACGGTTCAAATGGGTGGTCACATTTGCACTTTCAACGAGAAATACAGCTTGGCTCGATTATACTTGCGTGGAGAAATAATGCACAGAGACGGTTCAAATGAGTGGTCACATTTGCACTTTCATCGAGAAATACAACTTGTCGCGATTATGCTTGCACGGAGAAATAAGGCACAGAGACGGTTCAAATGGGTGGTCACATTTGCACTTTCATCGAGAAATACAACTTGTCGCGATTATACATGCGTGGAGAAATAATGCACAGAGACGGTTCAAATGGGTGGTCGCATTGGCATTTTCATTGAGAAATTCAAATTGTCGTGATTATACTTGCACGGAGAAATAAGGCACAGAGACGGTTCAAATGGGTGGTCACATTGGCACTTTCATTGAGAAATGCAACTTGTCGCGATTATACTTGCACGGAGAAATAATGCACAGAGACGGTACAAATGGGTGGTCTAATTTGCACTTTCATGAAGAAATAGCCATATCCCAGAGTCAATCCATGCGAAAAGGGACCTTATACTGTCAATGGTCCAGAAGAATAAACATGAAAATGTCCAGTATCTCAACGTCAATACGCAAGAAACAGGACCTTATACTGTCAATGCTCCAGAACAATGTACAGGAAAATGCCCCATATCCCAACATCAATCTGCAAGAAAAGGGACCTTATACTGTCAATGGTCCACAACAATGTATAGGAAAATGTCCAGTATCCCGGCGTCAATCCGCAAGAAAGGGGGCTTTATACTGTCAATGGTCCAGAACAATGTACAGGAAAATGCCCCATATCCCGGCATCAATCCGCAAGAAAAGGGACCTTATACTGTCAATGGTCCAGAAGAATAAACATGAAAATTCCCCATATCCCGGAGTCAATCAGCAAGAAAAGGGGCCTTATACTGTCAATGCTCCAGAACAATGTACAGGAAAATGCCCGATATACCGGAGTCAATCCGCAAGAGAAGGGACCTTATACTGTCAATGCTCCACAACAATGTACAGGAAAATGCCCCATATGCCGGCGTCAATCCGCAAGAAAGGGGACCTTATACTGTCAATGCTGCACAACAATGTACAGGAAAATGCCCCATATAACGGCATCAATCCGCAAGAAAGGGGGCCTTATACTGTCAATGCTCCAGAACAATGTACAGGAAAATGCCCCATATACCGGCGTCAATCCGCAAGAAAGGGGACCTTATACTGTCAATGCTCCACAACAATGTACAGGAAAATGCCCCATATACCGGCGTCAATCCGCAAGAAAGGGGGCCTTATACTGTCAATGCTTCAGAACAATGTACAGGAAACTGCCCCATATACCGGCGTCAATCCGCAAGAAAGGGGACCTTATGCTGTCCATGGTCCACAACAATGTACAGGAAAATGCCCCATATACCGGCGTCAATCCGCAAGAAAAGGGACCTTATACTGTCAATGCTCCACAACAATGTACAGGAAAATGCCCAATATACCGGCATCAATCCGCAAGAAAGGGGGCCTTATACTGTCAATGCTCCACAACAATGTACAGGAAAATGCCCCATATCCCGGCATCAATCCGCAAGAAAAGGGACCTTATACTGTCAATGGTCCAGAAGAATAAACATGAAAATTCCCAATATCCCGGCGTCAATCAGCAAGAAAAGGGGCCTTATACTGTCAATGCTCCACAATAATGTACAGGAAAATGCCCCATATACCGGCATCAATCCGCATCAAAGGGGGCCTTATACTGTCAATGCTCCACAACAATGTACAGGAAAATGCCACATATACCGGCATCAATCCGCAAGAAAGGGGGCCTTATACTGTCAATGGTCCAGAAGAATAAACATGAAAATGCCCCATATCCCGGCATCAATCCGCAAGAAAGGGGGCCTTATACTGTCAATGGTCCAGAAGAATAAACATGAAAATGACCCATATCCCGGCATCAATCCGCAAGAAAGGGGGCCTTATTATTTCAATGGTCCAGAACAATGTACAGGAAAATGTCCAGTATCCCGGCGTCCATCCGCAAGAAAGGGGGCCTTATACTGTCAATGGTCCACAACAATGTACAGGAAAATGCCCCATATCCTGGCGTCAATCCGCAAGAAAAGGGGCCTTATACTGTGACTGGTCCGATACAGTAAACAGGAAAATTTCCCATATCCCGGTGTCAATCCACAAGAAAAGGGGCCTTATACTGTGACTGGTCCAATAAAACAGGAAAATGCCCCATATCCCGGCATCAATTCACAAGAAAAGGGGCCTTATACTGTGACTGATCCAACACAATAAACAGGAAAATGCCCCATATCCTGTCAATCCACAAGAAAAGGGACCTTATTCTGTGACTGGTGCAGTACAATAAACTGGAAAATGCCCTGTATCCCGGCGTCAATCCACAAGAAAAGCGGCCTTATACAACACAAAAACACCAGGAAACAATGGCCACAACTTACCCGGATTTAAGAAAAACACTAGGAAATAGCACAAAATCGCTAGGAAACAATGGCCACAACAAACACGGATTTGCAAAAACACTAGGAAATAGCACAAAAACGCTAGGAAACAATGGCCACAACAAAACGGATTTAAGAAAAACAATAGGAAATAACACACAAATGCTAGGAAACAATGGCCAAAACAAACACGGATTTGCGAAAACACTAGGAAATAACACAAAATCGCTAGGAAACAATGGCCACAACAAACCCGGATTTGCAAAAACGCTAGGAAATAACACAGAAACGCTTGGAAACAATGGCCACAACAAACACGGATTTGCGAAAACACTAGGAAATAACACAAAATCGCTAGGAAACAATGGCCACAACAAACCCGGATTTGCAAAAACGCTAGGAAATAACACAGAAACGCTTGGAAACAATGGCCACAACAAACACGGATTTGCAAAAACACTAGGAAATGACACAAAACACTAGGAAATAACACAAAACACAAGGAAACAAAGGCAACAATTTGCAAATCCGGGTTTGTTGTGGCCATTGTTTCCTAGTCTTTTGTGTTATTTCCTAGTGTTTTTCTTAAATCCGGGTTTGTTGTGGCCATTGTTTCCTAGTGTTTTTTGTGGTATTTCCTAGTGTTTTTACAAATCTGGGTTGGTTGTGGCCATTGTTTCCTAGTGTTATTGTGTTATTTCCTAATGTTTTTGTGTCATTTCCTAGTGTTTTTGCAAATCCGGGTTTGTTGTGGCCATTGCTTCCTAGTGTTTTTGTGTTATTTCCTAGTGTTTTTTGCAAATCCGAGTTTGTTGTGGCCATTGTTTCCTAGTGTTTTTGTGTTATTTCCTAGTGTTTTTTGTCTATCCGGGTTTGTTGTGGCCATTGTTTCCTAGTGTTTTTGTGTTATTTCCTTTTTTTTAACCAAATCCGGGTTTGTTGTGGCCATTGTTTCCTAGTGTTTTTGTTTTATTTCCTAATGATTTTGTGTTATTTCCTAGTGTTTTTGCAAATCCAGGTTTGTTGTGGCCATTGTTTCCTAGTGTTATTGTGTCATTTCCTAGTGTTTTTGCAAATCCGGGTTTGTTGTGGCCTTTGTTTCCTTGTGTTTTTGTGTTATTTCCTAGTGTTTTTGTGTCATTTACTAGTGTTTTTACAAATCCGGGTTTGTTGTAGCCTTTGTTTCCTAGTGTTCTTGTGTTATTTCCTAGTCTTTTTGTGTCATTTCCTAGTGTTTTTGCAAATCCGCGTGGCGTTTGTTTCCTAATGTTTTTGTGTTATTTGCTATTGTTATTTCCTGGTGTTTTGCAAATCCGGTTTTGTTGTGGCCATTGTTTCCTAGTGCTTTTGTGTCATTTCCTAGTGTGTTTGCAAATCCGGGTTTGTTGTGGCCATTGTTTCCTAGTGTTTTTGTGTTATTTGCTAGTGTTTTTCTTAAATCCGGCTTTGTTGTGGCCATTGTTTCCTATTGGATTTGTGTTATTTCCTAGTGTTTTTCTTAAATCCGGGTTTGTTGTGGTCATTGTTTCCTAGTGTTTTTGTGTTATTTCCTAGTGTTTTTCTTCAATCCCAGTTTGTTGCGGCCATTGTTTCCTAGTGTTTTTGTGTCATTTCCTAGTGTTTTTGCAAATTCGGGTTTGTTGTGGTCATAGTTTCCTAGTGTGTTTGTGTTATTTCCTAGTGTTTTTCTTAAATCCGGGTTTGTTGCGGCCATTGTTTCCTAGTGTTTTTTGTTATTTCCTTGTGTTTTTGTAAATACGGGTTTGTTGTAGCCATTGTTTCATAGTGGTTTTGTGTTATTTCCTAGTGCTTTTCTTAAATCCGGGTTTGTTGCGGCCGTTTTTTCCTAGTGTTTTTGTGTTATTTCCTAGTGTTTTTTTTTTAAATCCAGGTCTGTTGTGGCCATTGTTTCCTAGAGCTTTGTGTTATTTCCTAGTGTTTTTTTTAAATCCGGGTTTGTTGCGGCCATTGTTTCCTAGTGTTTTTGTGTTATTTCCTTGTGTTTTTGTAAATACGGGTTTGTTGTGGCCATTGTTTCCTAGTGGTTTTGTGTTATTTCCTAGTGCTTTTCTTAAATCCGGGTTTGTTGCGTCCATTGTTTCCTAGTGCTTTTGTGTTATTTCCTAGTGTTTTTCTTAAATCCGGGTCTGTTGTGGCCATTGTTTCATAGAGTTTTGTATTATTTCCTAGTGTTTTTTTGTCATTTCCTAGTGTTTTTGCAAATCCGAGTTTGTTGTGGCCATTGTTTCCTAGTGTTTTTGTGTTATTTCCTAGTGATTTTCTTAAATCCGTGTTAGTTGTCGCCATTGTTTCCTAGTCTTTTTGCGTTATTTCCTAGTGTTTTTCTTCAATCCGGGTTTATTGTGACCATTGTTTCCTTGTGTTTTGTGTTATTTCCTCGTGTTTTTGCAAAGCCGAGTTTGTTGTAGCCATTGTTTACTATTGATTTTGTGTTATTTCCTAGTGTTTTTCTTAAATCCGGGTCTGTTGTGGTCATTGTTTCCTAGAGTTTTGTATTATTTCCTAGTGTTTTTTGTGTCATTTACTAGTGTTTGCAAATCCGGGTTTGTTGTGCCATTGTTTCCTAGTGTCACTCTAACATGCATGTTGATTGGTTAAAACTGAGCATATGCTCAGAATTTACCGATAGGTTTGAGGGAGTCTGATAATAAAATGTATAACAAGTCTTATAACCTCGGCCCCCCCATCTCATTTACACACCTACTGCTCTCACCCGGGCGCCCACCCCACACACACAGCCAATGTGCACACGTAAGAATGTCAGGTGCCGTCAGATCCGTAGACATCAATTTGGTACATGTAATTAGTCATCACCATGCCATCGAACCGTGTGGTGATGTGTATAATGCAGCGTTAATAATCTATATCGCACCACCCCCAATGCCACTCCTGTGACTGAGAATTGAGCATAACATTTTCCCTATGGCAACTGTTGTTTACGGAACAGAAAGAGATTGTTTTTCGCTAGAATACGGTTGCTGATACTCTTCCTACATACGCGTCATCTAAGTCATATCGGATTCCGGTAAGGATGAACCCATATCGTTCATTTACCATTCACATAATCACAACGTCCACCCACCTACCCCTGGTCTAGCTAAGCCACTCCTGCGGCACGAGGAAACATATAAATAAGAACACGCTTTATTTTCCAGTAAAAGCCTGAAGTAGGAAAATTAACATATCCCTTCCAGTTATTTAAGGTTGAAAGGGTTAACATTCAAATGTTTGCATGCTAGTTCGTATTTGTAGACCAATCACTGGAGCTCACCCGAAATGCAACGACATCCGCGGCGGGCCATATCTCGGCAGTGTTCAGATCAGGACAACATACTCTATATACTTATATAAATATATAACATGACACGCAGTAACGGCTCGTTAGCAGATAGTTGTACAAGGTCATAATATGGAGTTGAGTTCGACAATAGTAGGACTCGCCAAGTTAATTGGGCCACAATGTAATAAAATGAAAAAAGTTTTTATTTATTTAATGGTGTTTTACAGCTAATGCTTACTGGCGTCAAATGTTTCTTTGATATAAAACGTTTTATCGTCCCAGCAGCATGTACAATTAATTTCATACATATAGAGAGACAGGACGTCGGTTTCAAGTCTCGAACCAAAGTGATGAAACACAATTTTTCTCAAAGAATTTTTTTTATTTTTCTTCTTTGTGACCAAAAGTATATGTTGTTACCACTCAGTTGAACCGTCTCGTCGAGACGGTTCACATGAGTGGTAACAACATATGTTTTCATTGAGAAATAAAGAAAATAGAAAAAACAATATTGGCAAATTTTGACACACGTGAATCAGTAACCGGCATGAAAAGGAAAAAAATTATGTTTTTTTATTTCTTACCAAATCTATCTGTTGTTACCACTCAGTCTCGTCGAGACGTTCAAATGAGTGGTAACAACATATATTTCATCGAGTAATAAAGAAAATATAAATTTTGATACTTGTGCCTCAGTATGATGCGTGAAATGGGATCAAATGTAAATAGACTGTTACAGGGACATAACTAGGTCAGACATAAAAATATATGAAAATTTGAGACAAACGTAACGCATCATGTAAAAGAATACTTACAGGAAATTATTTCACAACCCTGCAGACCCTGATCAGACTGCAACAATGCGCAGCCTAATCTAGCTCTACAATTTAGCAGTAAGCCTCTTTTCTCATGACACGTCACATGTTTTAGAGACAATGGATGTAATAAAACTACATGTAAACATTAAGCCATGTTTAAATCATCATGATCATAATAAGAAGTACCTTAATAACCATTTGCCATTTTGTTTCGCTACAAGCCGTTTCACAACAAACTATACAAATCGTCTTAGACGAAGCTTCACATTTATGTATAATGCTATATTTAGACAACACTGAACATTTATATACAATTATGTATACCGGTATCCAACACAGAACACATATATACTAACATGTTTAATTTAAATACAGTAGTTAATGACGCACTGGCCTACAAAACGCATCTATGGGTAACAAGAACATTTACAATTTTACACAATTCATTCCCACGAATTAACAATTCGTTTCGTTCCCGTGGGAACGAATTGTTATTTCGTGGGAACGAATTGTTAAATCATGTTTCCATAATAAAATACTAGAAATGTTTTTCTTTTAGTTGCCTACGCAATAATTTCCATTTCCATTCAGTCAAATTGATTTCTTTGTTTGTGTATTGGTGTTTAACAGCCTAACAACAGGTAAGGTCATTTAAGGCCGGGCCAACGGGTTCGATCACGTTGATTTAGTCTATTCTTTCAAATGTGAACTTGTCTGTTCAAATTGACTGGCTGAAAGCTTGCCAAATGTAAAATCTATTTACTTGACAATGATTTCCGAATTGAAATGTTTCTGTCAAATTAATTAATATACAGGAGAAGAATTCACATAAATGTAAAAGCTTGTTTCCTTATCCTGTTCTCAACTGTATGTATATACAAATGTACACTTGCCACAATTTGAAATAAATATTGTTTAAACTAATTGAATACTATGATCCCCAAGTGTAAAATTTCAATCATATTTGGTATAAAGGTGTATCATGTCGGCCAGTGCCCCAGTTTTGACCACAGCTGGCCGCATTAATCCACAACATGGTTAAACCAACACAGTTGGCAGTTTCTTAAAGGGAGAAATAGGCAGTCAACCCATCACATGCGCAGTACACATTTACCGGTATGAATTTTTAAAAACATTTTATTTTATTTTTGTCATTTCTCAATGAAAGTATATGTTGCGACCACTCATTTGAACCGTCTCGGTGAGACGGTTCAAATGGTGGTCGCGACATATACTTCTAAGCACATTTAATGAAAATATTTATGATTTTCCCCATCAAAAAAAATGGCATATCCTCGGCCTGAAATGGGTTAAGCGATATAAGTCATGGATGTCTCAGTGCTAAATGTAGATCTACCCATAATTATATGCAGTTGTGAGCAGAGAATTTGGGCTTATGGGAGTTGTGAGCAGTTTAGCTCCTGATCAAATATCACACTCCAGTAGACGAATAATGATCTATATTGCTTATTTAGAAGCATGGCAGGTGTTTCATTGATGGACTTGCGAACAGTTCAGATCCTGATCAGACTGTCCATATGCATCTACACTGGTCGCAAAATGCATAAGCCCCATTTCTTCAGTCACAGCAACCAATATTGATCCAAAACAAACTACACAGATTGTTTTAATCATGTTAAACCATATAATCCATGCATGTCCCAAAAGATAAGTCCCATCATCATTGACTCTATTACAAAATATTTACACTGTCCTTAAATTCATAATGGAAACGCCCATTCAACGTATTGCGTTTATATCCCAGTACATTACATTAGCCCCACGTGACGTCGCGTGACATTGTTGATACGTTAAAGTTTGTTTGATAGCATTAGATTACACGACGTTCATTGTCGTTGTCAATAACGTCACGCTATTGACCGGCAACGTTGCTGTTCCATGAATTGCGACAAAACGACGTAAAACAATAAGATTCATAATTGTTACGCCGTATATGGTTATTTACATTTAAAATGCACGCCTGTTTAAACAGACCAAATTTTTTTTTTTTTTCATACTACAGTACAACTTTACTTATTCCTTAAATATGACAATTTGACAGTCTCCTCCAATTGCATCTGGAAGCACCTACCACAGTGATGCAAATACTAATGCAATACCGGCAATACCACAATATAGGCGTACACATGTCACAGTGAATGTTGCAATTTCGATTCACAATGTATGTAATTAGCGCACATTTTTTAATTGAAACTAAATTATGGACCACCGACATATTCATTTCAGTCAATACAAAAACAAGAAATCACATCGTGAAACAAAGCTTAAAGAAAAAAAAATATATATTTTTTTAAAATTGTTGCCTTACAAATACGCCTTACAAACAAGGTGAACATAAGTCCTCAGTGACCTTGACCTTCGGCAGTCGGATGTGGGTCGTATGCAAAACAAAGCACCATCCCATGACACACATTGTGGCCAAATATTATAAAAATCAGTGAAGAGTTATTGAAACATGAAAGGTTTTACTAACGTACGTACGTATGCACACGGACTAACGCTATATCTCCTCTTGCCTCGGCGCGGGGATAATAAAGTTTAAAACTCTTTGCATTATCCAGTCTATCGTATGCACTCTGCCTATTCAGCCCTTTAAACAATGCATTACGTGGACCAGTTTGTTTGTTTGTTTATTGGTGTTTAACGGCCTATCAACAGCTAAGGTCATGTAAGGTTCGACCCCGTTTTAACCTGCTGCATTGGGGGGAAAATCCCAAAATCAGAACGGAATATTTACATCGAGATACAACATATTCAGCCCTGAAATTAGAATAACCTGACCTGCACCGCACCAAAGTCACTTGGCCCCTTCCCCTATTTAAAAGTAATACCGGTAGGATTAATCTTATAAGGGGTATAACCAGATTCAACTGTCACATACAAAATGCCAAAGACGTATGTGAGGGCCAAACCAGGTCTCCAGTCGGGATTCCGGTAAGGATGAACTCCGATCGTTAAATTACCCATCGCATGCTCCCACCTGCCACCCACTACGTGAACCAGACAATAAGAGAAACAAGCGATGCGTGGCTGTTGTAACGAGGTTACACTGTAATGAGGATCATAGCTAGTTATCTCCCTTTGCAAATCTATTTATAGAGATCCGGTCCTGTTCTGTATTTCAGCGTTTATTTCTTACAGAAAGGCACAAAAAAAAGAGTTTTGCGAACAGAGTAGACCCAGATCAGACTGCACATTTGATCTGAGTCTACACTGTTCACAATAACATTAGTAAGTGTGAAATTGTGAATCTGGCAAAATTGCTTTTTTTTTAACAAATCGTGCTACATTAGCCGTTTTTACCAGCAATAAGGCCCTTTTCTATACAATTTGGACCGGATTGCTATAAATACTTCAATGGGAGATAACTAAGTACGATCCCTCATTGAAATGTAACATGCTGACATACAGACTGGCTGATGCATGTACATGTACATGTATACGCTTGTTGTAAACCCAATAAGCTATATTATGTCATACTGCATCACATAATAACACAAATATCTGGTTGTCACGCAGGCTACATTGCCCTGCATGACAGCCAGAAACACATGAGTTTACACATACAGAAACTCAGATCGAGAGAAGACGCCAGATTTTCTCTTATAGACTGGATCCAACAATGATATGGCACAAAGTATAAATGTATTTGGGAGCGGCCCAGGAATTATTTCCCTAGTCGTATCTCTGTTGCATGTTGATATTCTGATAAATGACGTTTGTTTATTGGTGTTTAAAGGCCTATCAACAGCTAAGGTAATTTAAGACCAGACCAACGGGTTCAATCCCGAATTTATCATTAAATGCTGAATTGGGGGGAAAATCTCAAAATCAGAACGGAATAGTTACGTCAAAAAATCTATAACCGTCTCATTAGGATCTGCACTCTTTCAGTTTTGTCATCTTTTAACATCATTCAAAATACATCGTTGCGGGTATTAACTTACATGTATTTTTGTTATTTCTCAATGAAAGTATATGTTGTGACCACTCATTTGAACTGTCCCAACATATAAGTCTGACCACATATAAAGAAAATATTTAGGATTTTCCACAAACACAATGGCATATCCTGAACATGAAATGGGATAAAGAAAATATGGTCGATTTCCGAAATCAGGTCAGGGAAAGGGGAGATAATTTGAAAGCAAAAAGGGAGATAATTCCAGAGCCGATTTGATATGCATGTAAAAGTAAAAAATGACAATCATATAAAAGACAAAAGTAAAACAAATGGTGATAACACAAATCAGTGGAAGCTAAGTAACTATGGCAACGTGAAGCAACCAATAACACTAAATGGACTGCGACTCTGGTACATGTATTACCTCCCTTTGCGAATCGCCGTTTTTCGCCGATACTGATTTGGAAGACGAAAAATGAAATATTTTCCGTAAACGACATCGAAAATGGACACAAAATTCAGAGATCGTGCGGAATTCAATTCATGATTTCTGAATTGTGTGTCCATTTGCATTGAATTCCGCACAAGCTGTGTAAGTTTTTGTCAATTTCCGACATGATTTGTGGAAAATATGAATAATTTTCTAAATAAATGTCAGTGATATACGGTGATACAATGAGGGAGTTAACACCAGTACCTGCCCTTATCAGTGAATATATGGGTATCAAACACAAAATAGCAGTCAGAGTAATAACTAAATAATTACATTGTGTAGAGAAATTAAAATGTTCAATAAAGCCAATGTTTAACCTTTGGTGAAAATGTTCAAATAAAGCACATTGTTAACCTTTGGTGTAAATGTTCAAATAAAGCCCATTGTTAACCTTTGGTACCATGGTTACACAATAAAGGTCAAATGACAGGTCAAGGGTCAAGTGACAGACAATAGGCTAATATCTACCAAATATACAGTAATGTTATGTGTAATCTGGAGTGGTTGATTGCCTCAATGTCACATTTAGTAAATATCTGCCATTCAACAGGGTATATTATCAAATGATTACACCAGTAGGTGACAACAGTGGTTGATTTCTTAGAATTCCATCGTAATATTTGGTAAATATCACACACGCACAACAAGAATATTATACAAATGATTACCCAAAACACATCTGTGTTCTTAACCCTTAGACCGCTATCTTATTTTTTGTTGTTGTCTGCTGTTTATTTTCTATTTTCAATTTTATCATTAAAAACATGCTTTAACAGCACTTTAGAATAATTTACAACATGCTTTGACAGCACTTCAGAATCATTTCCATTGGAAATGATTCTGAAGTGCTGTCAAACCATGTTTTTATTGAGAAATAAGGCAAGATATAAAAGCAACAGCAGACGACAATTGTTGTGAGTAGCTAAGGGTTAATTTTGAAAGTTTTACTGCAATTTATCTACTCTGCTATGATAATGCGTGTTCATGATATAAAAGCACACAAAAATGTCTTTCTAAAATACAGTCAAATCTCGTTACACGACATCCTGGGGGGGGGGGGGGGGGGGGGGGGGGGTGGGGGGGGGGTCCCCCAGGATGTCTGGTTTAAAGATGTTCCACTGTAATATAACAAAGTAGCACCATGAAATAAAGAACAGAAAACGGAATGCTGTATAAGATTGGTGACTGCCGATGTGTCAGTCAGATAACGAGTGAGGTCACATGACAAATGACGAGGCGGATGAGAAAAGGGACCTTACAACATGTGCGCCAATTGTAGACCCTAGTTCATTTGCACAATTCACAGAATTTGGATTAGAATGAGAAAGTGAGAAGAGGCTCACGCATACCCCGGCTGCCACCTGGACCGACAAATAAAAAATTTGGTAAAAACTTTTAACGTAAATTTCAAAGTAATTTGGCCTTGACCTTGGGCATTGGGGCTGTACGGGTGGGGCGGGGAATGAAAATATGGATGATGATAAACATGTATATGAAGTTTCCAGTCTGTGGATGAAGTGGTAGGGAACGAATGGAGCACTGAAAACATTAACGCAAATAAGGACAGACGAAAGGACGGACAGAGTTACGAAAACTATATACGCCCACGTATGCAGGGGGTTTAATTATAAAATCGTTTTACTGAAAGTTCCGGTTACAAGACAACTTCAGTGACATCCGGGTTGAACAAAAACTCTGACGGTAGTACAACCCATTCATGATCTACCATGTTTGTAAACATTGGCTGTAAACTTTGTAAAGCATATGGAGTTGTAACAGTTAACCCATACACCGCCATCATAATTCTTTGTCATCTGCTTTTATTTTCTATTTTCCATTTTTATCATCAAAAACATGCTTTGACAGCACTTTAGAATAATTTACAACATGGTTTGACAGCACTTCAGAATCATTTCTATTGGAAACATGGTTTGACAGCACTTCAGGGAAACATGGTTTGACAGCACTTCAGAACCATTTCCATTTTGACAGCACTTCAGGGAAACATGGTTTGACAGCACTTCAGAACCATTTCCAATGGAAATGGTTCTGAAGTGCTGTCAAACCATGTTTTTATGGAGAAATAAGGCAAGATATAAAAGCAACAGCGGACGACAATTGTTGTGAGTAGCGGTCTAAGGGTTAACAGTTTTAGTACTCAACAAAAAGACGAGATCATAACACAGAATACACAGAGAAAACTGAGATCTATAGAAGCACCAGTATAGTATAAACCTGTAGATACAGTCATGTAAATAAAGTAGCACACAAATGTTGATAAATCTGATATCGCAGGGCTCCAGATAAGCTGCGTATTTGCTTAAATACCCAATTAAAATTGCAAAAACCCAATTCAAATCAGAAGTTGCGAGTATCAAAAAGCAATAAAAAAACTGTGGTACCTTTATCATGTTGCAAAAAACAATAAAAAGACCACAATATAGGCTTATTAGCATATTTTTTTATTTTCCATGAAAACAAATCTTGGTATTTCATTAGAATTCTAATGAAATGCCAAGACATGTTTTCATTTCGAAGCAAACTACATGTATTCAATAATTGCTGTCTGTTGATGTGTAAACAGTAGTGTGATTTGATTTTACCCAATTACAATTTTGAAATACCCAATTGTTTCAGAAGTGATTGAGTGAAAATACTCAATTACTAATTCCTTATCTGGAGCCCTGTATTGGGTGAGAAAATGGGGCTTATGGCATTTGTGACCATCCAATACATAGAGTAGTATAGAGGGAGTCAAAATGATACCACCTAACGGTGGCATCATTTCTCCACCCTCTATACTACTCCACCACCCCCAAAAAATCAAAAAAATAGTTAACGATGAAATTGTCTCCCACCAACCACGAAATATTCAAAATTGGTGTCAAAAATACATCATGTTGTTTTCACGTCCAATTGACCAGATAAAACAATAGTCTTAAAAAGGATTTATTTTTGACACCAATTTATGAATTTATTCTAATAAGTTTCTGATTTAAATGCGTCCTCGCGCAATAGTCTATATTCCAACACCATATTTTCCTCCTCCGATATAGCTAATTGATTCCGTAGATCAGCAATTAATTCTACCAGCTCTAGTCTACCACGTTCACCTGTAGCCACAGGGCAGCGTAGTTGCTTATGTCTACAAAGAGTTTGGGCACTAACGAATTTACAAGGGCATCTGGGGCATTGAAATTGCGGGGGGACACAAGGAAACTTTCTACGTCTCGCTAGATGCCTTCGTAGATAGTCTTTACGCGTAAACGTCTTACAACAAGTCTCACACTCCATTATATATGTATATGTTTATGTTTATATTCAATTGGTCGTAAAAAAAACATAATGTTTTCAAGACCAATTGAACAGATAAATTTCATAGGTTATACAAAAGTATATTACAGAAAATATGATAACGTCAGAAACTAGAGCAGAAATAGAAAGTTTGAGAAGAGAAGCCGAATCTCTAGGGATTACTTATAGTAAACGGTTGAGAGTTAGGGGGTTGACAAAGCTGATAAATGCCACAAAGAATGAGGCGTTTATGAAGCGGTTTACCGCGCCTATAAAAGAGGGGCATTTAATGATATATCCAAAGCGGAGGAAGTTGGTAACAGAATTCAAAAAGAAAGTATTGCGGGGTTAAGGGCTAGTGTAATCAAACCTTCAAGCACAAATAATTTGTCCCAAATTAGACGCCAAAATAATAATAAGAAAAAAATCTATCGTTAGCGCGATAGTGGAAAAAGGTGAAGAAATATTGGGGGCTCACGATGAAACATTGGAAAAGGTAGAAAATGGAAGACGGGTAGTTACATTATCCTTTCGTAAAAACATTAACATTAACGAGTCTGAACGCATGTCCGATAAACTCGCTCCGTATCTAACAACCAATTTTTATTTGAGATATTCATATTCTTACAAGCTAGAACATATGGAGGAAATTAAAAATGGAAAACCTAAAACTACTATATTTCACAAAAATCTCGGTGGTAGCGAACCACTATCATCAATGAAAACCGTTAAAAAATGGCTGTCAGATAAGGAGCAAACACGAATAATGTCCGATAAAATAGACAGACCGAATACAAAGTGGAAGTTTGTAAGATGGGTAGAGGTTTTCGTAAAGCTAATACAGGGTAGTAGGGGAATAGATTTGGGACTACAATCCAAAGAAGCGGCAGGAGGAGAACTTCCAGAATGGCTGAAGAATAAAAAAGGTATGTATTCTTTAGATAAGTATAATGACGACCTTTGTCTGTTCAGGTGTCTAGCTATGCATATGACAGATAAAAGACCCGACAGATGTACAGAAAAGGCGAAAGAACTTAGTAAGCAATATTTTGGTAGTAATGTGGTTTCACCAATTCCTTTTTCAGATCTGAAAAAGGTTGAAGAGTTTTTTAAAATCGGTTATAGAAGTATATCAACCCACCGAATGTAATGTATGGTGGTTGAAAAAGGTACCAGCACACTATAAGGCAATAGGTAATAAACCAATGACAATAGGACTGTTTAATAATCACGCATTTCTGATAAAAAACCTTAAAAACCTATCTAAATTTACGCCTGCGATAATTGCAAACAGAAATTCACGAAAGCGAGTAATATGAAGAGACACGGACCAAAATGTATGAAAGGTGAGACAAAAATAGTATGTGATGGTAATTATTTAGAGCGCCCGCGTTCGTCGTTCGAGAAAGCGTTTTACCCAAAAGGTTCTAAAAGTTATGGGCGATCGATTGGATGTATTCTGTGGAAAAGCGGGAGGGAATTCACATTCACC
>CM055275.1:63791267-63868026 GCA_029237695.1 Conchocele bisecta
GCCAGGGCGAAGAATGCGTTAGACCAAAGCGGAGGGCTGCGCAAACTGTCAAGGACTACAACAAGTTCGCGACGGAAGGGTCGACCATTAGTGCCACGATTAGTGGTCAGTCCGACGATACACTAAGAGTGCCGAGTGGGAGCGGGTACGCGAGTGCATTGTTTCTCCCCAATTACGGAGCCGTCTACAGGTGAGACCGTTGCAACGATGTGGGTGCCCGGCTTTGGCGGAGAGAGGCCAAGCAACAACAACAAACAGGTCACCGGAAGCGTCGCCATGTCCAAAATTTGAGGCGGAAGAATTGGAGATTAGTGCTCTCAAACGGGAGTTAGAGGGTCGGACAAGGAGAAAACGACGGCTGTCGTTGAAGAAGAAAAGCGTGACTTATTGGACCAGCTAGCTAAGGCTAAGAAGGAGGTCAACTCTTTTAAGAAAGAAGGTAACTTTGTCGTGGAAGTCCCGCATGTGGCCAAAAGTGTTAAAGGTGCTGTTTCGAAAAACAGGCCCTTTATCTGTAAAAATTCCAGAGCTTGACGTATTAAGCAGTGGGGATGAACAGAAAATAACAATTGATGATTTGCGAAGAAACTCTAAATTACGAAAAAAAGGTCGGCAAATTCTTACGAAATTCAGGTCTTGAGTCGGAGAATTCCGAATTAGATTTGTCGTCTGATTCTGAATTGTCTGACGCTAGATCTGAAATGGACCGTAACACTAATAATTCAGATGGCGGTCGTTCAAATTCTAAAAACACAGGAAAAAAGTTATGCAATCTGGAATAACTGCGAAAGCAGCGGACCGTGTTGTCAATCCGCAAGAATGGCCGCATTCGCACTTGCAGTTTGAATATGTTAACAAGTCGGTTTCTTTCGATAACCTTGACTTCAAACTGTTTGTAGCAGGTGAGCTGGAAATCGTTTCATCTGAAATTATCTCCACGCAAGAGCGCAAAGGCAGAATAAACTTGTTGAAACGCATTGTTTACTTGTCAAACACATTCTTTCGAGGGATTGCGTGGCTTTTATGCGGCCTGGCTGCGTGCCATTGAATTGGGACATAAGCAATGGTCTGATGACCCACAATCCACGGAGCAGTCATGTTGGCCAGGCATTTACTCGGAGGAAATGTTTCGGCGAGGAAACAATCGTTCAAAAATGTTAAACCTACGCAGAAGGGATTTGAATCGTCCGAGAACGTTTGGTTCTGTTCATTATTCAACCGTAACAGATGTAACAAACAGGGTGATCACATGGATGTAGTCAGGGGTAGGATGAGGCATTGTCTTCACATTTGTGCTGAATGTTGCAAAAAGACGGCAGAAAAGTGAAGCATGCAGAATGCTCAAAGGATTGCCCTCATTCTGTAATGTGACTTGCATCTATGGATCATGTTGTTAATAATATTCCAATTAACAAACATTTAATTGAAGTTTTTTGTCCTTCCTTTGTGCAATTTGAGAGTGCAGAACAAAGTAAGAACGTTGATAATTCATCTGATTCAAATGAGCATAATGATGCAGGTGCGGAAGTGCAAGCGCTAGATCATGTTAGATGTTGTTCCCACTGTGATTGAAACAGCCGGACGCCGAAAATTGTGCGTAACAAGTCCGCAGCAAAGCAAAACAATTTTTTAAACAGCCAATCAAAAGGACGTATTACCCATAACAACGCAACAATCAAAACAACCACAATGTTGGGGCTAACCATTGAAATAAGCTTTATAAAAAACTAAAAGGAATTATTAAATAACCAAAATCCAGAGCTGCATTAGATAAATGACAAATAAGTGAATACAATAATTAAGGCGCCTTCTTTAACGGAATTCCATGTTCTAAAAATAGCACAAGGCTCACATACCGGAAAACACCGGATATTAAAGAGAGCATCCGCGCATAGTAATTAATATTTTTTAAAATTAAAAAATTTCCAATTACAATAACTCAAATGGGCAATGGAAGCAGAAGACGAAAACGAAGGAATATAAATCTTGTATTAGGCGAAAGCATTCCATGTGATAGACGCAAACTAAAATTAAATGGTGAACCTAAAGGCTTAGAAGACAAAGCTGTTTGAACCAATACTACCCCATCAATGGAGGCCCGAATCAGTTGACCTAGCTTTGTGTTCCGAAATTGACTACAGCGTCAACTACCAAAACCAACGAGAAGACCAATAATCTTCTCACGCCGCCAAACCGAAGGACCGCCAAAAAACAAAATAAAACACTGAGAGAAAAAAAAAAAAAAAAAAAAAAAAAAACAACATTTTTTCATAGCTACTCACAAAGACGAGCTACAGTCCGCTTTCATCCCATCCTTTCGTCGAAATTCCGGAAATTCAGTTGAGTCAAATCGAATCAACTACATCCTATTCCAGCGGAAGGGAATATGGTCCATCAGTGATATTCTTCCTTCCTGAAATAACGGCAAAAGGACAGCCAGAAAGCCGACAAAACAAGTCAACATGTACAAGTGACAAACGTTAAGCAACATCACGCTTAACTACACAAGAAAAATTTTACAACTGCTAATAACCGTTTACTAATACTAGCAAAGCCAGACCTTACACAGCAAAGAATTTGTGATATGTAATCTAAATTTACGCATTACGCAGGCGCTTAACCACCTGCAAATAAAAGTTGGTTAACACTCGAGAACCCTCATTGTTGAGATGTAACCCACCATCTCTAATCGCAAACATATGCCTGTGAGGGCTGCCATTCTTTGCTGAGAAAGGCCTGAATGTTGAAACAAACGGAATTTTCCTAATTTACACAAGCTCTGACTCTATTGTTGGCTCTAATAACCAGGCATTCTGAAGTAGAAAAATCGACTGGTCTTGGAATAATAGCCGAGTACAAAAGTTTGATCGATGACTTGATGTTTTTGATGACCGATACCAAATTGTTCAAGGCTGCAGGAAAGTCATAAGGTGACATGTAATGAATGTCATTGGTACCCACATGAAGAATGAGAAAATCAGCAGATGAAACTGCTCGTTGCAAAGTTGCGTTGCGCTCGAATTCCCTAGCAAGTTTGTTGAATGTTGCACCAGGAAAACATAATAACCTCAAGCAGTCGATTCCAGTCACGTACTTCGCAATAGAGTCGGACACCAGTAATATCTGTTTCAAACCTGAATAATTAGAACCAGCAATGGTATCAGTGTATAATAAACATTATATAATATCTCTACGAATACAGGCAATACAAACTCTAACTATGATGATATGTCCTGTCCAAAGCAAAGGCAATAAGTAACGACTATATTACAATTCCCGCCCCCCCCCCCCCCCCGGGTATGCATATACATTGGAAGAGAAGAAAACGATCTGCATGATCCCCTTATGTAGCTAAAGTGAAGTGATAGAACATGCACCTCACGCGTAAGTAAATTTACACCAAATCCATCATACGACGCGCCACTAACACTTTATCTGACATAGTGAAGGTTAAATATTTTGTGTACGCATCACTCTTCCAATCGCCCTGTAATTGAATCAACTCCGCAGGAATTCCTGCTTGAAAGGCCAGTGTTGCACCACCTCTGCGGAAACTATGTGATGAATAAGAAGAGGGATTCAACCCAATGCACTTGATAATAGCTTTCAGTCGTTTTTGAAATAAATAATATGTGAAACTATGATGTGTTGACCAAGAAAATAAGGGTTTATCAGAAGCGAGAGTACCAAACTAAGCATGTTTTCATAAGCTAATACCGGACATAATAGGGAATTTGTTCTTAACAATGGGATTTGCAAAATTCTTTCCCCAAATTGTAGTGTTTTTGTCCATTTAAATGTAATAATCAAACCATATTCAACAACCTTAACATCACTCCTTAGCAGGAATTTACCAGATGTATCTAAAGAATTTTCGGGCACCAGATTAGATTTGCGAGCCAACAGAAAGAAAGCAAACAAGCACAGACACCAAAAACATGCATCTACTGGAAAGGACAAATTCAGTTGTATCCGAAACTGATTAAGAATAGTGCAAGTAATAGGAAATGCTTGCTTAACGCAATGCGGATTAAGGCGCTGAATGCCTTTTAAGGCTTAAATTGAGCAAAACATTATTAATCTCCAGATCCACGCCCAATAATAAATGTAAAGTACGCACCCCACTAACGTAATTCCTGATAGAGTCTACCGCCTTAAAAGTACGACTGAGAAACTGTGAAAACATGGATAGAATATTCGTAGTCGCAGGGATCGGCACCAAATGGAAATAGAAACAGAACAGCAAATAAGTTTCCCACTGAACATGCAGATTCTTGACTGTGCCCTTAGCATACCCGGATTTGGTAGAAACAGTGAGATCCTGCTTCAGCTCCTTTAAATGCACATCTGAAAGACAAAGTACACAATCCCAAAAGTTTAATTGATATTATTAAATGCGATGCCCTGATGGGCAGGCAAATATTACCAATCACATGAAAAACCAAATAATTCTTCAGAAGCTATGCATTCTATGCCAGATTGACCGAACAACTGAAAGAACTGTACTTCATGACCATTGTCAAGGTCCCAACGACTTAGATGATCCGCGAGCCTGTTATCAATACCACTAATATGCTCAGCCCTGACCTCAAATTCAAACATGGCTGCTAAAAACAAATTTCCCGCAAACAAGACTGCAGGAATTCGTTGCGTGTTGATCCTTTATTAATGACTGAACAGGACGATTGGTTGTCACAGAAAATCTTAATTCTTTGACCTTTCAAGCATGAGCCCCATAACTTTAATGCTACTACTATCGTTAGCATCTCTAGTCATTAATATGTAATGTTCGTTGAATAATGCTTGGCGGAAATGCTGAATGGAAATAACACTGACCATATGTACCACCACATCCCGCCAAAGAGGCATCGGTAGACAACACACTGTCTGCCTCGGACCACTCCAATGTAAAACATCATAGAGACACCATTATATAGCGGGAGAAAAGTATCCCACCATAACAAATCCTTTTTTAAGTAATTTGGAACTGAATGAAATTGGCAATCCAAAGTATAAATCTCTCGAAGAAATCTGAGCAAACGCTGCACAAAAATTCTTCCTGGTCTAACATCCGCCCTTTGTGGATCCGGGGTCATATGTGCTGCGTAGAGGTATACAACGTACGGACAATAGACATGTTTCGGCATGTGCGGCAGCGCACGAGTACAGTGTTCGCACCGTTTGTCGCGACTACTGTTTTGCCATGATGCATGCGTGCACTTATAACTTGGAATTGAGTTATATATAGGAAATGAGTATAATAGTTCTGGACTGAGAAACTCTTAATCTGGATTATATATTCTGCCAACATAAGTGTGTAGAATATGCAAATACGCACCTTATCTGGAGCTCTGTATATATAGATACATGTATATATATGCTCATGGTTAGCTGCATCACATATGGCTGTCAGATGGTGAAAGGGATCATACAGCATTTGTGACCATTGTATACACTGATCATCACGTGTACAAAGTTGGTCGAAAATATTAGTTTGATGAATAAAAAAATATTATTCAACTGACTTCTGACCCAGCTGGCTAAAACGGGATTGAACCTGTTTACCCGGCCTTACATGACCATAGCTGTTGATAGGCTGTTAAACACCAATAAACAAACTGACCCAGCTGAATTGTGCAATTCTAATCTGGTATACCATGGTCACAAATGTTGTAAGGTCCCTAAGGCAAGATTGATTGATTATATAAGGCCGGGCCAACGGATTGGACAATCCCGTATTTAACCTGTCAATAATGAGGGAAATTCCCAAAATCAGAACTGAGTATTTACAGAATGTATATATTCAACCCTGAAATTAGAATATCCTGACCTGGTGCCAGGTCGATTTCACACCGGAGTCACTTAGCGCCAACCCCGAAAGTAATATAATATGATCAGCACTAATCTTAAATTTCTAATGGGGTATAACAGGATTTAGCTCTCAAGTATTAGAAGGCCGAAAATATACATGAGGGCCAAACCGTGTAGATCGGCATTCCAGTAAGGATGAACCCCGTTGAAAGTACCATTCGCGTACTTACGACCAACCACACTAATTGGCAAGATGACATGCTACTTATACTGTGAAAACATAACGTAGCTATGGGAACAGTAAAACATTAACCCATTTCAGTTTAGAGATACAATATTTCTTGAAAATAAATTGTTTATTTCTTAATTAAGCTATATGTTGTTACCACTCATTGGAACCGTCTCGTTGAGATCGTTCAGATGAGTGGTAATAACATATACTTTTGAGATGAAAATAAAGAAAATAGGGATTCTTTTTCTCAAATGTTTGATAGGTGGAAATGTAAATAATGTAATAAGACAGAAATCTATATCAGTCAACAGGTGTACTATTTAATGACGTAACAAACGGCAGTGATTGCATGTATAATGAATAATTAATTAATTGGTTAATATCATGTCAGCGTAATAGACTAGTCCTGATCGATATTTTGATATTCACCCAATATGTGGTTTAGTGCCACTTGATGGAGATATTTGACTTGCCACGACAAAAGGGGGCTTATTGAGTTTTGATCAGTGTATTTTCTGATCATTTAGCATTCTAGTATAGACTGATATTATTGTTAGATGCGGTTAGAGTCATTCACAGGCTCAACAGTGTAGGCCCTGATCGGTCTGGCTATGCTGGCTGCAAACTCAATAAGCTTACTTTTGTAGTAACATGTAAAATATGGAGAATGAGATGTGTTACGGTGATATACCCGCCTATTGTTTGATAATAAACACCATTACAGATAGATGTAAAAAAAAACAACAGCATCCAGTCATGTTATATTTTAATTGGTTTAAAATTGTTAATTTTTAAATTGTTAATTCAGCGTCTCTTTACATGTTATTTATTCGCCGTCTGTTCAGAATATAGCATGATGTGATTAGAATCTATTCATGTTGCTGCTGTCATTATTATTACTTTAGATAGTAAATATATGGCAAACAGATTAGACCTTGACCAGCATGGGCATGGTGATCAATGTGTATAATGTACATGTAGTTTCAAGTTGATATCGCAAGCGGTCACCGAGATATAGCAATTTGAAATACTTTAACGTGAAACTCGGACGGCGGACAGCGGACAAAGCGGAACTAATATTTTTTCGTGGAGCATAAATATTATATTCCGGGAAATATAATTTGGCTCTACACTATCAATACCGAACAATAAGTTAGCGGACATTGCTACCCCAGATACGCCTGGTCAGACGTTTATATATACATCAGTCTGTGTATTTGTATAGTATGACCAGAATATATGTTATAATGTTATATATATGTTGTAATGTTCAGTCTTTAGTAGGTAGTTGAAGCATATAAGATACAATCACAACAATAGTTACGATATGCGTGTTCAGTGATGGGTATCCAAAAACGCATTGATCCCGGACAGAGAGTACAAACTGATTGTCTTGTGTACGGTGTGACGGCCGCGAGGCGGCGGCCACACGGCCGCCGTTTATGTAATGGCGGCCCTATATACCATGATATACTGAGTCACTGCAAATAGATATGAACGGCTGTTGATACTGATTTCACCCACACCTGTATATCCTAATCGGTAAGTTAGCAGTGGGGTAATGTGTAAACTACACGTGTATATGTACATGCACAACTGTAAACTAGGTGTATGTGCGGAACCCCTCTAAGCCGGACATCACTGTAAACTAGGTATGTGTGCGGAACCTCTTTAGACCGAACACCAATGCAGGGTAAATGTGCGCAACCTCTCCAAACCGGACATCACTGCAAGCTAGGTATGTGTGGGGAACCTATCTAGACTGGACACCACTGTAAACAACGGGTATGTGTGGAACCTCTCTAAAACGGGATAGCACTGTAAACTAGGTATGTTTGCGGAGCCCCTGAGACCGGCCACCACTGTAAGCTAGGTACATGTGCGGAACCTATCTAAACCGGACACCACTGTAAACTAAGTATGTGTGCGGAACCTCTATAGACCGGACACAACTGTAAGCTACATGTAGGTATATGTGCGAAACCTCCCGAAATCTGGAACGACTATAAACTACGTGTATGTGCGGAACCTCTCTAAACGGGACAGCACTGTAAACTAGGTATGTTTACGGAACCTCTCTACACTGGACACCAGTAGCAGTAAGCAGTAGTGGGCAGTGAACAATACAATGGATGCAGCAATATGATTGATCAAGCTTATAAATATAACCGTATAATGCCGGATATGGGTATTGACTGTTTCAAATTAACGGTTCAAATATAATTTTAGTCACAGGTGCTTCGAAAGAATCGTATATCATAAGAAAATGTTTCATTCGTATTATCTCGAGCGAATGTACATGCAATGGTTCTCGACTGGTACTTGCAGTTCAGCGGCCACATGCCCCTGTTACAGTGTACACAATTTTAGACGATTTCACTGGCGTGGTAGCAGCCATTTTTCTGCTTTGAATGCTGATGAACGGAGCACACATATCTAGTTTACAGTTCTGTCCGGTCTTGAGAGGTTCCGCACACATACCGATATTGCAGTGCTGTCCAATTTAGAGAGAGGTTCCGCACACATATCTAGTTTACAATTTACAGAGAGGTTCTGTACACATACCTACTTTACAGTGGTGTACGGTCTATAGAGGTTCCGCACGCATACATAGCTTATAATGGTGCCCGGTTCGTAGAGGTTCCGCACACATACCTAGTGTGCAGTGGTGTCTGCTCTAGAGAGGTTTCGCCCATATACCTAGCTTACAGTGGTGTCCATTATAGAGAGGTTTCGCACACATACCTAGTTTAAAGTGATGTCTGGTTTAGAGAGGTTAGGTTACGCACATATACATAGCTTGCAGTGGTGCCCGGTCTAGAGAGGTTCGGCACACATACCTAGTTTAAAGTGATTTGCGGTTTAGTGGGGTTCCCACATACACCTAGTTTATAGTGGTGTCCGGTTTAGAGAGGTTACCCACATATGCATTGTCCGGTCTAAAGAGTTTACGCACGTACTTAGTGTACATTATTGCCAGACGCATACAACTGCTCACTGCCGCTTACTGCTAGCAGTGAGACAACAGTGAGATTACTCTGCTACAGTGAGATTACTGAGCATACAACTGCTACTTACTGCTCACTGCTAACTTCCTACCGATTATATCCTATCTACAACAATTTAATAGCATATCCTAATGATGTGTGTTGGGGTGAAATCGAGAATCTCAGGCGCTGAGCCGGCTCTTGTAGACGTTGATCTAATCACGAGACGGGACATTACACTCAACGTGCATGTACATGTAGTTAAAATATGGAATGGTTATTTGAGACACCCCATGTAATTTTGTACCTTCTGACATCTGCGATATTTCATGAAATATATTTACAGAAAAGTTTATATTTCCCGTAAATGACGTCAGAAGTTGAAAACAAATCAGAGTACATGTACATGTGGAATTATATTGTTGTTTTGTCAACTTTTGACTTTATTTATGAAAAATATTGTAACTTTTGTAAACATATGTCATGAAATTACGCTGAAAGTACAAAATCACATGGCGTGTCTCATTTTAGTATATCATACTATTATATATCGTAACTGATTGATCCAGGACAGGCAGTTTAGGCTGTATTTTTTCATGTAATGGGTAAGACGGCCGTTCATGAAATAGCGGCCCCACTGAGTCACTGCAACGAACTGATACTGATTTAACCCCACCTATTGACTGTAATACATGGAAGACCTACAGAAATTACGTCAACTGAATATGATGTGGTTTTTTTACTTACGGAGTGGTACAGGATCACTTCGAATACTCCTCTTCGTTAATAAAGTCGAGTATCCTATATCCGGGGCGCGAGATGGTAGTGATGTCGCAACTGATATAGTCTCTAATGTACTTAACTTGGCTATGTCCTAAAACAAGAGCCATAATTGATTTCGCAGAGGAAATTAATTAGCCTAATACAAAGACTTTATAAGATTTATAAAATCGTCGTTGAACTTATTTGTTTTCACCAATAACACTGGAAAAACGCACAAAATTAATATGTAAATAGTAACTAATATGCGTATATATAAGGCAACGGGTCGATCATAATCAACACCACCTGCAGGCCCGGCAATAGCAGGTGACAGCATTGTCTTGACATTGCAGACGCTATTTCTAGATCGCCCGCTATGTCCGGTAGTGGGTTGAATAACCAGAGGTGACTATTTTAATTAGAGCCTAGAACGCCTTGTGGCCGGTTTCCTCTGTTTCAATTCTTCCATAAGACACTGACTAGACTATAAGTAGACTCTGATCTAACCACGAGACGGGATATTACAAGCAAATGTGAATTGATACTGATTTCACTCCCACCTAAATGATTTCACTCCCACCTATGTATCCTATCTACAGCAATTTAATAGCATATCCTAATTATGTGTGTTGGGGTGAAATCGAGAATCTCAGGCGCTGAGCCGGCTCTTGTAGATGCTGATCTAACCACGAGACGGGACATTACAAGCAAAGTGCATGTAGTTAGAATATGGAATGGTTATTTGAGACACCCCATGTAATTTTGTACATTCGGACATCTGCGATATTTCATGAAATATATTTACAGAAAATTTGATATTTCACGTAAATGACGTCAGAAGGTGAAAACTATATTCCGCATGTAATCTGTTATTTTTTGTCAACTTTTGACTTTTTTATGAAAGATATTGTAACTTTTGCGAATGTATTTCATGAAATTACGCTGATGGTGTGTCTCATTTAAGTATATCATACTTGTGTTTGTTGGTGTAAAATCGGGAATGTCAGGCGTTGGCCCGGCTGCTGTAGACGCTGATCTAACAACGAGACGGGTATATCATACCATATTGTTACTTATTGATCTAGAACTGAATATTCTCATACATGTGTAAGACGGCCGTGATTCGAAAAGGCGGTCCTATTGAGTCTCTGCACTTAGATATGAGCGACGCAGGCGGACAACCCCCATTAATGTTATTCTAATCAAACTAAGAGTACTACAATACAATTTGTATATCTACATGTAGTTAGATTAGGATACGGTTATTTAAGCACATCGTAACTTAATTGTCAGTAATTCGGTAAATATTGTAAATATTGCGGAAAACTCAATTTTACCCGAAATTTAGTACTAGAGGTGCAACGATACGGTCAAACCCGTATTGCGATATGTTGCGATACAACAAAACACATATTGCAATACGTATATTGCGATATCGAGGGCTTAAAAATATTCACTTTTCACACATGCCCGGCCGGGCAAGTACAATTATAATCTACTCGCCCGGACAAAAAAGCTATACTTGCCCAACATTTTAGGAAAATGTAAGTTCATGTACATGTATTAATACCTTTAATACATTAGCTTTTGTACCAACATTAATACTAGACATTATGTTTGTAAAACATGGATGTGCCCCTCTGGAATACTGGACTCTAAAGGGGCATATCAGGATGTTTTTGAAAACAAATACTATAAAAACGTGCTTTCATCATGGCCTAGTGAAAAGTGGTTTAATTGAAGATGTATGATGATACTAGGACCGCTGGGTTGTTTCTATTTTCAACCATATAGATATCTAAATATCGGATTTCCTATCTCGATGCGTTCACGCGAAAACTGTTTGAACCTGCAGGCCGTAGGGTTCAAACAGTTCCCGAGTGCTACGGCAACTTTTACCCACGGCAGGACATTGTATAGCCTTATAATCACTTCTCAACTAAAGCTTCACAAATTAGTACACTAATATCTGAAATACGAATGTTAAGGCTGCGCGCCATATGCCTGCTGTGCTAGTAACGCTAACATGCAGTACACAGCGTATTATGACGTCATGACATGATGTATGAACTCCCGCCATATGTATATGTCACGGTACGTAACTCACTGTGGGGAGGAAATGTGTATTCGTGCCCGGCTAGCTCAGTCGGTTAGAGCGATGGTACGGTAAACCAGAGGTGCCGGGTTCGAGCCCCAGGCCGGAGCACATTTTTCTCACCCTGTGACATATAGGTTATTTGATTTGTATGGATATATGCACGAGTTCCGCAGCGTGCAATATCGTTGCGCGGCGGAAAGAGTGGCATATATCCACATACAAATCAAATAACCATTGTATTATATACGGACTTCATTCGCAATTTATATGCGCTTCAAACAATTTACAAAATATAAATAAAATAAACAAATTAGTGGTGATTTAGAAGGAAATATTTTGCGAGGTGAAACGTAGTTCCGGCACTGACAAATATGAACTCGATATATGGAAAAATATTGACGTCTTGCGTTGCATTGTGTTTTCAATGGGAAACGAAAATAGGAGGTATATAATAAGGACACATATGCTACTCGCGACAAATCAAAATGCTCAGAATCGTGTGTATACTTGAGTTGGAATTATTTATAGATCACAATGACATCTCAGCCGATGTCTCAGACAATGAATGTGTGGTTTTTCACTTCAAATGGTATGCATCAAGCAATCGCATAATGACATTCCCAATATCATGTGCTTTGTTCAAATACATGCAGGCAGAAACTGTTATATGCATGAGAGATACTTTTGTTTGGCATTATTTGGCATTTTTACATCTACCAGTAAGGAAAACATGTGAACTTTCTTTTATTTGTTGTTGTGAAATGATACTACTATTCCACTTTTTGAAAGAAATTCCCCTTATAAACGCCAGTCTAATTAATTAAAAAAAAACCCAAGTTAGCAACCATCGATATACAGTGGAACCCCTCTCTAAACCGGACACAAAAAAACACATTTGATGTAAATTTTTATGAGTTTCCTTGTCATTTATCTTAGGTGATAATGTATGTTCGTGATCGCATAGCACACATATATGGCTCAGAATTATGAAATGCCTGATTTACAGTGAAACGTCTATAAGCCGGACACCCTGGGGATCTAGAGAGGGTCCACTGTAATATAGAAAGATAAATAGCGTTGCAAACTTGATTTACCAATCCCCTATTTGTTACATGCGACATATATGTACATTTTGGTTCAGAATACTATGAAATGTACAATTAAATAATCCCAGACTGCATACACAACAGACGGACTAACGTTAATGACTCGTCCGTTATTAAATGAGTGACGTTAATATACGGAGTTTATGAGCGTACAAGTATGCATGTTATGTATATAGTGTCATTTGGTTTACCCTGTTCGAAATCAATGAGTGTACAAAATGGATCTATAATATACGAGTACGTCGTTAGTTTATGGTTGTATGAGTGTGCGTACGGATGGACGGATGTACGGACGAATGGATAGACGTACGGACGGAGTCGAACATATTTATAAACGGATATCGTACCCGTATATACCCGTATACATATGGCCGCTAGATAATCCTAAAGTAAACAAAAATGACCACCCCGAACAATACCCAGGTACGACGGTCGAATCGCCATGTCACTGACTTAGTCTCTGACGCAAAGTCTCAAGCAACAGTCGTGGATCCGCTGAAATATGTGATTAGCAACGGTGGGGGCAAGCACTTGTCAAAATTGTGTGCGATTGGGCGTTGGAAATCCGTATATTAACAACATGCTGCACTGTTGTGCAATGTAGACGTTAGTCAGCGTGCACGTCTATGCCGGTGTAGGAATTTCAAAGTACTCCCCATTTTCAAAGTACTCCCCTCAGGTACACATACGGGAGTAGTTTGAAATGGCTAGTCGGCCCATTTTCAAAGTACTACCCTCGATACACTGACGGGAGTACTTTGAAAATGGCTAGTCTACCCATTTTCAAAGTACTCCCCAAAAATATACTAAGCTGTGTGTTTAAGAAATGATTTTAGACTTTTGAATAATTTACGCATTTACATTGTCATCATCATTTCCCCTTTCAAAATGATAACGAGTGGGGTGTATAATTATGTATATGGCTGTATACGCCCAGCATATGAAACGAGGCTTAACTTATGAACTGAAACTAAATGACTAGCGCGCTAGTGTGTGTCGGTTGGAGGCAAAACGCGGAAAGGAGGCTTACTGGTGGAAACTAATCGTAACTCCTGTTTGGCTACAAATCCGTTGTAACTACTTGGCATGGATAATCATCAGGTATAGTTCGTCAAGGTACGAATTACCGCGGCCACTGTCAAGGAACAGAGTGTGGCAAATGTGTGAATGGGGTAGCCAATTAACCTACATTTACATGAATTAGAATTTTAGAATTTTCGACCAGTCGCGTTTCTAGTCGTCATATCGACATGCACATTCTTTTTGTTTAGATATGCAAATAGTTGTTGTTTATGGGAGTATTTTGAAAATGGCCTATTACATTTTCAAGGGACACGGACATTTGCCCTCTAGGACATCCGCCCCCAGTCCAAAAATGCACAGGTGGACATTTGCGAAAAATTACAACTAGGTTGTTTTGTCCGGATACCGAGTACTTGTACGATGGCACTATGAACATAATGACCAATGCTGTAGACGCTTATCTTATACCATAACCGCGTAGGGAGTACTTTGAAAATGGCTGTGTATACCCATTTGCAAACCACTCCCCCTCAGTATCTCATACATGAGTACATATACGATGGAAGTATGCACAACCATGACCAACGCTGTAGACGCTTATCTTATACCATAAGCGCGTAGGCAGATTCTATGCGTCATATCATCATGCTCGTTCATTTTGTTTAGGGGAGTACTTTGAAAATGGCAGTGTATACCCATTTTCAAACCACTCCCCCTCAGTATCTCATACATGAGTACATGCACGGCGGAAGTATGCACAACATCGACCAACACTGTAGACGCTTATCTTATACCATAAACGCGCAGGCTGATTGTATGCGTCACATCGTCATGCTCGTTGTTTTTGTTTAGGGGAGTACTTTGAAAATGGCAGTGTTTACCCATTTTCAAACCACTCCCCCTCAGTATCTCATACATGAGTACATGCACGGCGGAAGTATGCACAACATCGACCAACACTGTAGACGCTTATCTTATACCATAAACGCGCAGGCTGATTGTATGCGTCACATCGTCATGCTCGTTGTTTTTGTTTAGGGGAGTACTTTGAAAATGGCAGTGTTTACCCATTTTCAAACCACTCCCCCTCAGTATCTCATACATGAGTACATGCACGGCGGAAGTATGCACAACATCGACCAACACTGTAGACGCTTATCTTATGCCATAAACGCGTAGGCTGATTATATGTGTCACATCGTCATGCTCGTTATTTTTGTTTAGGGGAGTTCTTTGAAAATGGCAGTGTTTACCCATTTTCAACCACACAGATCAGTATCTCATACATGAGTACATGCACGGCGAAAGTATGCACAACATCGACCAATACTGTAGATGCTTATCTTATACCACAAGCGCGTAGGCTGATTATATGCGTCACATCGTCATGCTCGTTCTTTTTGTTTAGGGGAGTACTTTGAAAATGGCAGTGTTTACCCATTTTCAAACCACCCCCTCAGTATCTCATACATGAGTACATGCACGGCGGAAGTATGCACAACATCGACCAACACTGTAGACGCGTATCTTATACCATAAACGCGTAGGCTGATTATATGCGTCACATCGTCATGCTCGTTCATTTTGTTTAGGGGAGTACTTTGAAAATGGCAGTGTTTACCCATTTTCAAACCACTCCCACTCAATATCTCATACATGAGTACATGTACGACGGAAGTATGCACAGCAATGACCAACGCTGTAGACGCTTATCTTATACCATAAACGCGTAGGCTGATTTTGTGCGTCACATCGTCATGCTCGTTCTTTTTGTTTAGGGGAGTTCTTTGAAAATGGCCGCGTATACCCATTTCCAAACCACTCCCCCCTCAGAATATATCAGGACATATGATGAAAGTTGCACTTAATGCCCAACAATGTAGACACAGATCCTATATACTGAACGCATATACAAACTGCGTAGATTGATCGAAACTTTAGGGGAGTACTTTGAAAATGGGCCGACTAGCCATTTTCAAAGTACTCCCGTCGGTGTATAGATGGGAGTACTTTCAAAATAGGCCGACTAGCCATTTTCAAAGTACTCCCGTCTGTGTATCGATGGGAGTACTTTGAAAATGGGCCGACTAGCATTTTCAAAGTACTCCCGTCTGTGTATCGAGGGGAGTACTTTTATCAGGGGGAGTACTTTGAAAATGCGATACCGGTTAAGCGGCGTGCATTATGTATTGGTTGATTATGAAAGTTCATGTTTCTGTGCGAGGATTTTGTGCGAGTGCGAGGCGCCTGCTGCTTCGAGACGCTGCAGTTGGAAAGAGCAGGCGATTATTGATTGCTGAAAGTGGCTGGCTTACCTGGGAGGCGACGATTTGAGGAGCAAAGTGCAATATTGCACGTTAATTTGCTCGTTGTGTGTGTGGCAAAATGGCAAATGGTGGGAAACTGCTACTGCTTCCGAGTTAGCGGAAACGGACGGGTCGACGGTTAAGTGGAGTTAGATTGGGAGACCTCGATGAGTGGTGCGGGATGCGGACTGTGGTGACCTCTTAGAGTTGTTTACGTTCACAAAAAGTGCGGATTCCAAATGTTACATTGGTCATTTTGCAGGGAAACATGCATTCGGACAGCGGATACATGAAAAATATAAATTGTCAACAATATAAATATGCCGTACCATCCGCTGACTTTTCGGGTCCACTTAACGCGGCTCTATTCAGCCGTCACCAAGTGCACATAAATCAGCAGTTGCGTACAATAACTGTTGCTCTTTACTCCCGTACCGTCCGTATCCAGAGTTACGATTCCACTCTTCGGAATAGAATAGCGAATAGCGAATAGCGAATAGCGAATAGCGAATAGCGAATAGCGAATAGCAAATCCGATCCAATTCGCACTGTAGCAGTGAATTGTGAACGATTTTCTATATTTCTGAAATGATTTTTAACATTATGAAAGTAACATCTGGCTCTGGACGGTACGGGAGTAGATTGCAAGAGTTACTGTTCGCAACTAGGTACTACATCAGCAGCTACGTCTGGCCACGTTACTATTCTAGTGTTGTTGTTTTTTCTCCAGACTAGTAAAATCGACCATATTAATTAATTAGATATCTAGTTACCACACTGTAAACCCAAACGTTCAACTTTAGAATGCACTTTGAACACCAAAATGCAACAGCTATTGAACACATCAAGAACGCAATGACGCGTTCAACGAGCATTCGATTTCTTAACGCTAATGTTCAAAGTATTAACGCACAGTGTTCTAATCTCAACACCCTTTGAACACTAGTGTGAGACATTGGACATTTATGTGTTCAAACCGTGAACACTACCGTTCAAAACATGAACGTTGTGTGTTCAAGATTGAACATTTCAAGTGTTCCAATTATTAACGCTTGACGTGTTCAAATACGATGCAACAGATATTGAACACCCCGAACATGTTCAAGTTGCAAGTGTTCAGCTTTGGAACACCACATGAACATGTAGGTATGCAATTTTGAGCACACACATATTGTGGTGCTCTAATATAACAGAAAGGTGTTCATATTTGAACAGGGACGTGTTCTAATTTAATCATGGAAATGTTTCTAATTTGAACAGAAGGTATTAAAAGCAATTCATTTACACATTTTATTTTGAATCATTCAATATAATGGCATTACATTGTACATTATTATTATAGCATTACATGCATACATATCTGCAGAGCTTCTGTATCGTTGAACGGAATAACAACATCATTTTCTCCATCATCATTGAATAACATGGGGTGGGTGGGGTAAGTCTACATTTTGATTTCGGTTATCGTGTTTACGGCTTACATGCGATCTAAAAATGGACCATTTGCTCAAGATGTGAAGGAGCAAGAACCTATACTGCATGCAACCGAGAAGCTTGGATCATCTTTGTGATACCTTATGGTATGATTTTGAAATGATTGCATGGAGTCTGCAAAGAAACAAACACATGTTGGAGGCAAATTCGGACTCTGCCTCATTTTGCATGTTTATCAAGCAACCCCTACCACAAAGAGCTGCCACAAACATTGGCGAGTATGAAGAGATGCTATTACCATTAGTTTACATGTTAAAATCACCTAAATAAGTAAATTAAATGTACGGTTTACATTTAAATGTCCTCAATATCCTTTAGCAGCAATGCCGGAAAGAGATAAAAAAAGTGCGCCCAATTCCCAGAATTCCATGGTCATGACGGAACCGCGTGGAACTAAAAATACTCCGATAAAAAGAATTACGTCACCGTACGCTTTGAGCGTTCATCAATGGATGCTATGTGAACGGCAGTGTTTAAATGCCGTAAACGAATTATGAATTGTAGCTTCATACACCATACTTTATGCAAAAAATATTTAAAATGTATCGTAAATGGTGTTATTAATACATTGTTAAGGTAAACTCATTGTATCTACCACAATTGAAAGCTGATCAAAAATTGACCGCAGAGTGCTTGAACGGAGACGTTAATGTGCTGAACACCATTTGAACACATCGGTTCAGTAAAGATGCATTTACTGAATTCCTGAAGGCCAATTTGAACACTACTGCGTTAAAATTGCCTATATATGTAAACGCGTCTGGACGCGTCAAGCGTCCGCTAAAGGCTGCAGTGCAGGAAGACCTACATTCGGCCACAGAGTCGCTGTTTTTGGTTCTGCTGTTTTATACGTAAACGAGGGAAACGATTCTCATTCCCTATCGGATTATTGTGGGACCCGTTGTCTTGCTGTAGATATATACAGGCCTACATGATTGTTATTTAGACGGGAACCGTCTGACAAAATGTACCTGACAACATCTGTGCCATAGACGCGGCTTCGCACCCTAGCCGTTTGATCAGCACCTACACCTTCTAGCCATTCGGCCACGGCCAGTGATCAACGGGACTGAAATCAGATACTATATAAGTATATAATATACATTATATGACTTAATTCACGCCGGGCAACGTGTTGCCACATTTACATGAGACCGCGTGACTGACTGCAAGTAACTTTACACTGGCCAGAAACTAAACCGGCGACAGAATCATGTTCCACATTTCACCACTGGGTCCAAGTTGTCGGCGCGATAGCAACCTTACGTTTATGACGTTTATCTGACATTGTGACGTCATACTTGACGTGACGATTAACGTCATCGCAATGTGAAAGATCGATGACGCGCATACTTGCACATTGATCATTTATACATAATAAACAGAGACGGTTCAAACGGGTGGTCACAGTTGTACTTTTATTGAGAAATAAACCACACTGACAATAAGAATATCTGATCACAATTATACTATCACGAGTAATACTGCAGAGACGGTTCAAATGGGTGGTCACATTTGCACTTTCATGGAGAAATACAACTTGTTGCGATTATACTTGCACGGAGAAATACCGCAGAGACGGTTCAAATGGGTGGTCACAATGGCACTTTCATCGAGAAATACAGCTTGTCGCGATTATACTTGCATGGAGAAATAATGCACAGAGACGGTTCAAATGGGTGGTCACATTTGCACTTTCAACGAGAAATACAGCTTGGCTCGATTATACTTGCGTGGAGAAATAATGCACACAGACGGTTCAAATGAGTGGTCACATTTGCACTTTCATCGAGAAATACAGCTTGTCGCGATTATACTTGCGTGGAGAAATAATGCACAGAGACGGTTCAAATGGGTGGTCACATTTGCACTTTCAACGAGAAATACAGCTTGGCTCGATTATATTTGAGTGGAGAAATAATGCACAGAGACGGTTCAAATGGGTGGTCACATTTGCACTTTCATCGAGGAATATAACTTGTTGCGATTATGCTTGCACGGAGAAATAAGTCACAGAGACGGTTCAAATGAGTGGTCACATTTGCACTTTCATCGAGAAATATAACTTGTTGCGATTATGCTTGCACGGAGAAATAAGGCACAGAGACGGTTCAAATGGGTGGTCACATTTGCACTTTCATCGAGAAATACAACTTGTCGCGATTATGCTTGCACGGAGAAATAAGGCACAGAGACGGTTCAAATGGGTGGTCACATTTGCACTTTCATCGAGAAATACACTTGTCGCGATGACATGCGTGGAGAAATAATGCACAGAGACGGTTCAAATGGGTGGTCGCATTGGCACTTTCATTGAGAAATACAAATTGTCGCGATTATACTTGCACGGAGAAATAAGGCACAGAGACGGTTCAAATGGGTGGTCACATTGGCACTTTCATTGAGAAATGCAACTTGTCGCGATTATACTTACACGGAGAAATAATGCACAGAGACGGTACAAATGGGTGGTCTAATTTGCACTTTCATGAAGAAATAGCCATATCCCAGAGTCAATCCATGAGAAAAGGGACCTTATACTGTCAATGGTCCAGAAGAATAAACATGAAAATGTCCAGTAGCTCGGCGTCAATACGCAAGAAACAGGACTTATACTGTCAATGCTCCACAACAATGTACAGGAAAAATGCCCCATATCCCAACATCAATCCGCAAGAAAAGGGTCCTTATACTGTCAATGGTCCACAACAACTGTATAGGAAAATGTCCATATCCCGGCGTCAATCCGCAAGAAAGGGGGCTTTATACTGTCAATGGTCCAGAACAATGTACAGGAAAATGCCCCATATCCCGGCATCAATCCGCAAGAAAAGGGACCTTTTACTGTCAATGGTCCAGAAGAATAAACATGAAAATTCCCCATATCCCGGCGTCAATCCGCAAGAAAGGGGGCCTTATACTGTCAATGCTCCACAACAATGTACAGGAAAATGCCCCATATACCGGCATCAATCCGCAAGAAAGGGGACCTTATGCTGTCCATGGTCCACAACAATGTACAGGAAAATGCCCCATATACCGGCATCAATCCGCAAGAAAGGGGATCTTATGCTGTCCTATGGTCCACAACATGTACAGGAAAATGCCCCATATACCGCATCAATCCGCAAGAAAAGGGACCTTATACTGTCAATGCTCCACAACAATGTACAGGAAAATGCCCAATATATCGGCATCAATCCGCAAGAAAGGGGGCCTTATACTGTCAATGGTCCAGAAGAATAAACATGAAAATTCCCCATATCCCTGCGTCAATCAGCAAGAAAAGGGGCCTTATACTGTCAATGCTCCAGAACAATGTACAGGAAAATGTCCCATATACCGCATCAATCCGCAAGAAAAGGCACCTTATACTGTCAATGGTCCACAACAATGTACAGGAAATGCCCTATATACCGGCATCAATCCGCAAGAAAGGGGGCTTTATACTGTCAATGCTCCACAATAATATACAGGAAAATGCCCCATATACCGGCATCAATCCGCAAGAAATGGGGCCTTATACTGTCAATGCTCCAGAAATATGTACAGGAAAATGCCCAATATACCGGCATCAATCCGCAAGAAAGGGGGCCTTATACTGTCAATGCTCCACAACAATGTACAGGAAAATGCCCCACATACCGGCGTCAATCCGCAAGAAAGTGGACCTTATACTGTCAATGGTCCAGAACTTAACAGGATTTCATGCAGGTAAAATTGAGAAACCGCCGAGATCAGATATAGGGTGTCCGGTTTAGAGATGTTCCACTGTAAATCATGTAACCCATAAACTATCCCACAACTTAACCCTTTGAACCCAAAATCCCGCTATAGTGGTTGATGCAAACTGCGCAGATCGAGATGATCCATCTCGGACCAAGCCGTCTCAACAGGATCTGCACTTTAGGAAAGTAATTTTCATATTTATGAGAAGAAAAATGCCCACTTTTACATATATGGACTAGTCTGAATATTTTGACGGTTGGATGTGCTTGGTTGCAACATTAATATATCAAAATCCATTCCAGTTAAATGTACTTGAAACGGTGAAATGGTTAAAACAATGTGACAATCCATACCCGTGTCCTCGGTACAATTGAGGCACCATCTAGATCACATATAACCAATAAAATAGCCCATAGCTTACAACTATATCACAAGCCCCATGCATGTATCCTAAAAAATTAATTGCCAGTAAAGGGGGCCCCGACGGAGTATTTTCAGAGTCAAGTGTGACCCCGGACCTAGCATTGCAATATAAATTACCCACACTGCGCCTGCTTCAAGTGGCCGTTAAGGTGGGCCCGACGGAGTATTGTCACAGTATAGTGATATAAATTACACACACTGCTCCTGCTTAAAGCTGCCGGTAAGGTGGGCCTGACAGAGTATTATCAGATTCAAGTGTGACCCCGTACCTATCATCATGATCATTGCAATATGAATTACCCACCTCTCCCACCCACCTCTCCCACCTCTCCCACTGATCAGTTAGGGCATGGAAATATGAATTACCCACCTCTCCCACTGATCAGTTAGGGCATGGAAATATGAATTACCCACCTCTCCCACTGATCAGTTAGGGCATGGAAATATGAATTACCCACCTCTCCCACTGATCAGTTAGGGCATGGAAATATGAATTACCCCACCTCTCCCATGATCAGTTACGGCATGGAAATATGAATTACCCACCTCTCCCACTGATCAGTTACAGCATGGAAATATGAATTACCCACCTCTCACTGATCAGTTACGGCATGGAAAATATGAATTACCCACCTCTCCCACTGATCAGTTACGGCATGGAAATTGTTTGAGCCAATTCCCACCCTTATATATAAGCCGAATCGAAACCCTGATCAGTGGTCATATTGAGGTCGGTCAATTGTATAGAATAAAACGTAATTATTTCAAGCAGGTGAAATTGACACATCACATAGATCAGATATAAGTTATAACCCGTAAATAGTCAATAGTTTAAACAATGTGATAATCCATGCATGCATTTTAAAGCCACCGATTACATTGCTTGCAAAGTGGGCCCCGACGGAGTATTACTAGAGTTATGTATGGCGCCGGACCTAGCATCGCTAGAATACCAGGCTAGTGTATTTTGATATTAAGTTTATCAGGTAAGGCTAGGAAACGCGTAGGAATCTGAGGCTTGCCGAGGAATTCCTACCGTTTCCGAGCCGAGCCTGATAAACTTGATATCAAAATACACTAGCCTGGTATTCTATTTATCAGGTAACGTTTTATGCTCGAAAATTACATTAGATGACGTCGTATTTTATGGACAGAACGCGGACTTGTTTACGTTGCGTCATTAAATGACGTCATTCGGTAACGTCACGTGACGTCATCCGACCAATGGAACGTCAGTTTTCACTTCGTTGTAACCCGGATGTTTTATATCAGGGTCATGCCTGATACAACAATATGTTATCAGTCAGTACGTATTCGGTCAATGCAGGGCAGGTTACCTGATAAAGTTATGTATGGCCCCGGACCTAGCATCGCAATATAAATTACTCGTGCACATTTCTCCTGATTAGCGGCCATATTTACGCAGGCCAGCAGCTCTTGGATATAATTTAACGGGATTTCATGCATGTAAAATTCACAGGTCGAAGCAACGGACACATGTCTATAACTAAATTATTTAAATGAACTTTATGTGATGTCACAGCTCATTTGCATAAATATGCGCACATCAAAACCTCTATACTGTGACTTGTGACTTGTGACGGACATGGAATATTTGCGTGCGTTTTCACCAATCGTGTTAGTTGGTCAAGGACTATGATGTGCATTTGAAACACAACTGCATCGGAGAGGCTATTTAAATATACAATGAAACCTCTCTAAGCCGGACACACCTTAATGTTATGGGTTTCATTGTCACCATCTCCGATGATAATGCCTGTCCATGTTCGCATAGCACATCCACTTGCCCTGGGGCCTATTTCATCAACATTGCAAAGAATACTTTCCTAGCAAAGTATAGTTTGAGGCAGAAATTTTCAATTTTAGAATAAATATATTAATTTTTTATTATGCTGAATTTATTACATTATCACAGCCAATTTTGGCTGTGATAATGTAATAAATTCAGTATAATAATTCTGCATAGGTTTAATCATCAAATATATGCAATCGTTAGTTCTGCATGAAATAATGCATTTCGGAAAAATCAATGATTGCTCCCTCAAAGTATACTTTGCTAGGAAAGTATACTTTGCAATTTTGATGAAATCGGCTACAGGTGTAGTCATATATCTGATTAACAGTGGAACATCTCTAAACGGTCAAATCTCGTGAAATCGTACTTAAAGGGTCACTGACAAATGAAGGCTAACTGCATGATGAAGCTAGGCCTTTCATTGTCACCATACACCATTACCGCCTGCATTAATCTTGCACAAAATATCAACATGTCAAACATGTATTGTCAATGCCAACTCGCATTCAAGCAATTTGATTGTCTGAGCCTCAGCTGTAGCACAGCTCAGGCTAAGACAATAAATCTGCTTGATTTCAAGCACACTATTCAAGTAGCTTGAAATAAAGAAAGTGACAAATTGGCAAGATGAGCTCAGTCGGTAGTGTATCGGTATATAGAGAATAGTCGGTAGTGTATCGGTATATAGAGAATAGTAGGTAGTGTATCGGTATATAGAGAATAGTCGGTAGTGTATCGGTATAATTATTGTATTGTACTTATTGTATTGTACTTATTGTATTGTACTTATTGCTAACTGCATTGTATTGTACTTATTGCTAACTGCATTTTGCAGTGTAATGGCGATTTTTGGTCATACCCGGGCAAAATTGACAGGGACAGGAACAGTTAATCATTTCCCATGGCGCACTACTGGACGTATATGAATAACTGGATCGCCATGGCCGCTCATCGAGTTGGAAGGTAAAATTTACACAATACATTAAGACACTACAGCCTTCGCTAATCTGGCCAATATTTGTCAATTTCTTTATTTCAAAATACTTGGAAATTGTGCTTGAAATCAAGCAGCCCGTCAATTCGACGGTAGTTTCTTCCCGACCATGTACCAGTCGTTTGCACTACGAGTACGACAACACCAAATATAGCAAGATACAAACTTACTGTTGATAAAACATGTTTAAAGTCAGTACAATATATAGAGGATAATCGTATTTTTACATTAAATTTAATATGGATATTTCACACCACGAGATGAAGATAAATGTCATATTCGTTGCACAACTATAAACATTATGTTTATTGTATACCTCAACAAGCAAATTAGTCAGTTGTTATGTGTTATCTCACGCATATTTCTATGGGGGCAGCCATTATCGTGCTACGCCTAAATGGCGGTCTGTCTTGCTTTGTACCTAAAACTCTACATATAATATTCTCTACAGTTTTCACAATTTTGTGTTCAGTTTATCAGTTAAATTCTGGAATATACTAACCAAGACATTTCGTGCGTATGAATATAACAGCTATTATCTTTAGGTCTCACGGGACAGTACGGAGCTAGCAGTAAAAGAAAAAAGTGGGTGGATGATTTTCTATATATTTCAGTACTGACCCTGCAAGTTACACCGGTGTGTTTTACGCAGTTAACTTAGCACACACACCGATTAGTTTTTGTGGAGATAACATATGTCAGTACTTTCAGTATTTTTATTTATTACATGTGGTAGGCAATGTGTATTGGCTTACGTTAGCTTGGCACGTGCACACTTGAATATAGATACCGGAAATACTGATATCTCATTGGAAATTGTGTATGTTCATCGATGAGAACGTGTGACTGGATATCATGGGTAGGTATATAATAAATTTACACAATGCATTTGCAGATTCGACATATCCATACCGGCGTATGAATATTCGAAGCGGTTTTTCAACCCAATCCAGAATGCCGCGTGCGTGACGGAGGAATATGAGGCCATCACCGATGCGTCTACAATGGACGCGTTGTCCACAGCACATCTTGGACTCTTGAGTCTGTATATGGGCGGTAAGTCAAAAGGCGTCGTCATGTGACGTTCGATGTGTTCGTACGAACAGGTCTCGACAAATACACTCGTCACTCGTATTGGTGACTGTCTTTTCGATCTTGTCGAGTGTTAATTGAAGAGACAGATCGGCATATTAAACATTAATAAATAGGAATGTACGAGTTGATATCCAATCTGGACGAGTGGAATATTAAGAATTTGTCGAGGCCTGACGAACCCCCGTTTTTGGAGCCAGCGGTATTTTTTAAAACATATATAGAGTCCGCGATAGTATTTTTCTCCAGTGCTTGAATCTGCAGACATTATACTATTCAAATGTCCTACCAACAAATCACAGTCAAGCGAATCCAACCGTATTTCAATATGCCAATTTATTTCTTCACGTTACTTTACGTTACTTCAGTTGATCAAAGATTTTCGCCTAGGAGCTAGTTGTTGTCCAAGCATACCATTTATCAGGTAACCTGCCCAGTATTGACTGAATACGTATTGACTGATAACATAATGTTGTATCAGGCATTGACCTGATATAAACATCCGGGTTACAACGATGCGAAAACTGACGTACCATTGGTCGGATGACGTCACGTGACGTTACCGAATGACGTCATCATAATGACGCAACATAAAGAAGTCCGCGTTCTGTCCATAGATAACGACGTCATTTGTGGTCATTTTCGAGCATACAACGTTACCTGATAAATAGAATACCAGGCTAGTGTATTTTGATATCAAGTCTATCAGGCTCGGCTCGAAAGCGGTAGGAATTCCTTGGCAAGCCTCGTAATTCCTACGCGTTTCCTAGCCTTGCCTGATAAACGTGACACAAGCCTGATATTCTCTATTTCTTTTCTAGAAATCAAAACAAAACGTTTTCGGGTCCGTGAAGCAATTGAAATTTGTAGGACCCCGTATACATTAAATTTCAAATTTCAAAATGGCCACCAAACTGCCTTTTCATGTAAACAAAAGTGTGTTAGAATAACTACGTTGTCGACGGCTGTGTTTATTCAGTCTGAAAGTAGAACATAATTGCGGGATGATCATTACATGATCTTCTTAGAATTTAATAACGTTCCACAATCGTGGGGTTTCGACTTTCAGCTGTGTAGCAACCAAAATGTGTACGGGGTCCCGTAGCCTATTTCATCAAAATTGCAAAGTATACTTTTCGAACAAAGTATACTTTGAGGGAGTAATCATTTATTTTTCCCAAAATGCATTGTTTCATATAGAACTAATCACTGCACATATTTGATGATTTAAAGTATGCAGAATTATTATACTGAATTTAAGGATAATTTTATTTTATTATTATTATTATACTGAATTTATTACATTATCACAGCCATTTTGGCTGTGATAATGTATTAAATTCAGTATAATAATTCTGCATACTTTTAATCATCAAATAATTTGCGTCGGTGTAATTCTCATCGGTTTGTACTGGTATATGCAAAAACATAATACAAGTATCTATAAAGACATCTGCAATTCATTTCACGTATTTCCATTAAAAGAGTCTTCATTTCGTGTTAACCAACCTGATACATACACTGCATAAAGAAAGAGCATTCATTTCCGAGAAAAATAGTTGCATATCCTATGATCAGCTCATGTATAAGCAAAAGGCAGTGTGCGAGTTGAGACAGCGATTGGTTATTCTAAGTAATTTAGTCATTGTAATAACTAAAGTTTCCTCATATGGAAAGTCACCAAACTGGGTTGTTCGTATACATGCACTATTATCACATGTTGAAGCAAGTGTAAACTGGAAAGTATAAACCATGTAGACACTAGACAAGTGGAAAACAAGAGCACATATGTCCATGGGTGTAAATAATTAAGTATGGTAGGGGGACAGCAGTAATCGAAATATTCAACGAGCCACTTAACCTATGTCGTATATTTCATATTTATGAGTTCTTCTGTTCTATATGTATCCACATATGTCCGAATACTCTGTATTCCGAGCGTTATTCATCTTCTTAACGACGATTGTTCTAGATATCGTTTCGAAGTTGAACGTACGTATAAAGCTTTATGCGTATATGTCATATGATGTGCTACTAATGTCAACTATAAGTCATAGTGTTTGCATTGTCACATTGCTTGTATGTTTGTTATTACTACGATGTTCAAGAGCCAGTCTATCTTAGAAAATCAACTACAGTTCATAGTGCGATGGCATAAACAGACTGCTGGTAGTCAAGCCAGTATATATTAGGACATATACATAATGTGACATCATTTCCATTAGGAAATTTATGAATTTCATTATTGTACCATTGACGGGCCTCTGTTTCTTATTTACTAACATTTGTTATATTTGTGTGATTGTTAAGTGGTCGTCTGTATGCTTATGAGGTGTCATTGTATTGTCATACCTTATATGGAAGTTGATATTTTGATAAGTTGGTGATATTATATACGTTAAAAAGACTTTTCCAATATATAACCACTATTATATTGTGTGAACAACAGTGAATCCATCCTCGCTGGGATGTTGCACACATCCTACTGCTCGGAATATTAGACGCCGTCATACACATGTATTAAGGGGGTCATGTAATCCCAGTGTGAATACGGTTGGAAGTAATTGTTTACATCAATACTGATCAATAGTATTATATTAGTATAAAGCTACAATATTTGATGCGGTAAGGATAACTCGCAGAACCGATATGGTCAATTCAGTGGATAATAGAGGTGTATCGTCATCTATGGCATTTTGCTAAACACAAGTGATGTTACAACCAATCTATTACACTGTACATCTTCACAATGTCACAGGTCAAGTAATGTAAGGCACGAGCTAGAATTTATGTTCATTCTCCGTTCCATGTAGATTTCATGGTTGCCATCAATATATGGATTGTATTGGCATTATACAATGTCATATATTCCTCATACGTCTCGTCATTATTGGAATTCCAGTGGGCTTGTGTTTTATGAAACATTAATTTAATTCACGTTATAGTTTATTCTTTTCTTGTAAGTATATTTTACTAATAAACACCGTCATTCACGGCACTAACCTACTATTCTCTATCTATTTTCCTTATTTCTGAACCAAAGTATATGTTGTGACCACTCATTTGAACCGTCTCAGCGAGACGGTTCAAATGAGTGGTCACAACATATACTTCTGATGAGAAATAAAGAAATTCTTGAGCCTTGCCGGATATTTTTTCCCATTCACGGCACTAACCTACTATTCTCTATATTTAATTCACGTTATAGTTTATTCTTTTCTTGTAAGTATATTTTACTAATAAACACCGTCATTCACGGCACTAACCTACTATTCTCTATCTTATTTTCCTTATTTCTGAACCAAAGTATATGTTGTGACCACTCATTTGAACCGTCTCGGCGAGACGGTTCAAATGAGTGGTCACAACACATACTTCTGATGAGAAATAAAGAAATTCTTGAGCCTTGCCGGATATTTTTTCAGTCATGACACCCTTTTATTTGAACTGCGAATACTGCTTTACTGCTCTCTATGTATGACTGATTTTTAAATTATTATCGTATTTGCTTTTCATTTGAACCTTGCATTTCATTTTATACATATGTTAATATGTTAATAGAGTATCGTTGTAAATATTCGTAGTTTAAAATTAGGAATTATGTCGGCACTTTCGTGTGGACAGTCATAGACTGAGACCTTATCAACAATAGAAAACAACAGACATTGAGGAGACCGATGTAGCCATGAAAACTTAACTCTAAACAATACATAATATGAACAGCATGGCATAGTTGGATACATGCACATTTTATTACTCCATTTGTGAAGATATTATTTTAATAATACATGCGGAATTATGACAAAGCTTCGAGAAGTATGCATTGTTAATGGTTTAATTTAAACGGATCAGCATTCTCGACCTTTCTGTGCTTGAACTTTGGCGACTGATTTTCTATTTCATAAATAAATTTAATAATATCAATATGTCCAATAATAATGAAGACGATTGACGCGTGTTTTAAAGTACATTGTGTATATATATTTAATTAAAATTATTGATGTTCAATGACCTTGAAAATGACATTGAACCTATTGGAAGCAGTGACACCCACATTTTTCTGAAAGTTGAATCTTTATAAAAACAACCACTAAAAAAACAAATACATGCACATGAAGTGCTGGTTTCTGATTACCTCGGAAATATAACGAAACGTTAGATTTATACCGGGGTGTATTCGTGTACTAGCCAATCATGACATCCACTAATAATAGACTATGTACGTCTCTTTTTGTCACGACTGGTGAACTAATGAACAGTATCCCACATAGCTATGAAAGATATATGTTCTATTGTAATAAGTAGCGATAAATGTATGCTATAGTACAAAAACAATATTACAAAGAAGAATCCATGCCCGTTTTCACTTGTTGACCTTGAAAAAAATAATTTTGTGACCTTGACCTTGATTATTGTTGTTTTATTTCTTGATTACAGTTGATCTGTAATTATTGTTATGCATATTATCGAAGAGACTGATGCTTCAAATGGATTAATTCCTCGGTGTTATGGCATAAATACCATGATTTTGACCTTGATTTTGAATGACCTTGAAATGACATTGAAAGTGTCTTAAAAAAATGGCACCCAGATTTTTCGGAAAGTTGGATTCCAGACGAATACAAAACCACTAAGAAAGAAAAAGTAGGTGCCGGATTCTGAACAATTGCCCCCAAACTAATTAGGTGCCAACCAAGCAATGCACTTATTTATTACATTCATACTTAAACACCCGCAATCGATAGCGGAAACCGTTCCTATCCATTGTTGCGAACCAATCAATGCCATTATTTTCTACTTTCAGACATAAACACCGCTATCGATAGCGGAGAACGTTGCTATCCATTGTTGCGAACCAATCAATGCACTTATTTTCTACTTTCATGCATAAACACGGCCATCGATAGCGGAGAACGTTGCTATTCATTGTTGCGAACTAACCAATGCTATTATGTTTTGCTTTCAGACTTATCCACCGCAATCGATAGCGGAGAAACGTCGCTATCTATAGCTATTCAGTGTTGAGAACCAATCAATGCAATTATTTTCTACTTTCAGACATAAACACCGCAATCGATACCAGAGAACAAATCAATGCCATTATTTTCTATGTCAGACTTAAACTCCGACATCGATAGCGGAGAAACCAATCAATGCCATTATTTTCTACTTTCATGCATAAACACCGCCATCGATAGCGGAGAAACATTACTATCCATTGTTGCGAACCAATCAACGCAATTATGGTCTACTTTCAGACTTAAACACCGCAATCGACACCAGAGAAACTTTCATACGTAAATAGACTTATCCACCGCAATCGATAGCGGAGAAACGTCGCTATTTATAGCTATGCATTGTTGAGAACCAATCAATGCCATTATTTTCTACTTTCTATGCATAAACACCGCAATCGAAAACGGAATGAAGAAACGTTGCTATCCATTGTGCCGAACCTATCATTGAACCTATCAATGCAATATTTTCTATTTCAGACTTAAACACCGCAATCGACACCAGGGAAACGTCGCTATCCATTGTTGCGAACCAATCAAATGCCATTATTTTCTACTTTCATACATAAACAACCGCCATCGATAGCGGGGAAACGTTGCAATCCGTTGTTGCAAACCAATCAATGCAATTATTGTCTACTTTCAGACTTAAACACCGCAATCGACACCAGAGAAACGTCGCTATCCATTGTTGCGAACCAATCAAATGCCATTATCTTCTACTTTCATACATAAACACCGCCATCGATAGCGGCGAAACCTTGCTATCCATTGTTGCAAACCAATCAATGCTATTATTCAACCCTTCATACTTGAACACCACCATCGACACCAGATAAACATTGCTATTCATTGTTGCGAACCAATCAAATGCTATTATTTTCTACTTTCATTACATAAACACCACAATCGATAGCAGAGAAACGTTGCTATCCATTGCTGTGAACCAATCAATGCAATTATTTTCTATTTCAGACTTAAACTCCGCCATCGATAGCGGATAAACGTTTTCTACTTTCAGACTTAACCACCGCGATCGATAGCGGAGAAACGTCGCTATCCATTGTTGCGAACCAATCAATGCCATTAGTTCCTACTTTCATACTTGAACACCGCCATCGACACCAGATAAACATTGCTATTTTTGGTGGTGGGGCCAGATTTTTGGGTATTAATACCTTAAACTAATGGCGTTATGTCTAAACACGCCTACAAGTTCATGTTTCATCATTACTAATAATGATCAGAAGAAAAAGCATGTTTTTTTTTTTAAATATTGTAATGTCACATGTACATACCTTGTGTAAGAAGATAGGGTGATGTTGCTATTATCTGTCTAAACTCGTCTGTGCATAGTCAGTATCACATCACAGGCCTCTTACAGGCAATTATTGTAATGTTTCTATTTGAATTTACTGTACTTCAGAAGCATTCCCACTCGGAATTTGGTATGGGGTGTAACAGCTAGGAAATGTCAAAATATTCATTGGCTGATATGCGCATACAATTGACACATTCGGAATACTCCGAAAACACCATCTACCCCGAAAACCCACCCCACCCCACGACCATATTGGGTGCCAACCAAACAATGCAATCATTTTATATTTTGAGACTTCAACCCGCAATCGATTGTTATCTCGTGTTGCGAATCAACGAATGCATTCTTTCTACTTTCAGACTTAAACATCGCCATCGACAGCGGAGAAACATTGCTAACTTTCATCGCGAACCAACCAGACATAAAGGAAGAACTCCTCCTCCGAATGTACGCTACTAACGGGTCAATTATCACTGATATACCCGATGGAATGGCGCCATATTATACCGTAGTAAAGGACGCGCCGAACCAGCTTTACTTCTTTCTTGGCTACCATGGCCTTTTCATGACGAAGCTGTACCAGGCAACAGGGGACGCCCGATTCATGGAGAGCGCTATAGAAATCATGGACTTCGCTCTCGGATGCAACGAGAGCATGTATACCTCTAGCTACAGGTAAAAAAACACTAAATGGTGTGAAATCGCCAAGAGTTATGCAAATTAAAGTAGTTTGGTATATCAAAAATATATTTCGTATGTTTTGAGGTCACAGACACAGTTTGCTAGCAAAGCCTGGTCCATTACAACTCAATTCCACTTGAGAAACATGTCTTGAGGGACATGTTGGGGTGTTTTAGCATCATTTTACAGCAGATTCGTAGCATTTGAAACAAAACACTGAACCTCTTGGTCAAGTGATGTAAACAGACTTTCCGTGGCCAAATAATGTAACGAATATTGGGGGACATGACAAGGTTGAAGTTTTCTTTCTTAGGAGTAAGTGAACCTATTGCTTAATTCATGCAGAACCAGTGCAGACTGGTTGCAGGTTGTGTACAAGTACACACCATCCATATGCATACGAATAGTGAAAACAAGAGAGACTGGGCATATTTAGCGGATTTCCTTAAGTACATGAGAACCTCTCAAAACCATACATCCTGGGAGAGCTCCCAGGGTTTCCTGTTTAGACAGGTTCCATTGTAATAATGTCTCCATGAACACTTTTGTTATTTTGAATTAAGAACAGAAATGACAATGGGATGCATTACTGAAAATCCCATTTAAATTAAACAAACCTGTTTCCCAGGGTGTCCGGTTCAGAGAGGTTCCGATGCATATTATAAAACTAGTTGGTGTGTTCTAACCTACAGTCACAATCTGGCGTACGCCGCGTCTTTTGTTGCCGTGGAAACGGGGAAGATAAAGTACATGGACCTGGCCTGCCGGATTGTAGTCTACCTCCTGTCCATCCAGACCGAGGAGGGATTGTTCGGAGAGTTTGACGGCATGGATAAATACGACCAGTCCGTCGAGATCGCTATCTGGCTGAGGGAGATTTATTCGGAGATGTACAGATTTCAACGCAATACACGACCACAAATCGTGGCGGAAACATTAACAGATAATTCTGGAAAAAATGTTACCAGCCCATAAAATCTTTCGCGTCAAACTTTTTTCGCAATTTAATACTGCCACATTCTTTGGGTCCAGTCATAGGTCATTCTGGAAAAAATATTTGTCCTTGTTTACCCACTTACTTTCTTTTCATTCCCTAGCATGTTTTGAAAATCAACATTTCTCGACAGTGTCGGCCCTTACAAATCTCGAAAAAAAAAAGTGAACAAGTCATTCTGGAAAATAATTGTCACTTACTTTTCATCACAACATTTTTTGAAAATCAACATTTCTCCACAGGGCCGCTTTTTAAAATCTCGAAAAATATATAATTAATTTTCGATTAACACTTTTTTTCGCAATTCAATACCGCCACATCATTTGGATCCAGTCACGTGTCTGGAAAAACATGTCTTTGTTACCCACTTAGATTCTGCGTAAGTATCTGCCACTTCTATGTTGTTTTTTCTGTAAAAGTGTTTAGCAATATATTTATCTTTGTTCGAATTGCTATAAATGTAATGACTCTTGAAGGTGTTCGGTATCATGTGATTTTCTCCAAAATTAGGACTTACATACGGTGGCACAGAGGGGACATGGAAATAGTTTTCACTTTCGCGTGCGCACGCGATAGCTATTGGGTGCGCACGCAATAGCTATTGCGTGCGCACGCGATAGGGTTTTGCGTGCGCACGCAATATCTATCTCGTGTGCACGCGAAAGTAAAAAATGTCCCCTCTGTGCCACCGTACTTACATCTGTTTGCTGAGCTACATGTATGTTCTTTGGGAATCGTTCTGACAAAACCGTGCTTATTGCATTACTGATAAGTGTAGGTTCTGATCAGCATGTGCACTGATACAGCTGGATAGTGAACTGGTTGTTTGTTGGATTAATATTAGATCGTTATTTGATGGAATGGCGAATAGTTTAGGTCCAGATCAGACGGCGTCGATGCGGGATTAAAATAGACAACAGTTGTCAGAACACCCGAGATACTCGGCATGACTCAATAATAAATCCGCCTGTCATCGTGATATTGTCAGATTTAATGAAGTCCATCTATAGGGTCACGGGCCGTAAAAAGTGACCCGAATACATTATTATGCCAGTATAGACCCTGATCACCATGTGTATAGTCCGATCTAGATCCAATTGTTATTAAAACATAATACTAATTATCTAATTATGGTTGCACTGGTTGATTTGGGGCTACACTTGTCGCAGCTCTTTGTGGTTAGGTCCATTTTTATAGCCGCAATCGAATTTGTTTGTGTACTTCTTTACGGTACCTGGTTACCATGACCTTATAATCACCTCTATATATATATCGATTGTCATCTCATATATATATATCATCTCATATATATATATATATATACAATCGAATTTGTTTGTTTGTGTATATATATATATATATATAATCGAATTTGTTTGTTTGCGTATATATATATATATATATATATATATATATATATATATATATATATATATATATGAGATGAGATGACATTTCTACATTGTAATCATAATTACATGTATATGTTCATCTTTCGTCCAGCAAGACATCTCGTAACGATTCTTGATCCTTCTTTTGCGTTATCAAATGGTGTGGTCATGCGGAATTATTAAAATACAAATACTAATAAATGTATTCGGTATTAAACATAGACGCTGTTTATATCCTACATAATCCAAAATGTAATGTACCTAGTGAGAACACACTTTCTGGGAGTGGCGCGTGGAATTCATTGGTATACTGTAGATTTTCTGGAAGCATTATACTCTGGGTAAATAAAACTGGGTAGTGATGTGTCAATCCGGTGGTAGACCTATTTTGCGAGGACACTATTGTCAATATTGTCCTCGCGAAATAGATCTACCACCAGTCAGTGATAGTATATATGGGCCCTGAAGGAGTTTCGGAAGCGTCTATTGACTAAGTATGTAGTGGTCAGCGACAGGTGGCTTTGCAAAAACATAAACTAAACATCTGTCTCGTAAATGGATCAAACAATTAATCTTAAATCTGTTACCCAGCATCGTGCATTTATCAGTTCAACAGTCTTTAATATGTTAACCAAGATATCACTCTATTTAAAATACTGCCCCATGACGCAATAAGGTTACAGACCCATTCCACGGGTAATTACACCACTGGCCAGCTGGCATTTTACTGACCAATGTCGTAGACAATAAACAGTAATTACTGTCTGTTTCACGAAAGCTGCCCAAATTTTACGGCTATATAAACAATGCAAAAACAGTATTTTTTTTGGATGATATTAAATTTTATCAAAATTTAAAAATGAGCCTTCTTTTTATTTTGTCAAATTTTGAATTTATTACGAAAATTTACTCTGTGAAGATGTCTATGGGTGATTTAACATGGGAAAATTATTTTTCGCAATAAAATCATTATTTGACCAAATTTTATGAAATAAAAAGAAGGTTCATTCTTAAATTTTCCTTTTATTTAATATTATCGAAGACAATATTGTTTTTGAATTGTTTATATGGCCGCAAAATTTGGGAAGCTTTCGTGAAACAGACAGTAGTTACTGGAGAACTGTGAGCGACAGGTTTATAATCTTCCGTTCGGACGTTTAACATGAAAGTTCTTCTATAAGAATACGACAATGAAACTGACGATCATGCAGATCAGATCACGTGATCATCAGCAGGGATTATTGTATGGTGAAGAGACCGGTGCCATGTATATGCTACGTATGCGTATCACTCCATATTCACCGTGTATGACTTTTTATACCATTTGCATATGATTTAAGGCGAATTGCATATTAACATCATGTACCCATTGTAGTATTACGAATTAAGTGATTTCCGTGCACGCATCTGTCTAGACAGGTATTCCTATTGGAGGGCCATCTAAACTGTTTCCTACGATATTGAACTTAGCCGACCTTCTCATGTACATGTACATGTATGCACCGTCATACATAGAGCATGTTGATGGCTCTATTATATCATACTATATATAAATGCATATATTATTATTTAGATTATGATTTGTATCCCAACAACATGTGCACATGTAACAGGATATACCTTCCCTTTTATATTAATATGTTTGCCTGTATGCGGTGTGTCAAAACGACGATATACATTTCGATATGCATGTAATGTTTCATTACTTGCTAACATGCGTAATATTTCTATATATAAAGAAACACAACAAATACTTTGTTGACATAAACCCATTTTAATAATAATCCAAATGGGCATTGCGTATGCAGCTATTAATTTGCGACTCGTCTATCGCCTGCTTTGCCATCACACACCTGCATCTTGACATGGAACTGTATTGCTTATTGGATGCATGGTGGAGGCATGATTGTGTTTAACTGATTGATAAACTTGGTAGGTTCTGGTCAGCCTGTGCATATGCATCATGTGTATGGTCGCATGGGTAGCTTTCAAACGAGTTTCCGCGCAGTCTGATCAGGATATAAAAATTTCGTCTGATTTATCTAATACGCAAGATAATCAATATCTGCAAACTGTTCCAACTGCAGTACATTTCCTAGCCGGAGGACCCTATGTGATACACGATCTGATAAAATCGTACTGGCTGATTTGCTGATCTAATTGCGAACACTGAAGCTGGTGAAATGTATATGTAGACTGCCTCGACTGGCTTGTTGAACTGGCTGGTCTCGGTGTACAGATGAATAACCCCATTTTGTCTGATCGTACATGTATCGTTGCAGACACCATGCTATGACCATGGTGATAAAGCTTGTTTGACATTGTAATCGTTCTCCAGGGTACGAAGGCTGGTGGCGGAATAGGACGACTCTCAAACGACTCCCTACGCCAGTATAGTCTACGGTCTGTTCCACGTTTTACTTCCGACGAACTTCTTGCTATTAAACATGTTAAACATGTTAAATCTAAAACATATTTAAATGTAAGTACTTTTTCATCGATAACAAAAAGCCACCCCCCCCTTTTTTTCTTAAATGAAAGTCCATCTAAGCAACGTGTTAGTGTCAACGACATCATGTTACACTATTGAATTAAGTTGTATGTAAGTATATCTAGGAAGTCTGAGCATTCAAGATGGCCGCCATATATGTACAAACTTATGACAATATTACGAAATATTGATATTTGTCACGTGAAACCGAATTTATTGGAAGTTGTAGATACACATAACCAATGTGCATCTCTGCATTAAAGCAATCAGAAGAAAACTTAGCACAGCATTGCAAATATGGAATCCAAGATGGCCGTATTATTTCCGCTATTCAAAGACGTTTTGCTGCCGACGAACTTTTGGCTATTAAACACATTAAATCTAAAAAATAGTTAAAAATGTAAGTACTTTTTTTTATGAATAACAATAGTCTCTTTCCCAAATAAAAAAATTAAATTATTTTATGAAATTCCATCAAATTATTGATTTTATTGCGAAAAAACTATTTTCAATGGGAATTTAACATGGGGGCTCAAAAAAATAGATTTTTAAAAATATATTTATTTAGGACCGATTTTCAAAATCTAACTTTTGTTTTCTTAATTACATCATTTTCAAGCTATATCGCCAGGTTTCGGAGTCAATTTCCAAATTTTTTCGTTTTTTGATCCTTCAAAAAAATTAGATTTTCGCAATAAAACCAATATTTCATGGAATTTCATCAAATAATTTTTTTTGGGGAGGGTGACTTTTTTGTTATTGAAAAGTTCGTCGGCAGAAAAACGTGGAACAGACAGTAGATATTAATCTACCAACCACTAGTGTAACCCCATATATTAATCTGACGATTACTATTTGGGGTTACACTAGTGATTGGGTTACACTAGTGGGCGCGAATATCAACAACTAGTGTAATCCCCCCCCCCACCCCCCCCCCCCCCCCCACTAGTGTAACCCATATATCTTGAAAGAAAGGAATTTCGCAACAGAAACGAGCCGCTCAGCGAGGGGGAAAACTTATAAAAATCAAAGTGTTTCTTTCCAGATGACTACAACAAATGGACATACTATTGAGTATCGAGCTCGCAACGTCGGGCCGTGGGTACTCGTACTGTATTTCAGGCCTGCACTCTCATATACAAATCACCTACTGCATATCAGGAGATCAAATGTGGGGTTACACTAGTGGTTGGGTTACACTAGTGGGCTCTACATGGCGCGATTACGGGTGTTTCTTTCAATGTGTATTATTTGTCAGGAGTTGATTACGAGTTTTCTCTCACAGCGAAACTCGTGCAAATAACTCACAAGAATGTAATAACATTAATTTATATTATTATATATATGTCAATTTCTCCCAGAACGGAGGCCAATTCTGCACGTTCAGGATTAAATCGATTTGATTTCAAGCTTGAATGACGTCAAAGTTAGTGACGTAACGTCAGGCTCTGGCCGCATGCGTCCAGATAAAAATTATGGCGGCAACTAATGAAGACGCCGGGTTTGTCATCGAGACCAAACTTACATTACCCACAAACGTGTTTAGTAATGAAGTGAATTAAACGTTTTCCTTGCCTGTTTCCATGACGATCGTATCTTGCAAATGCCCCATGTGTGCAATTTTCCGGCCATTTTCAGATCATCCCCCTTTGTGGAACTGGCGTCGCGTTTTTAGACCCCCGTTCTGGGATTAGCCCCGATTCTGGGATTGACCCCGATCTTCTACACATACTCACACACACACGCACACGCACACGCACGCACGCACGCACGCACGCACGCACGCACGCACGCACGCACGCACACACACACACACACACACGTGTTTATATGGCGGCCATTTTGAATTATTTAAGGTATTCCAAATTGAACATGTTTGTTAGTTAGTAATATACGAGTATTGATAATAACATAAACAGTGTTTGTGCTGGTAGTCACATACAAATATGTAACATTTAAGGAAGACAAATACTGAATTCCTAAAAAAGTACCAAACTGTACTTATCTTGGCGGCCATTTTGACGTACTATGAGGTCATGTTTTAGGCACTACGCATTGCTGGCTTTTATAACACACTATTTGTAAATGGTATCAAGTGGTATCAAGTGGAATGGTGTTGAAAAATTAATTTTATGTCACAATAGTGGACAATGTTATAATAAAATATATTTTGGATTGGGTGGCCGTTTTGAAATCCAAGATGGCGGCCCTATATGAATTGGACAATACAGAAAGAAAATATTTTCCGATATCTGTTTCCATAGACTATCTAAAATTGACAAATATAAACATAATTATAACGAAATTATCGAGCAAAAATACACACCTATGCAGTATTATTGACAATAATGGTAGCCATTTTGAATTCAAGATGGCGGCCAAGATAGTGATGGAAAAAAATGGTACCAATTTGTCTTTTGTTTTACTGTGTCTCCGAATGAAAATAAACACAAAATTCAAGACTATAGCAAAAAGTTCAGCAAATGCATATGTTTTCACTTTCTGACACCGACTATAAGAGGTAGTGCATACAAATATTGAAATTCAATACACGTACAATTCCCATTTCAAAATTGTTGGTGGGGTAAGTTGAAAAATATGCTTTTAACATTGTGCCATCGTCTGTAGACATCAGATACTCAGCATATTTGCAAAGAACAGGTCTAATGAGCATTACTAGGTACGATTGGCACAGAGAAAATACAAAAATGTGCAGGTCTGGGGTAGATGTTTTGCCATTGAAATTCTGTGGGTGGGGTAATTAAACACGCACAATTCTACATTTCAATACTACAATATTGTTTAAGTGAACTGTATACCATTGAAGAGATATGAACGTATCCGCAAACATATAAAACAATCAGTCGAATTTTCAGTGAAAAACGTGATTTTTACGATTGTGAAAGATCCGAGGCTGGTATATTTCAAAATGGTGCTAAATATTTATCCAGTGTGTTACAGAGCTGCAGACATACGGCAAAACACTCATAATTGAATGTAGTTTTTAGTAAAGATATATCTGCAAAAATCCCTGAGGGTCCATTTCTGGCTGACGGCCTAATATGTACTGTCGCACTACCCTCCCCGAGCCTGCTGCTAGTTGTTATGTACTACTGTCTGTTTCACGAAACCTGCCCAAATTGCATGGCCATATAAACAATGCAAAAACTGTATTTTTTTAGATAATATTAAATTTTATCAAAACTTAAGAATGAGCCTTTTTATTAAATGAGAATTTTTATTTCGTGAAATTTTGTCAACTTTTGATTTTATTACGAAAAATGTACTTGTCTATGGGAATTTAACATGGGGTAAAAAGAGGTGGAGGAGCTGTGGGAGGAGTCAGAAAACAAAATAAAATGGAAATTGACTCCGAAACCTGGCTAGATAGCTTGGAAATTATCTAACTAAGAAAACAAAAGTTAAATTTTGAAAATCGGTTCAGTATTTCTTAAATTCAAAAACAAATCCCCATGTTAAATCCCCATAGACATCTTCTGTCTATGGGGATTTAACAAGTGGAAATTATTTTTTCGCAATAAAATCAATATTTGACCAAATTTCACGAAATAAAAAGAAGGTTCACTCTTAAATTTTCCTTTAATTTAATATTATCGAAAAAAATATTGTTTTTGAATTGTTTATATAGCCGTACAATTTGGGCATATTCACGTGTCTGTATGACCTATGCGTGAATCGACGAATTTGAATGGACGGAAATACGACTCTCACATGTGTCTATACAGTTGTTCAACATTGACGATAAGAGAACAGTTAAAGATGCTTATGATGTCATATGCATGGCAGATACATGTAATTGCTTTTATCATATACCGACCCATGAAATACATAGTATACGATGTAAATAAGTCATATGTTCTCATCGATGAAATAAACCACTACCGGTGAAAATACGACTACTTCCGCTATCTATATTCATAAAATCTATGTTCGGGAAAACAGCGCAAATAGGCTGCAAATACACATTCATTACCGTATACAATTTAAAAAACTGCTAATTTCCATGGAGCGGTATATAATAAATAGAATATTCATATTTTTGCAACGAATATGACATATATGTTCATCGAGTGTTGGCAACGAATATGACATATGTTCATCGAGTGGTGTGAAATGTCCATATTTCACGAGTGCGTAACGGCACGTTAGCACTCGTGAAATATGGACATTTCACACCACTCGAATGTCCATATTTCACGAGTGCCTCACGGCACTTTAGCAACTCGTGAAATATGGACATTTCACACCACTCGATGAACATATATGTCATATTCGATGCAAAAATATGAATATCCTCTATTTATTCGAACTCCCCCCATTTTGATTTCACTTCTTGGTGAAGTGTGGCAGCCGGACAGTCGGGTTCTAATCTGCGTGGAATGAGATGATAACACTAGTGCTGGTTTACTGATGCAATACTGGGCTCAGCTGGAAACGTCATTATGTAATTGAAGTAGCCGGAACTATTTTTCAATGCATACGTCTCCTTGGTGTTCGTAATCTAGCATCTGTCACACAAGCGAATTAGCCGATGATGGTTTTATATTTCAGTATAAGATACGGAGCCTAAATACCAATCAATGGTCTAGTAACATAAGGTCCTAACTGCTATGCTAAAGCATAGCACTTACGACCTTATGTAACTAGACCATCGAAATATGCATATAAAAATGTTCATATGTTTGTTTCTCCACGTAGAATGGCATTATACGATGTGACCCTCATTTGACAATTCAAATGTCAGTCACAGAATGTATCTATGCAGTGAAATAGAGAAAAGTAGGTTAGTGCCGTGAATGGGAAACAAATATCTGGCAAGGCTCAGGAAACGGGATGGGCGAGGCTCTGCCGAGCACATCCCGTTTCCGTGCCGCGCCAGATATGTTTTCCCATTCACGGCACTAACCTACTATTCTATTTATCCCGTCAACACCTACACATAGCTTTAAAATGCAAATTTTAAAGAAATAACCCCAGCCACCGCACATATTCCTACGCAGTGATTAGGTCGTATTGGCAGGATATCAAAATCTTTCACGGCACCGTGTTTCACGGCACATACCGTTGACGGGATAAATAATAATACTAACGTGTTTCTCTATCAGCTAAAACGTACCTTCGTTATCTTTCGTCATCTTTTATCATATTACAATTTTGAGTACTATGTTGTGATCACTCATTTGAACCGTCGTATAGAGACAATTCAATTGGTGACGTCATATCCCTTGTATGTGAACTATTGTCGTTAAATCGTATTGTTTCTCAACCAGAGTATCATGATATGATCGGTCATCTGAACCGTCTGGAGGAGCTTGGAGTGGTTTTCGCATCATGTCATTTGAATAAGAAATGTGTTTTTGTCATGTTTGTCTTGTTTTGTATTTGAATAGCTCTAAGGGGATTCGAGTGTTTGGTCACGTCATATCACTTACATGAGAATTTTTGTTAACACGTTACACTATGTTTGCATATATTAATATTCTTTCCGCAATAATACGATATGTTGAACAATTCTGCAGTAACCAAGAATCAACTCTTCCAACAAGGCACATAAACATAGTAAACTCGAAAATGGATGCCACTTAGCGCTTAGTATAAACTACTTTCCAAGATAAAGGCCTTGTATCGAATCGTTTAAATAGTGGGTTCCTGGTAACTGCAGAATGGTTCAACATACATACATATGGAGAGATCAAATATTTTGACAATGGATATAAATTGCAAATACACTGCAGTGTAAATTTGTGCACATGTTTTACACTGTTACAGTATAAAAAAGTAGAACAAAATGAACCAATATCAATTACCCCAGTGATCATTCTATTTGCAATTTTGCAGACAACCACAAGCTATGATATGGCTTTTTGATGTTCCACATCTCCTTTGTAAAGTGGGCTCTCGCAACTCGGTGAGCTTAGAAAGGAAAAAGGTCATGACGTCACCGCACACAGGCAAACAAACACGCACACGTTTTTGGCAGATATTGGGGGAAATTAGCATGTTTAGCTAAAGCGTGTTTCTGTTTTAAGGATTGACTCGCGTACGTATCTTTTTACTGATACTTTCTTGTTGCCAAACATTACGTTGTCTACACAATTACAGTTATTTTTCAATTACCGGAGGTAACTATTAGCATCAACTGGCATTAACTGTGTCAAAGTAGTTCATTAGTTCCCCCTACTTATGGGCGATACAAGCTGACGAAAAAAATCATATTTAAACGCAATATGTATATCATTTTGTTTTATAAAAACAAGAACCAAATATAACAATGTCAAACACGAAGAACAAGCATCGATTTAAAATAAATGAGGGCCATCGCTTAGAAAATATTGCTAAGGCACAACCGCGGACATTCTGGAAAACATTGAAAAAAAAATGCTATTCAAAGCCAGAAAATAAAAATAACTTTATTACAGTCGAAGCTCTATTTGATCATTTTAATTCATTGTTAGGGGGAAATAATGATATAAACGATAATGCAAACTGTCACAATATATATATGACACTGAGCTTGATTCGGAAATAACTGAATTTAGAATGTAAACAAACAGTTTTCAAACAAAAGTGCTCGATGGCAAACGAGCCAGATGGCGTATTCGCATCTATAATTAAAACATCGTACGATATTATCTCGCCATATCTGACAGCGTTGTATAATAAAATAATTAAGTAACTCTGAAAATCCAGAAAGCTGGGGAATAGGCTATATTGTACCTATATTTAAAGGCGGCGACCAAACACAAGCTAAACATTATCAAGGAATAGCTCTGAAAAATATTTTAGCACATAATATCTAAGGCATTGAATTCTGGTCCAAAGCTATATACATGTACATGTAGTATTTTCCTTTACTATGAAAAATGCTACGACAAGATAAATCGGTCATTTCTATGGCAACACTTGCTAGCTGAAAAATGACAAAAGCAATAAAAGCTAAGTATGTATTCCGTTGTTCGAACACCAATAACACTTAACCAGAAAATATCTGATTTCATCAATTCACACCGTGTGGTAAAACAGGGGGATCCGAGTTCATCCCTATTATTCATGATATTTGTAAACGATATACTTGAAAATATTAACACAAATATAGATGGATTTTTTACGATAAATGAAATAGTTCTGCTTCTTTATGCTGCTGATCAAGTATTATTTGCAACCTCACCATTATCAGTGCAAGCTATGTTGACTGACATATAAAATTACAGTAACACATGGGGACTAAAAACAAATAAATACAGCCAAAACGAAAGGATAACAGTATTTGAAAAAGGACGTCATACCAAATACGACTTTTATCTTTTTATGGAAAACTAGAAATTGTTTCTTCCTTCAAATATCTAGGTATAAAATGGCAACTGGGCTAGAATACAAGCATGAATAGCTGAGCATGCCGGGAAAGCGATGTACATGCTTTTTTTCTGTTTTCAATCAATATGAATTTACAACACATGAATAATTATAATTATTTTATAAATTAGTGTATAGTGTGTTAAATTTCTCATCAGAAATATGGGGGTTTCACATGGTTTACATTGGCAAAATACATTACTACATACTAAATTTCTACGACAGCTATTATGTGTCAATAAATCGACCAATCTAATAGGACTATATGGACAATTTGGCAGAGGTCCACTAAGTGTAATGCGTTCACATAACCCGATATTGGATAAAACTATTAACATTAAATGACGATAGTATGACCCAAATAATGTATAACATGTTAAAAAAACGACGCAGAAAATAATATATCTTCTAATAACACAAACTGGGCTCATCAGATAAAAATAATGATTAACGATATAGGGGTTAACAGAGTTATGGGTGCATCAAGACACATTGATACATAATAATATGAACTAAACTGCAAATAAGACAAAGGGTTTTAGACAATTACTATCAATCCTGGTATGACGATATAAATAGTTCTCAACGACTCCCATCGTATGTGAGATATAAAACTACTCTTACGTTAGAACCAAACATATAAAATTGCATTATCACGATTTCGATTATCTTCCCATAATTTGGAAAATAGCAAAAGTAGAAAGCGAATATCATTTTCTTTTGGTATGTCCAATGTATTCAAACATAAGAAGACAAAATTTCAAACCTTATTTTTGCAGATGGCCAACACTAAATAAATATGATAATTTAATCATGTTTAATGACATCAACAAATATATTTATTTTGCTAACACTTTAAAGAAAGAATTAGAGGAATAATCAAGACATGATTTTCATTTCAGATATTAATATTTACACATACATGTACGTATGTACTACAATATATATACAACACAAGTGTGTGATTTGAAATAGAGGAGGATGTTTGCAATACCCAAACCTAATTTATGTCATTATAATATCCCAGCAAACATTGGTATCTCAGTACACATTACATATATATGTGATTAGCATAATCATTTATCGTTGCAACGAGCACATACACGAATCAGACTGCACATATCTGGACTCTGGCTCGATATACGCAGTTTTCAACCCTCGCTATCTACACAATTTTGGTGGTGGATTTCGTTTTAACTACAGTTAATAAAAGCTCCTTCATTTCCATTATGAAAATCTTATTTCATGTGCACTACACAGTTTTGTTTAATGGCTAGAAGCATTGCATTGCTTTATGCTGAATAAAATAGGTTGTTTTGTATTGTTTAACTGGTGGACTCTAATTAAGTGTTTAATATAATAATATTTTCACATACAGTCACATTGTACGAACTGTGACCACCCATGACAAACTGGGTATAATGAAATTTAGCATAGTAGCTCCTGATCAGCGAACACATTCCGTTACGGTGCCTGAGTTATTGTTTGAGGCATAATACTTATTTAAAATGAATCGTTTTCCAAAGATCCCTCGTACAATGTAGATTCTGATCAGACTGATGAGACTACACGGCCGTAGACTGCATGTAAGTATTTAATACATAGAGGTATTCATATTTTTTAGCAAAGAATATGAGATATATTTTCATCGAGTGGTGTCAGATGTCCATATTTCACGAGTGCCGTCAGGCACGAGTGAAATATGGACATTTCACACCACGAGATGAACATATATGTCAAATTCGTTGCAACAATATTAATATTCTTATTTATTATATACCGCTCCATGGAAATTAGCAGTTGTTTAGACTGTATATGGTAATGAATGTGTAATTGCAGCCCATTCATAGTCCGGCACTGCAGGTGCGCGTTATGAATATAGATAGCGGTAGTACATGTAGTCGTATTTTCACCGAAAGTTGTTTATTGCATCGATAAGAACACATTATTTTTATTTACATAGTATAAACTATGCATTTCATGGGTAGGTATGTAATAAAGTGTTTACCCCCGACTCTGGTACATGCAATGCAAGCGTATTATAAGAACGTGCACAGTCCATGGATCGGCGTTACTACACTTATCAAAATTAGGCTCGGCCTACTTAGTCTAATCAAAGTACTGAAAGAACTGAAACTGTATCGCCAGAAACAAACAAAGTATTAACGTGTGCCTGCCCACACTGATGATGTCCCCATTGGCAGCCCTTATAACAATTTTGATCTGGTGTGGGGTGCTGCCCAAAAGTCACACCAGATCACTTATTCCATACCCTATCAATAGGCATAACGTGATCCAACGCTGAGATACATGTTACGAATACCGGAGGGCCAGACAAGGTGCAAAAATGGAACCGTAAAGGATCAATCCATCGTACATTTTACCCTTCATATCGCCGCCCCAACCAAAGCAATTTGAAGTAGGTAATAAAAGAATGACCACGGGTCACCAGCTTAACGAATCTGGAAGAGCATCAGTGGTCGATCAATTCTGTAAAGTGTCGTTCGCGTCGGTTTGTCAGTTCATGACAAAATGGTTAAACTTTTGACTCAAGTTGGGGTTGCACGTTGGGGTGCAGCAATATTAAATTTCTTGGCGCCGCCATTTTTATTAAATTCTTAAAAATGTCCGCAAATAATCATATCTGTAACACTTGACCAACATCCGCCAAGCGGTTCATGAAATATATCAATTTAATGCTGGTAACAGAATAATGATCCTTTTGCCTTTCAGTGGCCATCTTGGATGACCTAATTGTACGATTGCAATACAAATCATACCGGGGCTATCTACTCTTCAATATCTCCTGTCTAATATATGACATGACTATGAACAAAATATTCGACCTTGACCTTTGACCAGGCCACGCCCATTTTGATCACAGGGTCCCCATTTGAACAATCTTGAAAGACCATCCCACAGTGATCATTCTTGCAAAAGTTTATAAAAGTCCGCTGGTCGATCGTGGGATGTCGTTTGAAGAATGTTACATACTTTCCGTCGGCCTCTTGGACTTACGTAAGGACTCCCATTTCTTAAATCAGCATTTTTTCCACTCAAATACCATACATGTACTTGAAGTTTTGTGACTATTGGCTGTGGTTCAGAAGTTATAAATGTTTAAAAAATGACGATGTGTTTGAAGTCATTTCCACATAATTATATATATTTGAAATAAACAAATAATGAATATTGCATAAAATGCGCTTTAAGATAGTCTGAAGACTGTACAAATTATTGTATTCGGAGATTTGTGCGGGCTTTGTCGGCAATCGGAAAACCACGGCAATTAGTCTTTTGTCTATTGCAAGTGTTTTGTGCCGACCTGGTTTTGGCTATTAAACATATGAAAACTGAAACATATCCAGCAGTGTATGGAAGGTAATCTAGCCAATTCCCACCCTTAAATATAATCTAATAATAAACCTATCCAGTCTATAGTTTTTCACAAGTAATCTAAAGGTCACCCTCCTAAAAATATGTCAAATATTGATTTTATTGCCAAAAAATGTTTGTTCGCGTCACACTTTTTTCGCAATTTAATACCACCACACCATTTGGGTCCAGTAACAGGTTATCTGGAAAGAAATTGTCATGTAACCCACTTAGTTTTCATTTCACAGCATTTATTGAAAATCAACATTTCTCGACAAGGCCAGCCCTTAAAATCTTGAGAAAACAACAACATTTCTTTGCGTCACACTGTTTTCGTAATTTAATACTGCCACATCACTTGGGTCCAGTAACACGTCTTTCTGGAATAAAATTGTCATTGTTATCCACTTAATTTTCATTTCACATACATTTTTTGAAAATGTTCTCAACAGCGCCGGCCCTTAAAATATCGAAAGAAACAAACTTCTTTTTTTGCGTCAACTTTTGCCGCAATTTAATACCGCCACATCACTTAGGGTCAAGTAACAGGTCATTTTGAAAAACAATTGTCATTGTAAGAAACTTACTTTTCATTCCACATCATTATTTTAAAATCTCGAAATATATACATGTATAAATATTTGCGTCACACTTTTTTCGAAATTTAATCCCGCCACATCATTTGGGTCCAGTCACAGTTTCATCTGGAAATGTTCGCCGTCACACTTTATTCGCAATTTATTATTGCCACATCATATGGGTCCGGTCACAGGTAATTCTAGAAAAAATAATTGTCATTTGGGTCCAGTCACAGGTCATTCTGGAAACAAATTGTCATTGTTAACCAATGAGTTATCATTCGACAGCATTTTTTGAAAATCAACATTTCTCCACAGGGCCGACCTTTTAAAATCTCAACAAAAAAATATTTAATACCGCCAGATCATTTGGGTCCACTAACACGACATTCTGGAAACAAATGTCATTGTAACCCACTTATGTTTCATTCTACAGCATTTTTTTAAAATCTACATTTCTCCACAGGGACGGTTCTTTAAAATCTCAAAATAAAAATCGTGTCACACTTGTTTCGCAATTTAATAGCGCCTATTCATTCGGGTCCAGTCACATTGGTGTCTTTCACTGTGTCCTTGTAAAGCATTAAACCATCAAACACAAATGTGCACTGACTTCTACCCCGCGTTCATTGAAGTAATCAAATGATGTCATCAGTGCTTTGTTTTATAACTTACACATGCGTAGGTTAACAGTTGAGCCTTTGATGTTGTATGTGGGTCCTCTTTCAAGTTTTTGTTTCGTTGCAAGTTCTTGTATACATGTCTGAATTGAACGCACACACACGGGCTATAATGTGTCGCATTCCCTTGTAGTATTTTACAAACCACTCAGGGTCGTCTGGCTTTAATTCTACAGTCCTTCCGTTGAGGATTGCAAGGAGATTTTTCTTTCCTTCATATCTTGTCAGGTTTTTCTTAATCATGTATTGTGCTATCAATTCTCACGGTCATTGACGTACATGACGTACTGACATGGTATATTGTTTTGGTGACAATAGGATGATAGTAGTTTTGGGTGGACATTCTTCATGTCAATATCAATCATAGTGTCTTTGCAAAGGGTGTGTCTGATCTTCCTGCTCATGTTTTGCAAGCCCACTTGTTCTATTGTCCAGTATATACCAAGTCCATTGCGTTGGTAGTAGTTCATCTCACATTCACCTCGTGTGTTTGTTCTCGATATGTATTCATTCAACAACACGAGCTGGGAATCTTTATTTACTTTCTTGCCATCTATGAAACGGCTACCAAACTTAAACTTGTCTGGGTTTGAGAGAATGTATTCCATTTTTGGTTTATAACTCACGCAGTGTAATGTTGCGTTCATTTTCAGAGTTAAATTTACGAGCATTGTAGATTTCCTTATCTATGGTGGATCTCCAAATGTTTCTCTGGTTATCCTCAGATCTGCAGTATGTCAAGACACCGAAGTGTTTTAGCATCGGGAGCTACATCAGCACAGTACAAGGGTTCTGGTACTACACGATACACCACTTTCCTAATCAGATAACTTACTCAAATCAGTGTTTGCCAGAAAAACAAAGCATACTTTCACCGTGACGTCACGCGTATGAAAATAGGTATGTCCGGAAATTAGTAGGAAAATGATTTATCGGGAGATTGGAAGTCACAAGTAAACGGTTGTCAAACAGACAACAAGATACCCAAAGAATATCAACACCCATGTAAGAAGAAACTAACGCAATACGTCATGATAAACATACGACACATTTTCAATAAATGAAAAACATGAACGCATGGTTTTATAGGCTGTTCTAAATCATGCATTACGCCCGTGTTTTAGCGAACATGTGAGTTGAACATATGCCACACTAATTGACAACGGTTGATCAATGTCAATTTAACCCTTACACTGTTGAATTAAATGTTGTCATCAGCTGTGTCGGTTCTATTTTCCATTGTTCACATCAACAACATGGTTTGGTAGAACTTTAGAATCATTTCCATTGCTGTCAAATCGTGTTTTGTTGGAAATAAAACGGGTTGCTGAACACAAGACGATGCCGTTTACGAAAATTGGATATCTTAATTAATAAAGCCATAAATGCCGTGCTCCGATTGAAAATTGAAAATGTTCCGTGCTGAAAAGAAAATTGGCATGCCAATAGAATTTGGATCTCAGAACAATATGGCGTTTACAGAAAGTCGCTACCACAAATAGTAAAGTTTGCAAACTGAATCACGATTTACTATTTGAGATAGCGACTCAGTAAACGCCATGTTGTTCGGAGGTCCAAATTCCATCGGCATGCACATTTTCAGCCGGATCGGACGGCGTTGAAAATTTGGCAACTTTCCGAGTCCGGTTCGGCTGAAACTTTGCACACGCATCGATCTTGTCGCCTTGAACCAGAAGCCGTTTACAGAAATGTGATATCTCAATTAGTAATGCTGTTATCGCCGTGGAAATTTTGAAACTTTCGACGTCATTTACGGCGTCGTTAATTAAGATATTGATTTTTTGAACGGCATGGTGTTTAGAGAGCGAAATACCAATGTACCGTGCCAATTTTCAACTTTGCACACGGATATGTATTGTCTCACTAAACCAGAATCCGTTTACAGAAGTTCATATCTCAATTAGTAAAGCTGTAAGCTTGCCGTACAAATTAAAGTTTGAAACATTCGACGTCATTTACATTTTTCGTGAACGGCATCATGTTTAGCTACACAAATCCAATCGGAATGCCAATGTTCAGACAATTGGAGCACGGCATTTACGGCTTTAATAATTAAGAGTGTTATATGTTGGCTTTTTATGGAGTCCTAGTGGAAATATCAAACATGTGTAGGGGAAGCAACTCCTGTCCATGCTCAAAATATTATTGGCTGCAGTTGTTTCCCTTACACAGACTATTTGACCTCAGTACACAGATAGACTGCTTCCGGGTCGGCACCCTCAAACAATAGTCCGGAGAAAAATGCATATGTTTGTGTTGCAGGTGCTTTGAGGCAGGTTCGGGTGCACTGATGTGGTTTATTAATGCATGTGGAGACAGTGTTTACACAGGGGCTCTAGTACACAGCCAAGATCTGCAGTTTGGAATGGATTATTTTGTGTGGCAGGACACATGTAAATGAAGTGTGATGCGGCTCTGCGTCTGGCCTAAACACACAGATAGAACTGTATATTAAACATATAGCGTTTAGGGGTCATTTCACTCACCGCCTGTAAAAGCATAAACATTGGAATCACACATTGAGTTACAATGTCTTTGACGACTGGATCATGCCGTCTTCTCACCAACTTGTCAACACCCGGTGACCATTTCGTTTTTCTGACAGGAAAGGAAACATGACAGCGGGGTCAAAAATCATCACGTCACAACAGACGCAGCCGCATCACACTTCATTTACATGTGTCCTGCCACACAAAATAATCCATTCCAAACTGCAGATATTGGCTGTGTACTAGAGCCCCTGTGTAAACACTGTCTCCACTGCATTAATAAACCACATCAGTGCACCCGAACCTGCCTCAAAGCACTGCAACACAAACATATGTATTTTTCTCCGGACTATTTTTTGAGGGTACCGACCCGGAAGCAGTCTATCTGTGTACTGAGGTCTGTCAGAATGGGGCAAATGTGAAAAAAAATAAATATAAGCTCAGACATATCAAGTAGCCAGTTTGCAATGAGAACCAAGTGGCTTTATGAAATCTGCCACTCTGCGACTAAATGTGCACACACGAATCAAATGATGTAAATCCCGCATTCTCATGTTCCGAGGGCACGGCCGAGCAATGCTACGTCTGTTCGTAAAAAAATCCATATCTCATGCAGTTTTTGACATTTTGTAATGAAATAAAAAGGACTGGACAGGCATTTGATGGTACTATTGTGCTGATGTGAAATAATATTAATACAGGCCTTTAAAAACAATGGACAATTTCCGAAAATTAAATAAATTATTAAATTTTAAATTAAAATTTTAGAATGTCGGAACCAAATGCGAGCACTTTTTTTCAGATATATTTTCCATATGATGCCAATATTGAACTAACAAGTACCAAATGTTACATGTGTCACATATTCAATCATCTAGGACAGCAGAGAATGAAGCTATGGCGATGTAAAACAACACTATGGATATTCATGTTATGATTTTTCGTGCATTGTCGGGTCACCAGTGACGAGTCACATTGTCTGCATGCACGACCAACACTAGCTATGTGCCAATCTGCCTCATGTACCGAGTGTTAACCCTAAATAGGTAAAAAAAAAAAAAATTCTAATATGGCGTACATGTAATTTTTTTATACTTTCTATGCTGCTTTAACTGGGTGTTCGGCATGTTTGTCCGCAGATATACCACCAAGACTAGACTCAAACCCACAACATTAGCAGTGGTGTGGCAACACAGGCAAATGCATTTGCTAATCTGACCTGTGTGGCATGCAGATATTGCATGTGTATTGCAGACTACAAACACAGCTTGCCCATGCAGCAGGGGAGATAACCACTGCAGGTGAAGTGTATTACTATTGCAGGAGTTGATGTTTCAGAGACCAATTTGCTGCACAGGTGTGCAGTCTGATCTGGGTCTACACTATTGGGTACAAACAACATTCTGGCACTTGATATTTCTGCATAGCAAACATTGTAGACCCTGCTGACGATTTGACCAAGGTAGATACCTGCATGATAACCTGGATGATAGATGCGACTGTATCTTGCTACGCCGACGACCACTCCAAATGTGCTCCGGACTCCGTCGTTTGCGCTGGCGATGAAAACCGACAACTGGCGGGCGGGCACGTTCGAAGTTCCTGGGCCCAAATCAGCTGCCACCACTGCAAATGAATGAAAGCGACAGTCAGCTGATGAGAGATATACTTAAAATGAGGCTGAGCGATCAGGCATTCAACATGACACGATACGGCTTATACAACGTAGAAGAATGAAGCATTCGACCGATCATGTGGAGTAAACCTGCCGAAAAATGTAAACTATTCGCGGAATTTCACAGCGAGGGTATCATGAACAATACTGAACTATAACTGTGGCATTGCAGACTCTATACGACAAAAGCGGAGTCGCATATCGGGAGGGCGCTCGACTTCTCTGCACGTGTAAACACTGCATTGAACCGTCTGAACACCGAGTACAACTTTCACAGAGACTATAGTAAGCGGCCAGAAGTTATTCGAAGGCGTCATCTGAAAAGAGGCTACGTGAAGAAGGCACATTTCCAGTACAAGCAAGATGGGAGGATCTCGGACTACAGGAAATGACAACTAGACAATGTGGATCACAGCTACTCTAAAGGACAGAAGTTGCCACAGGACGAGGATGAGATGCCGTCAACATCAGGAGATGCATAGGGGATCCCATGACTGCGAGACGGGGTATTCCTTGCTGCATGGCTGACAGTATTATCTGCCTTGTAATTAGTACTGACATGGAGACACTGTCAGTTAGGTAGCGGGTTATTTGTTTGCGAGGTAGTGGCTGTGTGGTTTTAACAAACATCGCCAGTCATTATCAGCAGACGATTACCCATACCCAAATGCTGCAAATGGGATCCACAAACTGAATATAACATTGAATGTCAGTAACAAGGAGGGCATTATGGAATTTGCAACCGGCCAGTGTAGATCCAGATGAGCTTGCACTATTTCACCGAGTGATATATATGAAGTGCGTGTTTCGACGACCAGAGTAGATTAACCAAAACTCTTTTGCTGGGTCTGCACTGGTGCAAACTCAATAAGGTACCTTTTCTACAATTGCATGTACATGATCACTGCATGCTGTCTGTTTTTGCATGCCGGTTACACATGAAAGCAATGGAAACATGTTGATTACTTATCTACTTACTACAACATCAAATTTACCAGGCAGTCCGGATAGGCGCCATGGCCGACACAACAGCCATTCTGGAAACACAATTTTTCTGCTATTATTTGTGGCCCGAGTCTCAAGGCTGAGATGTTCTACATTAATACAAAGTTTATTACCACAATCTACAGTTGCAGCCACATGGATCCGACCCTGTGCAGCCATTATTACCACTCTGTGGACATTTTTATTATGCCACACGCCCGTCTCGGGGTCACGGTATGAAATACACCATAGCGACCCTTCTTCCATAATGGGCCTGTCCATAGCTGGCAGGTACCATTTTCGGCTACTACACTGTTCACAGCAATTTTTTCATTCTCTCCTAAACAAAAGGCATCCATCTTGATGATGTAAGTGGAAATGTACATGCCCAGCTGTCAATCGGTGTTCTAGAACAACATTGAAACATTGCAATTTCTGCAAAAAAAGAAAAAAATGCCACAATCCTGCAATAAAATGCATTTAAAATGATGAAAACAGAAACAAATACTGTTAATTACACTGGCCTCTAACTTCGTAGGCCCTACAGACTAACTGCTGAAATTTTATTTCATCTGGCTGCAGAACTTTTTGTCAATGTTGATTTTGCTGTCAAACATGGCTGCTCTGACAGGCCTAAACACACAGATAGAACTGTATATTAAACATATAGCGTTTAGGGGTCATTTCACTCACCGCCTGTAAAAGCATAAACATTGGAATCACACATTGAGTTACAATGTCTTTGACGACTGGATCATGCCGTCTTCTCACAAACTTGTCAACACCGGTGACCATTTCGTTTTTCTGACAGGAAAGGAAACATGACAGCGGGGTCAAAAATCATCACGTCACAACAGACGCAGAGCCGCATCACACTTCATTTACATGTGTCCTGCCACACAAAATAATCCATTCCAAACTGCAGATATTGGCTGTGTACTAGAGCCCCTGTGTAAACACTGTCTCCACATGCATTAATAAACCACATCAGTGCACCCGAACCTGCCTCAAAGCACCTGCAACACAAACATATGTATTTTTCTCCGGACTATTTTTTGAGGGTACCGACCCGGAAGCAGTCTATCTGTGTACTGAGGTCGTCTGTTGTGACGTGATGATTTTTGACCCCGCTGTCATGTTTCCTTTCCTGTCAGAAAAAACGAAATGGTCACCGGGTGTTGACAAGTTGGTGAGAAGACGGCATGATACAGTCGTCAAAGACATTGTAACTCAATGTGTGATTCCAATGTTTATGCTTTTACAGGCGGTGAGTGAAATGACCCCTAAACGCTATATGTTTAATATACAGTTCTATCTGTGTGTTTAGGCCTGTCAGAGCAGCCCTGTTTGACAGCAAAATCAACATTGACAAAAAAGTTCTGCAGCCAGATGAAATAAAATTTCAGCAGTTAGTCTGTAGGGCCTACGAAGTTAGAGGCCAGTGTAATTAACAGTATTTGTTTCTGTTTTCATCATTTTAAATGCATTTTATTGCAGGATTGTGGCATTTTTTTCTTTTTTGCAGAAATTGCAATGTTTCAATGTTGTTCTAGAACACTGATTGACAGCTGGGCATGTACATTTCCAGTTACATCATCAAGATGGATGCCTTTTGTTTAGGAGTGAATGAAAAAATTGCTGTGAACAGTGTAGTAGCCGAAAATGGTACCTGCCAGCTATGGACAGGCCCATTATGGAAGAAGGGAACGCTATGGTGTATTTTCATACCGTGACCCCGAGACGGGCGTGTGGCATAATAAAATGTCCACAGAGTGGTAATAATGGCTGCACAGGGTCGGATCCATGTGACTGCAACTGTAGATTGTGGTAATAACTTTGTATTAATGTAGAACATCTCAGCCTTGAGACTCGGGCCACAAATAATAGCAGAAAATTGTGTTTCCAGAATGGCTGTTGTGTCGGCCATGGCGCCTATCCGGACTGCCTGGTAAATTTGATGTTGTAGTAAGTAGATAAGTAATCAACATGTTTCCATTGCTTTCATGTGTAACCGGCATGCAAAAACAGACAGCATGCAGTGATCATGTACATGCAATTGTAGAAAAGGTACCTTATTGAGTTTGCAACCAGTGCAGACCCAGCAAAAAGTTTTGGTTAATCTACTCTGGTCGTCGAAACACGCAATTCATATATATCACTCGGTGAAGTAGTGCAAGCTCATCTGGATTCACACTGGCCGGTTGCAAATTCCATAATGCCCTCCTTGTTACTGACATTCAATGTTATATTCAGTTTGTGGATCCCATTTGCAGCATTTGGGTATGGGTAATCGTCTGCTGATAATGACTGGCGATGTTTGTTAAAACCACACAGCCACTACCTCGCAAACAAATAACCCGCTACCTAACTGACAGTGTCTCCATGTCAGTACTAATTACAAGGCAGATAATACTGTCAGCCATGCAGCTAGGAATACCCCGTCTCGCAGTCATGGGATCCCCTATGCATCTCCTGATGTTGACGGCATCTCATCCTCGTCCTGTGGCAACTTCTGTCCTTTAGAGTAGCTGTGATCCACATTGTCTAGTTGTCATTTCCTGTAGTCCGAGATCCTCCCATCTTGCTTGTACTGGAAATGTGCCTTCTTCACGTAGCCTCTTTTCAGATGACGCCTTCGAATAACTTCTGGCCGCTTACTATAGTCTCTGTGAAAGTTGTACTCGGTGTTAGACGGTTCAATGCAGTGTTTGCACGTGCAGAGAAGTCGAGCGCCCTCCCGATATGCGACTCCGCTTTCGTCGTATAGAGTCTGCAATGCCACAGTTATATTTCAGTGTTGTTCATGATACCCTCGCTGTGAAATTCCGCGAAAAGTTTACATTTTTCGGCAGGTTTACTCCACATGATCGGTCGAATGCTTCATTCTTCTACGTTGTATAAGCCGTATCGTGTCATGTTGAATGCCTGATCGCTCAGCCTCATTTTAAGTATATCTCTCATCAGCTGACTGTCGCTTTCATTCATTTGCAGTGGTGGCAGCTGATTTGGGCCCAGGAACTTCGAACGTGCCCGCCCGCCAGTTGTCGGTTTCATCGCCAGCGCAAACGACGGAGTCCGGAGCAAATTTGGAGTGGTCGTCGGCGTAGCAAGATACAGTCGCATCTATCATCCGGGTTATCATGCAGGTATCTACCTTGGTCAAATCGTCAGCAGGGTCTACAATGTTTGCTATGCAGAAATATCAAGTGCCAGAATGTTGTTTGTAACCAATAGTGTAGACCCAGATCGACTGCACACCTGTGCAGCAAATTGGTCTCTGAAACATCAACTCCTGCAATAGTAATACACTTCACCTGCAGTGGTTATCTCCCCTGCTGCATGGGCAAGCTGTGTTTGTAGTCTGCAATACACATGCAATAGCCTATATCTGAAGGCATGTCTTGCTGCATGCCACACAGGTCAGATTAGCAAATGCATTTGCCTGTGTTGCCACACCACTGCTAATGTTGTGGGTTTGAGTCTAGTCTTGGTGGTATATCTGCGGACAAACATGCCGAACACCCAGTTAAAGCAGCATAGAAAGTATAAATAAATTACATGTACGCCATATTAGAATTTTTTTTTTTTACCTATTTAGGGTTAACACTAGGTACATGAGGCAGATTGGCACATAGCTAGTGTTGGTCGTGCATGCAGACAATGTGACTCGTGACTGGTGACCCGACAATGCACGAAAAATCATAACATGAATATCCATAGTGTTGTTTTACATCGCCATAGCTTCATTCTCTGCTGTCCTAGATGATTGAATATGTGACATGTAACATTTGGTACTTGTTAGTTCAATATTGGCACCATATGGAAAATATATCTGAAAAAAAAGTGCTCGCATTTGGTTCCGACATTCAAAATTTTAATTTAAAATTTAATAATTTATTTAATTTTCGGAAATTTTTTTCATTGTTTTTAAAGGCCTGTATTAATATTTCACATTCTGCACAATAGTACCATCAAATGCCTGTCCAGTCCTTTTTATTTCATTACAAAATGTCAAAAACTGCATGAGATATGGATTTTTTACGAACAGACGTAGCATTGCCTCGGCCGTGCCTCGGAACATGAGATGCGGGATATTTATCTGTGATTCGTGTGTGCACATTTTAGTCGCAGAGTGGCAGATTTCATAAAAGCCACTTGGTTCTCATTGCAAACTGACATACTGATATGTCTGAGCTTATATTTATTTTTTTTCTTCACATTTGCCCCATTCTGACAGACCTCAGTACACAGATAGACTGCTTCCGGGTCGTTACCCTCAAAAAATAGTCCGGAGAAAAATGCATATGTTTGTGTTGCAGGTGCTTTGAGGCAGGTTCGGGTGCACTGATGTGGTTTATTAATGCAAGTGGAGACAGTGTTTACACAGGGGCTCTAGTACACAGCCAAGATCTGCAGTTTGGAATGGATTATTTTGTGTGGCAGGACACATGTAACTGAAGTGTGATGCGGCTCTGCGTCTGTTGTGACGTGATGATTTTTGACGCTGTCTGTTTCCTTTCCTGTCAGAAAAACGAAATGGTCACCGGGTGTTGACAAGTTGGTGAGAAGACGGCATGATACAGTCGTCAAAGACATTGTAACTCAATGTGTGATTCCAATGTTTATGCTTTTACAGGCGGTGAGTGAAATGACCCCTAAACGCGCTATATGTTTAATATACAGTTCTATCTGTGTGTTTAGGCCTGTCAGAGCAGCCCTGTTTGACATCAAAATCAAACATTGACAAAAAAGTTCTGCAGCCAGATGAAATAAAATTTAACAGCAGTTAGTCTGTAGGGCCTACGAAGTTAGAGGCCAGTGTAATTAACAGTATTTGTTTCTGTTTTCATCATTTTAAATGCATTTTATTGCAGGATTGTGGCATTTTTTTCTTTTTTGCAGAAATTGCAATGTTTCAATGTTGTTCTAGAACACTGATTGACAGCTGGGCATGTACATTTCCAGTTACATCATCAGATGGATGCCTTTTGTTTAGGATGTGAATGAAAAAATTGCTGTGAACAGTGTAGTAGCCGAAAATGGTACCTGCCAGCTATGGACAGGCCCATTATGGAAGAAGGGTCGCTATGGTGTATTTTCATACCGTGACCCCGAGACGGGCGTGTGGCATAATAAAAATGTCCACAGAGTGGTAATAATGGCTGCACAGGGTCGGATCATGTGGCTGCAACTGTAGATTGTGGTAATAAACTTTGTATTTAATGTAGAACATCTCAGCCTTGAGACTCGGGCCACAAATAATAGCATAAAATTGTGTTTCCAGAATGGCTGTTGTGTCGGCCATGGCGCCTATCCGGACTGCCTGGTAAATTTGATGTTGTAGTAAGTAGATAAGTAATCAACATGTTTCCATTGCTTTCATGTGTAACCGGCATGCAAAAACAGACAGCATGCAGTGATCATGTACATGCAATTGTAGAAAAGGTACCTTATTGAGTTTGCAACCAGTGCAGACCCAGCAAAAGTTTTGGTTAATCTACTCTGGTCGTCGAAACACGCAATTCATATATATCACTCGGTGAAGTAGTGCAAGCTCATCTGGATCTACACTGGCCGGTTGCAAATTCCATAATGCCCTCCTTGTTACTGACATTCAATGTTATATTCAGTTTGTGGATCCCATTTGCAGCATTTGGGTATGGGTAATCGTCTGCTGATAATGACTGGCGATGTTTGTTAAAACCACACAGCCACTACCTCGCAAACAAATAACCCGCTACCTAACTGACAGTGTCTCCATGTCAGTACTAATTACAAGGCAGATAATACTGTCAGCCATGCAGCAAGGAATACCCCGTCTCGCAGTCATGGGATCCCCTATGCATCTCCTGATGTTGACGGCATCTCATCCTCGTCCTGTGGCAACTTCTGTCCTTTAGAGTAGCTGTGATCCACATTGTCTAGTTGTCATTTCCTGTAGTCCGAGATTCTCCCATCTTGCTTGTACTGGAAATGTGCCTTCTTCACGTAGCCTCTTTTCAGATGACGCCTTCGAATAACTTCTGGCCGCTTACTATAGTCTCTGTGAAAGTTGTACTCGGTGTTCAGACGGTTCAATGCAGTGTTTGCACGTGCAGAGAAGTCGAGCGCCCTCCCGATATGCGACTCCGCTTTTGTCGTATAGAGTCTGCAATGCCACAGTTATATTTCAGTATTGTTCATGATACCCTCGCTGTGAAATTCCGCGAATAGTTTACATTTTTCGGCAGGTTTACTCCACATGATCGGTCGAATGCTTCATTCTTCTACGTTGTATAAGCCGTATCGTGTCATGTTGAATGCCTGATTGCTCAGCCTCATTTTAAGTATATCTCTCATCAGCTGACTGTCGCTTTCATTCATTTGCAGTGGTGGCAGCTGATTTGGGCCCAGGAACTTCGAACGTGCCCGCCCGCCAGTTGTCGGTTTCATCGCCAGCGCAAACGACGGAGTCCGGAGCACATTTGGAGTTGTCGTCGGCGTAGCAAGATACAGTCGCATCTATCATCCGGGTTACCATGCAGGTATCTACCTTGGTCAAATCGTCAGCAGGGTCTACAATGTTTGCTATGCAGAAATATCAAGTGCCAGAATGTTGTTTGTAACCAATAGTGTAGACCAGATCAGACTGCACACCTGTGCAGCAAATTGGTCTCTGAAACATCAACTCCTGCAATAGTAATACACTTCACCTGCAGTGGTTATCTCCCCTGCTGCATGGGCAAGCTGTGTTTGTAGTCTGCAATACACATGCAATAGCCTATATCTGAAGGCATGTCTTGCTGCATGCCACACAGGTCAGATTAGCAAATGCATTTGCCTGTGTTGCCACACCACTGCTAATGTTGTGGGTTTGAGTCTAGTCTTGGTGGTATATCTGCGGACAAACATGCCGAACACCCAGTTAAAGCAGCATAGAAAGTATAAATAAATTACATGTACGCATATTAGAATTTTTTTTTTTTTTTTTTTTTTTACCTATTTAGGGTTAACACTAGGTACATGAGGCAGATTTGCACATAGCTAGTGTTGGTCGTGCATGCAGACAATGTGACTCGTGACTGGTGACCGGAAAATGCACGAAAAATCATAACATGAATATCCATAGTGTTGTTTTACATCGCCATAGCTTCATTCTCTGCTGTCCTAGATGATTGAATATGTGACACATGTAACATTTGGTACTTGTTAGTTCAATATTGGCACCATATGGAAAATATATCTGAAAAAAAGTGCTCGCATTTGGTTCCGACATTCAAAATTTTAATTTAAAATTTAATACTTTATTTAATTTTCGGAAATTTTCCATTGTTTTTAAAGGCCTGTATTAATATTTCACATTCTGCACAATAGTACCATCAAATGCCTGTCCAGTCCTTTTTATTTCATTACAAAATGTCAAAAACTGCATGAGATATGGATTTTTTACGAACAGACGTAGCATTGCCTCGGCCGTGCCCTCGGAACATGAGAATGCGGGATTTACATCATTTGATTCGTGTGTGCACATTTTAGTCGCAGAGTGGCAGATTTCATAAAAGCCACTTGGTTCTCATTGCAAACTGGCTACTTGATATGTCTGAGCTTATTTTTTTTTTTTTTTCACATTTGCCCCATTCTGACAGTCAGACCTCAGTACACAGATAGACTGCTTCCGGGTCGGTACCCTCAAAAAATAGTCCGGAGAAAAATGCATATGTTTGTGTTGCAGGTGCTTTGAGGCAGGTTCGGGTGCACTGATGTGGTTTATTAATGCATGTGGAGACAGTGTTTACACAGGGGCTCTAGTACACAGCCAAGATCTGCAGTTTGGAATGGATTATTTTGTGTGGCAGGACACATGTAACTGAAGTGTGATGCGGCTCTGCGTCTGTTGTGACGTGATGATTTTTGACCCCGCTGTCATGTTTCCTTTCCTGTCAGAAAAAACGAAATGGTCACCGGGTGTTGACAAGTTGGTGAGAAGACGGCATGATACAGTCGTCAAAGACATTGTAACTCAATGTGTGATTCCAATGTTTATGCTTTTACAGGCGGTGAGTGAAATGACCCCTAAACGCTATATGTTTAATATTCGTTCTATCTGTGTGTTTAGGCCTGTCAGAACAGCCTGTTTGACAGCAAAATCAACATTGACAAAAAAGTTCTGCAGCCAGATGAAATAAAATTTCAGCAGTTAGTCTGTAGGGCCTACGAAGTTAGAGGCCAGTGTAATTAACAGTATTTGTTTCTGTTTTCATCATTTTAAATGCATTTTATTGCAGGATTGTGGCATTTTTTCTTGTTTGCAGAAATTGCAATGTTTCAATGTTGTTCTAGAACACTGATTGACAGCTGGGCATGTACATTTCCAGTTACATCATCAAGATGGATGCCTTTTGTTTAGGAGTGAATGAAAAAATTGCTGTGAACAGTGTAGTAGCCGAAAATGGTACCTGCCAGCTATGGTCAGGCCCATTATGGAAGAAGGGTCGCTATGGTGTATTTTCATACCGTGACCCCGAGACGGGTGTGTGGCATAATAAAAATGTCCACAGAGTGGTAATAATGGCTGCACAGGGTCAGATCCATGTGGCTGCAACTGTAGATTGTGGTAATAAACTTTGTATTAATGTAGAACATCTCAGCTTGAGACTCGGGCCACAAATAATAGCAGAAAATTGTGTTTCCAGAATGGCTGTTGTGTCGGCCATGGCGCCTATTCAGACTGCCTGGTAAATTTGATGTTGTAGTAAGTAGATAAGTAATCAACATGTTTCCATTGCTTTCATGTGTAACCGGCATGCACAAACAGACAGCATGCAGTGATCATGTACATGCAATTGTAGAAAAGGTACCTTATTGAGTTTGCAACCAGTGCAGACCCAGCAAAAGTTTTGGTTAATCTACTCTGGTCGTCGAAACACGCAATTCATATATATCACTCGGTGAAGTAGTGCAAGCTCATCTGGATCTACACTGGCCGGTTGCAAATTCCATAATGCCCTCCTTGTTACTGACATTCAATGTTATATTCAGTTTGTGGATCCCATTTGCAGCATTTGGGTATGGGTAATCGTCTGCTGATAATGACTGGCGATGTTTGTTAAAACCACACAGCCACTACCTCGCAAACAAATAACCCGCTACCTAACTGACAGTGTCTCCATGTCAGTACTAATTACAAGGCAGATAATACTGTCAGCCATGCAGCAAGGAATACCCCGTCTCGCAGTCATGGGATCCCCTATGCATCTCCTGATGTTGACGGCATCTCATCCTCGTCCTGTGGCAACTTCTGTCCTTTAGAGTAGCTGTGATCCACATTGTCTAGTTGTCATTTCCTGTAGTCCGAGATCCTCCCATCTTGCTTGTACTGGAAATGTGCCTTCTTCACGTAGCCTCTTTTCAGATGACGCCTTCGAATAACTTCTGGCTGCTTACTATAGTCTCTGTGAAAGTTGTACTCGGTGTTCAGACGGTTCAATGCAGTGTTTGCACGTGCAGAGAAGTCGAGCGCCCTCCCGATATGCGACTCCGCTTTTGTCGTATAGAGTCTGCAATGCCACAGTTATATTTCAGTATTGTTCATGATACCCTCGCTGTGAAATTCCGCGAATAGTTTACATTTTTCGGCAGGTTTACTCCACATGATCGGTCGAATGCTTCATTCTTCTACATTGTATAAGCGTATCGTGTCATGTTGAATGCCTGATCGCTCAGCCTCATTTTAAGTATATCTCTCATCAGCTGACTGTCGCTTTCATTCATTTGCAGTGGTGGCAGCTGATTTGGGCCCAGGAACTTCGAACGTGCCCGCCCGCCAGTTGTCGGTTTCATCGCCAGCGCAAACGACGGAGTCCGGAGCACATTTGGAGTGGTCGTCGGCGTAGCAAGATACAGTCGCATCTATCATCCGGGTTATCATGCAGGTATCTACCTTGGTCAAATCGTCAGCAGGGTCTACATGTTTGCTATGCAGAAATATCAAGTGCCAGAATGTTGTTTGTAACCAATAGTGTTAGACCAGATCAGACTGCACACCTGTGCAGCAAATTGGTCTCTGAAACATCAACTCCTGCAATAGTAATACACTTCACCTGCAGTGGTTATCTCCCCTGCTGCATGGGCAAGCTGTGTTTGTAGTCTGCAATACACATGCAATAGCCTATATCTGAAGGCATGTTAAGCTGCATGCCACACAGGTCAGATTAGCAAATGCATTTGCCTGTGTTGCCACACCACTGCTAATGTTGTGGGTTTGAGTCTAGTCTTGGTGGTATATCTGCGGACAAACATGCCGAACACCCAGTTAAAGCAGCATAGAAAGTATAAATAAATTACATGTACGCCATATTAGAATTTTTTTTGTTTACCTATTTAGGGTGAATTTAACACTAGGTACATGAGGCAGATTGGCACATAGCTAGTGTTGGTCGTGCATGCAGACAATGTGACTCGTGACTGGTGACCCGACAATGCACGAAAAATCATAACATGAATATCCATAGTGTTGTTTTACATCGCCATAGCTTCATTCTCTGCTGTCCTAGATGATTGAATATGTGACACATGTAACATTTGGTACTTGTTAGTTCAATATTGGCACCATATGGAAAATATCTGAAAAAAAGTGCTCGCATTTGGTTCCGACATTCAAAATTTTCAATTTAATTTAATTTAATACTTTATTTAATTTTCGGAAATTTTCCATTGTTTTTAAAGCCTGTATTAATATTTCACATTCTGCACAATAGTACCATCAAATGCCTGTCCAGTCCTTTTTATTTCATTACAAAATGTCAAAAACTGCATGAGATATGGATTTTTTACGAACAGACGTAGCATTGCCTCGGCCGTGCCCTCGGAACATGAGAATGCGGGATTTACATCATGTGATTCGTGTGTGCACATTTTAGTCGCAGAGTGGCAGATTTCATAAAAGCCCACTTGGTTCTCATTGCAAACTGGCTACTTGATATGTCTGAGCTTATTTTTTTTTTTTTTTTCACATTTGCCCCATTCTGACAGTCAGACCTCAGTACACAGATAGACTGCTTCCGGGTCGGTACCCTCAAAAAATAGTCCGGAGAAAAATGCATATGTTTGTGTTGCAGGTGCTTTGAGGCAGGTTCGGGTGCACTGATGTGGTTTATTAATGCATGTGGAGACAGTGTTTACACAGGGGCTCTAGTACACAGCCAAGATCTGCAGTTTGGAATGGATTATTTTGTGTGGCAGGACACATGTAACTGAAGTGTGATGCGGCTCTGCGTCTGTTGTGACGTGATGATTTTTGACCCCGCTGTCATGTTTCCTTTCCTGTCAGAAAAACGAAATTGTCACCGGGTGTTGACAAGTTGGTGAGAAGACCGCATGATACAGTCGTCAAAGACATTGTAACTCAATGTGTGATTCCAATGTTATGCTTTTACAGGCGGTGAGTGAAATGACCCCTAACGCTATATGTTTAATATACAGTTCTATCTGTGTGTTTAGGCCATTTAGCTAACCTGAGTTATCTCCCACTCTGACTGGGTCCCAGCTCTTTGATACCTGCTTGGCAGATACATGGTGATGCTGGGATGCAGTCAGGGGAGGTAACTAGGGAGCGACATCATGGAAAGTGGGCAGTGACCAGTTAATTTAAAATTATCCATTTCACGGCCTCGGGCAGTATGTATTTAATGCAATATTCCAAATAAGTGGACAGACAGCAATATGCATTCGACATTTGTGAACACGACACACATGGAAAGGGGGCAGTGACCAGTTAATTTAAAATTATCCATTTCACGGCCTCGGGCAGTACGTATTTAATGCAATATTCCAAATAAGTGGGCAGACAGCAATATGCATTCGACATTTGTGAACATGAACACAAATATTCTGCTCTATTAGTGCTCCTTACCTATGCAGGAATGTGAAATATCTCGATGCAGCCTCTTTAAAATTATCCAATTCTCAGGTGAAATATTCACTTTAAAACCATGCCGTGCCACGTCACTTACAGAACTACAGATTGAACGTTGCATGTTTACTCAATCATCATCCAGAAGCAAATGTACTATCATGGTGCAAACCAGTTCCAATCCATGAGTTTTCTCTGAAATAAATTATTGTTTGAAACTCCCAGAAAAATCTGTTGTTTTGATTATTTCTTGTCACAACATGCCCTCAATTCGTATTTGCCCGTTTCTGATCAATGGGACAGGTCAGATGGCCCTGGAATGAGCATTCATCAATTAATGCGATGTAAAAGGTGAATAAAATTTAACAAAATCAAGTACAACATAATAATTAAACAATTTTAATCAGCAGAAAGTGTAATATTTATACATTTCACATGTGCCGGTGCCATTATACGAAACTGGCGGCTAACTGGTCACTGCTACGAAGCTGTTCGCAACACGTGGTGACATTTAGAAAAGTTGAATAAAGAAGATTTAATCGTTCGAACTCGTGAAATATATATTCCCCTCAGGCAGTAAGTTATACGGCATTCATCTAAAAAAATCATGGGTTGTTGACAGCAATGAAATGATTCTTAAGTTCTACCAAACCATGTTTTTGATGTGAATAATGGAAAATGGAACGCAAATAGCAGACAACAAAAATTAATTCAGCAGTGTCAGGGTTAAATGGACATTCTAATGCACCGAAAATAGAAAGCACGCATCTGATTGGTCAATTGAAATCAGAGCCTATAAAATATGAAAAATCACAGCATATAAGATCTCCGTTTTACCAGTCTGTGTTTTACAACTTGACAGATTTATGTAACCCTACACGCTTTTGTGAACAATGGTGAGCGGCGGCGCTTGCAATTATTTCCAAATTAATTTTGGTACATTTTCGGTTATCCATTCTGCCATATTGACCTGTACAACCCAAAGCGGAAAAAAAAATCTAACAACCACTGACACACGTGACTTCAGTGTGGTGGCCCTTCAACAAATTCCCAAACATATTACCCCACCCGCCCAAAATACAGAAGAATTTAATAAAGTGCTCAAATTCAAACTCAATATGCCAGTACCAGCCTATACATTTACGAATTCCAATGTGCACATACATCACTATACATAATAAACTGTATTGCAGATGGGTAATCACCTGAATTAGGCGTAAATCCAGGGAAATGTCGTTGACATTTCCTTTGTAAAAATCACATGAACCCAATTTAGAAATGTTGGCATTTCTTTAAATGAATAAAAGCAAATAACTGTTGCAACTACACATATAAAAACAATACAATTGTTAGAATAAACATTACAGTTGAATAAATGTATAGATGTCTTAGAAAAAGTCCCGTTAATCTCTATTTGAAATGGAAACATTCTTCGGCGGAGTTACATTTCATTAAATTCATTTGGTGTGAGGCGGCGGTTATCGATGACGACAACAACCTGCTAACGCGTTGCCGTAAAACTGATTCACAGACCATAAAACCTCCCACATACCGCTCCAAATCGAAAAACAAAGCATGGTTATCCCCTAATTGGTAAACCATTATCACTTAGCGTAGCATATGTTCAACTCAAATGTTTTCATTTATGCAGTAATGTATGATTTAAAACACGCTGTGTTAATACTGGTTTGCAGTGGAAAAGAATGCAAAACATGTTTGGTAAACACAAATATGAAATGCGAGAGTGTATATCGAGTTACAGAGAGAAGTATGTGCTCCCCGTTGTTCCAAGCTGCATCTATAAACAATACAATACCCGTGCCTGTATTCCTTCTCAATACTAATTTTGATATTTCTGTTTAAGTCTTATGTAGTCGAGGGGGTTAGAGTGACGGACTTCAATGCCGTAGTTAATGAATTCGAATATTAGCTTTTCATAAATATATATACATATAATTCATTTGCTTATATTTTATTATATATTTATTTTTGATATGTGCATGTAATATTCTTAAAATATTGGAGCCATTTTGAATCTCTCTTTAACATATAACATAACTGGAACGATGGATAACAGGGGGCCGTTTCACTAACAAATCTTAGTTTGTTTATAAGTTAGAACTTAAGTTATAACTTATGACAAAAATTATGACCGACTTAAGTCATTGCTTATTTGGTTTTACACAACAAACTTTAACCCTTTGAACCGGAAATCCAGCTATATCGGTTTATGCAAAAAGTGCAGATCCAGATGAGCCGGCTTGTAACGAGCCGTCTCATCAGGATCTGCACTTTTTTTAAAGCAATTTTAATATTTTTTGAGAACAAAAACACCCCCTTTTCATAAATTTGACGAATCTGAAAATCATTTTGTGACCATTGGATTGGTCGGAACATTAGCATATCACAGTCCATTCCAGTTCCTTAGGGTTGAAAGGGTTAAGACGATCATAACAAATCCGTCATAAGTTACAACTTGTTTGCTTACAGCTTGTCAGGATGCATTACGGAATTTCAGGTCTAATGTAGAATATTATTCATTTTTAAAACAATAATCTCATGTAGAATATAAGTTATTTCTCGAGATTCAGACGCTTTTGGATGCCTGTGGATATATATGTATTGCCTTATACTGTAATATAAACTGTCATATGGCATGAAACAGCAACAACAGAAACATTTACAAATGTTTTTTCCCAGTTTCAATTAATGGTATGCCCGGTCAGATCATGGATGCATCTTAAACAACTACAAAATGACATATTTTATTATATACCTACCCATGAAATACATAGTTATACGATGTCAATAAAAGTAATATGTTCTCATCGATGAAATATACAACTTCCGTTGAAAATACGACTACTTCCGCTATCTATATTCATAAAATCTAAGTTCGGGAAAACAGCGCAAATAGTTTGCAAATACACATTCATTCCCGTATACATTCTCAAAAACTGCTAATTTCATCAATGGAGCGGTATATAATAAATAGAATATTCATATTTTTGCAACGAATATCGTGAAATATGGACATTTCACACCACTCGATGAACATATATGTCATATTCGTTGCAAAAATATGAATATCCTCTATATATCTATTGTGTCGTTATTTTAGGGTGTGTGAATTGTTTTGCTACATTGTTTGAACCAAGGTTTTTTTTCATATATAGACCACATGAAACAACACTGGGGTTGCTTCCATTTTGTTATATAAGTCATATGGCCGCCATCTTGAAATTCAAAATGGCCACCATTGGAATTTATATTTCGAAGTTAAAGTCATTATTTGTAGTGTTTTTGCAGCGGAAAACCCATTATTATGGACAAGAAATATTGGCAGAAGGAGTTCAATACATTTTGAGATACAAGCCATTTTGGTTTTCAAAATGGCCACCATTTCAAAATTGGAAATCCAATATTTATTTTACATTTTTGAATGACGTGGTAAGATTTTGTATGTTCCTTCTGGTTATACGCGTATTTCTTTGAACACAGTCAGCTGATATTATTTCTGACTCGTCTTGTGCTACGAGTAATCTTTATCTTCAAAATGGCCACCGAAACTAAGTGTGTTATGTACATTACCACATCAAATATTTGTTACACATTCTAGTATTTCTGTGGCTGTAGTTATGTTTTTTCAAATTATATTTTTATTGGAACGTGTACGTCTGCTTGAAAACATATCCATATACAACATATAACAAAGCTGAAGTTGGTTCCATTTTTTTAAGAGCCGCATGGCGGCCATTGAAATTAATTTATATTTAATGTCAACGTTATATGTGGTGTGTGTTACTATTATTTATTATGGATAAGAAATAGTGGCATAATTATTTCAGTATATTTTAAAATGGCGACCATATTATTTTTAAAATGACCGCCATTTAAACTTGAAAATCTAATATTTATGATACATGTTTAATGCAGTGGTGATATTTTGTATGTTTCTTCTGCTTATACTCATAATACAATGAACACAAACTGTTGAGATTATTGCTAACTAGTACTGTGGTACCAGACACCATTATCGTCAAAATGGCCGCTGGAATTAAGTGTGTCACATACTTTGCCACTTCAAGGATGTACATCTATTACGTATTGTTGTATTACGTATTTACATGTACATGTATCACGTATCACGTATTGTTGTGGCTTATCGTTATGTGTCTTCAAATGATATCTTGGTCAGCAAATAAGAAGATGAAAATATGGCAAATCATCCATTTTGTCCAATAAAGTGTATATTATGGTATTGTATATTGCATTGCAAAGGTAAATACTCATCTTCTCCATTGCTTCATGAGAAAGTGTCTGTTACAGCGATACCATCTGTAATCTGTAAGAACTGGCATTGCGTTAGCAGACTGCTACTGGTCTTAACAGTTTCCTTGGTCGCCAATGTTTAGCTCATTTATTTAAAGCTACTATGTTTTTATCATAGCGTTTCTTGCTATGTTGATGACTGGAACTGATCTTGTCACAAACCGAAACATGTATTGAAAAATACCTGCTGACAAGTGGTCAGTAAACTGGATAGAAGCCGCTGTCCCATCAATAACTGTGCTGGTGACCATTTCATGCCGGTTATGGTAGTTTCGATATTGCAGTATACCAAAATATAGGTCTGTACATTCACCTTTTGTTTTTACGAAGCTGTGTTACACAATAATTACTGTTCGCTCCGCTAACCATTAGCTACATAGATCATGTAACATTAAGAAAATCCGATTCTTTTGCAACATCAGCAAATTCCTGGTAGGCAAATTGCTGACTTCATCTGACACATGTGCACTTGGTGCATTATGCTTACTGTAACTCCATTTCAACTGTCCAATGGCCATTTTGGATTTCATGCTGTGTGACTTGTTGCTAACAGATACCAGCAATTCCTTTTCATTCCATTTGGAAATGTGTGTAGCAACAGTTTGTCATGGGTGGCCTGGTGCATAGGGTGATATCAGAGTGGGTATTTCAGTTTCTATCTTCAATTGAACAACTTCCTACCATTTAACCAGAACATACTATCTTGAGCTCGTCTAAGACATGTCTGAATGCCGACATGGCCATTACGCACTGCTTGCAACATTTTTGACTCGAGATGAGTCAGAATTATGCAATTAGATCCTTTCAGTTTATCTCTGTCATCCCATAACGCCATTTGTTTGCGTTCTGAAATTGAGTTATCCCTTTAGATTCGTTTTTCTAACATAATCAATTGTGCATCTTACTCAGTCAAGTTTTCAATTTCTTGCGACTCGTGATCACTTACATGTATGTACCTGTGAATTCATACCATTAACAAAGTTAGAATATATGTCTGTTACTGACTCGTGGGATAGCGTATCAGTAACTAGTATGTTTTTGCCCGAACCGTGTTTCATTGACAGGCCATATTGCTCCAGTAACAGTAAAATATCCTGTAATATGTGACGACATGAATAGTTCATGGATATGAGAGGCAAGTGATCTTACTCCACTTGAACAGTCAGTACATACACATAACGAAACCGTTTATGGCAAAATAACATGCCATTATTCAATTCCAATCAGAGTATATTAGTTTTCTGCGATAATCAATGATTTGGAAGCATTAGCACTTGACTTGCCTTTGTGGTACACCATAATGCAGTGTCTCTGTCAAGTCATACTATAACAATTTCAACAAGTGAAACGCAATTTGGACCACTGATCACTTTTATATTGATACAGGAGTTGTGATCTCTTAAGACCATATGGTAATCGTAAATAATGATAATCACCATACTGCCTTTTCAACGTGGCCATTTTTCTCTATAGAGTGTATACAACCTCTCCGACAGTGATTTGGCAATCAATCCGACATTTTACTCACGTCGTCTACACATACTTAACATGAGCAAATGGCGTTTTAATGCCGAAAAGTCATTTAATCACACAAATACTGCCTTTTCGACAGTTCTTCTACACTTTCCTGCATACAAGTTTGTATAGGGCATATATTTTATGCAAGTAACTCCTTTGACTGAATTTTGAGTGTGATTGTGCCAGCACTGCCTTTCAGGAACACCAACAAGATGGAGACTCTAATGCAGATGGTGATGAAACTGATTGAATGCACTGTATCCATAATTAAGAAAATTCCTGCATACACACAGTAGCCATTTTTAAATATAACATGTTTGCCACGAACAGTGACTTGAAATAGACTTTTGTGATATATAATTGACTTTCAATAATGATTATAGTCGGGGGGAAACCAGTCCAAATGGTTTGTGCATGAGTATATCAGAAGTATATGATTTTCACGGCAGCCATTTTGAAAATTAGAATAAAATAGGAACAACTCCTGTTTTCTTTGATGATACAAAGAACGTTTGTTCCAATAACGTAGCAAAACAGTCAACACAGCCTAGTTATCAATACACTTTACAAAAGACAGTACATAGTGAAGACATTATACATATTATTTACATAAAGGCCATACCAGTTATCAGAAAAAGTGGAACCAGCCATAGTTTTGTTATTTGAAGTATGTAGATGGCATAGCCGAATAAAATAAACAGTATATCTGAATTATAAATGTAGATATGAATATTACAATATATTGTATACGATTTCTGGGCGGCCATTTTTAAATCAAATATGGCCACCATGGGGGTTGCTAAAAATTAAAATAACACTGGTGTTGTTGTTTGTAGTCAAAAGATGCAAAACTACATAACAGTATACACTAACGGGTAATGTTCCATTTGTTGATTAGAATACATGCACTGTTTGAGTCAATGGGCACACATAGGAGGATTGCCCCTGAACCAATAGAATCGTACCGCCTATCGCTATTAACTAGCACGGGTAATGCGATTTTATCTAAATTGTAATTGTGAAAATACGTTTTATTGACGTGTTGACCAGTGTAAGATTGAATTAACGTGCACATGCATTCAGCATAAAACGGGTCTGAAATTGTTGTAAATGCGTCAGGACTGTTTCTCCATCTAGTCTGAAAACAAGGTAGCCCCTTATCAGAAACGAAACAGGCTAATACGCCACTACGCAGTCCGCAAACGTTATACTTCACTTCTGTGTTCTACAAACACTTGCTTTCCTAATGTTGTGTACGTCTCCAGTAACCGCCTCCGTAAAGACTCGTTCCCGTCGTAAATGGCGCGCCTGGATTATAGAAAATGCCGCTGCCATCGTTTGTATGTTCTGTAAATAAAGAACAAACAGAAGTTATATCAATCAATCAGATGGACTGGACGGACGGACGGACGGACGGACGGACGGACGTACATGGCACACCATTAGGTGCAACTTCGTCGGGACCGACGGGCGTACAGACGTAAACCAACGTGCAGTGTGGTGGCAGCTGGCTGGCAGGCAGGCAAACAGGTAGACAGACGGACAGTTTGACATTGACCTTGCGTAGGAAGGCCAAATGGATGGTTTACGGAATGAAAAAAATGGATAGTAAAAAAAACAAACGTTTGACGTTTCGAGTTGACACGACTTAGCGTTGTAGATCTACGTACGGGTGTTTGAAAAAACCCTGCTAATTTGTATAATATATTGTTCTGTAACAAACTGTGCATAGTGTTTCAGAAGTATCTTCCTTTTACCATAATTACTTGTATATACGGGTACATTGTAGACATTACATATACATTTCATGCGAAATAATACTTATTTGTGAGGAAAAAGCTGTTGTTTTGCCTGCAAGCCTATATGCATCAGCGTATATTATGATATTGCCAGCAGCCTATTTCACTAACATTGCAAAGTATACTTATCTAGTAAAGTATACTTTGAGGGAGAATTTTTCAATTTTAGGATAAATTTATTATCTTTTATTATACTGAATTTATTACATTATCACAGCCAGTTTGGCTGTGATAATGTAATAAATTCAGTATAATAAGTATGCATACTTTTAATCATCAAATATATGCAGTGGTTAGTTCTATATGACATAATGCATTTCGGGAAAAATAAATGATTACTCCCTCAAAGCATACTTTGCTAGAAAAGTATACTTTGCAATGTTGATGAAATCGGCTTCTGATCTTATGTTTTAAGATACATATACATATATATATATATATATATCTGTATATGTATCTTAAAATATATATATATATATATTATATTACAATCATGGTGCAAGTTATATACTGTGTGTAATGCATATGGATTGCAGGGCACTGCATACATTATATAAGTACACACATTTTAGAAACATACAAGAGACGCGTTTGATGCGCCATATGTCATCAAAATCCGTTACGTAATAAGGACACTATAGAAGAATACGTACTTTGAATCGGTATTTGTTGTTGTTGTTAGTACCACGTGATCATACACCTTGTCACTGGCCTCAGTTACAATTTTGCTTCCTTGTACGTGAGCATTGAAGCCGGTTATCCCAATTGTACGTTTAGTAAGGTTAGTGTACACCGATTACGTTCAGGTCCCGGAACTAAGTCACTCTTGTGCATTGAGGACCGGGGGTCCGTTTCAAAATTTCGTACGACTAAAATGTTCGTAAGTGCAAAATTATGATAGTCTGTAAATATTACATTCACAACGTTTTCTTGTAAACAATGAATTGATTTACATTTATTGAGCATAGGCTGAGGCTGCATATGCAGCCTATGCTCAATAAATGTAAATCCATCAATTGAAATTTCCAGACGATCCTAAATTTGCACTTACGAAGATTTTAGTCGTACGAAGCTTAGTGAAACGGCCCCCAGATCCGGATATTCTAAATTGAGGACTGAATATATAATGTATTGATGCAAATATTCGGTTATGATTTTAGGATTCCTCTTTACAGATGAAATGCGGGATTTACCCAGTTGTTGGGTGCCTAAACTGACCATACCGGTTGACAGCCCGTTAAACAGAATTAATAAATAAATATCTAGCTAGCATTCTAGCGGTCCACACGAGTTTAATGTTACATACTGTTTATACTTATTATATTTTCTCTTCGGTGTACTGTAAAGTCATACGTCATTATTTATGCATACCAGAACCTCTCGAACGGCCACCTCTCTACAACAACACCCTCTCCATAACAGCCGCTATTTTATATCCTAAATGGATGATTTCCTCTGTATCTAACCCTTAGACCGCTGAGCACGAAAATTGTCGTCTGCTGTTGCTTCGCCTTCTTTCTCAATAAAAACATGTCTTCACAGCAATTTAGAATCATTTCCACTGGAAATGATTCTAAAATGTTGCCAAAGCATGTTTTTGATGAGAATTATCGAAGAAAATAAATAAACAGCGGACGAAAACATTGAATTCAGCATTAACCTCCCTACAACAGCCACCTCTCTACAACAGCCAGTTTTTCGTCATCCCATGGGTGGCTGTTGTAGAGAGGTTGCACTGTGACTTGACTGAGCTGGATCAAAGGTACACACATTGGCCCGGTTGTTCAAAACATCAGTTAGCTTAACGGACTGTTAAATCCTTAACTGAATGGTTAAAATTTCTGTTAAACAGTTAAGCTAACGGATGTTTTGAACAACCGGGCCCAGCCTGTTAATCTTGCCCAGATTATCAATGTTTCTGAACATATACAATGCCAACTCGCAATCAAGCACTCTGATTGTCTGAGCCTGAGCTGTGTCACAGCTTAGGCTCAGCCAACAAGCTGCTTTGTTTTCAGACACAATATTCAAGTATTTTTAAATAAAGAAATTGACGAACATTGGCAAGATTGTCGCAGGTTGTAGTGTACACATACAATTTGTTTCACTTCAGAATATATTTCATGGGAGAAAAAAATAAACTTTAAATCTATTTTTTATTACCGTTCGTAAATACATGTAAATGTAAATGCTTGGATTTAACGACGGCACTGGCTCGACGACCTTGCATGTCGTCTACCAAGAAGGGGAGAAAGGAAGGAGGTCGATACAGAGGAAA